>OY728133.1:398947057-399472657 GCA_963277665.1 Viscum album | reverse complement strand
CAATCTTATTTTACTATAATTAATAAAGACTCTTTTTAATGGAGAATAGTTATAAATTTGTTGCAATGATTATTATATTCAGAAGGATGATTTATATTGTTGAGACCAAAACTATTAAGAAAAATTATTACAAAAATATTTCACAAAATATATATAACATTACATAACATTCTCAGAATATTAAGAACTATAATGATTCAGTGTCCTCAAATAATAGAAGCTAAATAATTTCATGAGACTATTGTGAATATTATTCCATAATCTAAACAATCCTCTAGACACTTGATAAAACAATTTTTTCTATATATTATGGGGGAAATTCAAAGGGTTTATCTAAAATGCTGAATAAGGGAGAACACATCAATGATACATAATAGGTGGAACATAATCATTTGAGAATACTGACTAAAAATTTTATCTTTATTATGTTCAAACTCTTTTGAGGAAAAATATGAGAAACCACACAATCTCTAACTGCATAATATGATAAACCAAAAGAGATCATAGAAAAAGTAAAATCATGTTTAAGACTATCATTGATTTTCTCCTTATATAATATTTATTTATGTGTGCTTTCATTTGTATTTGGATCATTCATGATGAGTTCTTGAAAATAGTAAATTACATATTCTTAGGTTTTAATAAACTCTTACACATTGACCTTCCATTTATTGAAACATCTTATAAAAATAAGTTATTTCTTTTTTATCCACCCAGAGTGCTCATTATTGGTATCCACTAGAATCATTCTCACAATCATCTTGTCTATATTCTCTCGATATTCCATAATAAGGAAGGCCTCCTATAAAATTTATTCCTCTATGTTGATGGTAAGATCCCATTTTTTTCAATTATTTTCAACATCCAAACGTACCTCCTACTACTGGTTTGCCAGAATAGCATGAGTGGAACTATCCAGAATAGTAATTCCCCCACTATTATAATAATCCTCCACCTCAAATCCTCCCTTCATCAGTTTAAGGACATACAACATACCAGTAACCTTCTATTTTCCCTTATAATTATTTCATTCCAGTTCATAGAAATTATCCATTAATTTACATTCCATCCCCTTGGTCAATAATTTTATAATAGATCAATTCTCTATTGGTTTAGATAGAAAAGAGTAATCCTTGCACCCTTTTTATTTCATCCCCTTGATCATAATGAAACTCCCAAAATCCTAGTTTCTCTTCTACACCTCCATCCTCTATTGGCTATAAAACCCTCTTCTATTTATTCACTATATACTGTATCTTGATATTTTTCTAAAGACCTCATCACTTAAATTTTAATCAAATAATAATTTCCCTTCATTGTAGTTATTTTCTCATACTAGTTCTCTTTGTTCTAGGACCGAATCTCCTATTCCCAGACCTTCAATTTGGATTATTATATTTATATTTTCCATCTAGTATAAGAAATACTTACATCTTTCAACTTTCCTTTTATACCATGTATTATGCTCTCTTACACCTTTTTTCTCATTAAACCTCCCTCAATTACCACATATATCTCCATTTCATTAATATTTTCATATATAGTTTGAACTACCACTATATATGATTTAGAATTTGATTTTTTGATAATTAGTTCAAAATGATCAATTGAACACACACCCCTAAATCACCAATGACCATGAAGGATCTACCATTGTTAACTTATGGTCAACCTGATTACTTTTAAAATGTCTGAATATGTATTAATTTTTCATATTAGCATTATAAGATCTGGCATCTTTCTGAATGGGATTATTGAGAACTAACCCATCATTACCCACCTGGTCCACTATGTGGGAAGTTTAAGAGTTTGTTCCGGAAAACTATTGATTTATCGAATCTATAACCTCATGTCTATATCTATGTCATTGATGACATGTTGAAAGAAAATGACTGATATTCTTAAAAGGAAAATAATTATCTATCTTGGTCTCAAAGATCATGACTTGTTTGCATTTGAATTCATCCCCAACTAAAATCTAAAACCAATCCACTGGCAGCTTAGTGAAAACATTTTCAATACATATGCATGAGATAATCAGGTGAAAAATTGAACCCATTATACTATCTAAACATAGGTATCATCTAAACATATTTACATGAAAATGAATAATATAATGATTTTGAAGAGGAAAAAAAGATCCGGGAAACACACCCACAATGCTATACTAAGAGCATCCCATTTCATGTGGAAATAATAGGACCACTAAAATTGTTTGAAAGGAATCCCATTAGAGTTTTCTATTTCTCTTGACCAAGTGTTTAAAAATTATACTTCAATGGAAAATTAATCATAATGTGTAGTTTTTCAAGAAGGAAAAAATCACTTGTTTTATCAAAACATAGGAACTAAAGATGAACCTACTGAAGGAAACTAATGAAGTCCAAAAAAATATGAATAAATCCACCATAGAAAGATCCAATGTTCTTGAGTCTTTTCCAAACTCATATATTGAAATAAAAGTTTAAGTGATCTATAAAGTAACTACAGATCCTTTGAGATGAAAAAGATAACAAAACATTGTGGATTAAAATCAGATATTTCGAATAGAAGGAAGGGGACTGGTCGAGCCTCTAAAGAAGATTATAGTAGATATTTCTCCCACCCCACCGATGGGAAAGGTAAGAAGAAATAGTGTTCATCAATGTATATGGAGCCATGGAGAAGAAATAGAGTTCAGATAGAAAATTAGTTCTATGTATTCTGATAATTTGAGAATATATGAATAAGAATAACTATCGAATTAAAAAGGAATATGATCCAATAAGTGTTTTCAACAAGCATAAAAAATAGGCATAGATCATAAAAAGAAAAAAATCATTACCATGAAATAAAAAAATAAAAAAATCAAAAGTCATGAGATATGGAATATAGGAGTGAAAGTGAAATCATTATAAAAAATTCATTTATTATCATCTTTAAAATGGTTACCCACCAACCTGTACATGCATAAAATTGTTATTAGAGTCAACCAATATCACACCCACCCATTATGAATCTAGATATTCACTAAATTTTTAAAATAATATTTTTTACATCATAGGATATAATACATTAGCTAATATATTAGAGTGAGATATAGGAACCAACCATCCCATAATCCCACATATGAGAGCCACATGAAAACAGTAACCATATCTAAAATTATACCATGGAATGAAAATGGGTTTCATATACTTTACCACTAGAATCCAATAAAGAAAAAATTTATAATTGCATCAATAAACATAACATGATATGCACATTTAAAATAAATGGGTATCCAATGGTATTAAGTAACTCTCTATTTAAATACCATTAATATCGAAAAATTGAGTATATGGTATTTACACCATATAGATATAGGGAACATGTTAAATACAATAATCTTTCCCCAGTCAATCAATGTATGACATCTAGGTGAAATATCCTCCATCAATGGAGTTAATAATATGGTATTCAAAGAGGATAGCCATTTAAAGAAAAA
Source organism: Viscum album (assembly GCA_963277665.1). NCBI lineage: Eukaryota > Viridiplantae > Streptophyta > Magnoliopsida > Santalales > Viscaceae > Viscum > Viscum album. Next base: position 399,469,191 of record OY728133.1, on the reverse strand, counting down.
TTATGGTTATACAATGATAGGGATTAGGAACAACAAATATATTGATGGATAATCTCTCCAAAAGGGAAGGATGTAAAATAATCCTTCCTGAGAAAGAAGGTGTATAGACTCTCTAAATAATATCCCCAAGATTCCAAGATGTTAATCCAGATGAAAAATCAATAAACAAAAGAAATGGTTATCATAAAATTATACTTAGGATAATCATGAGCATTAACTTGTAATAGGTAAAACACTTTGAGTTAGAGTGTAAAATGGATGCAATATCTTAGGAGGAATTAATGTTTTAAATTACAATTAAATTATATTATAAAATAGAGTTATAAATCATTTCCAAATCGATTTTAATAATTTATATAATGATACCCTATGAAAAATAATTTTTAAAATAAAGAATCATGGATATAAGGAAAAAAATGGAGAAAAACAATACAAAAATTATATCTATAAAACCAATGAAAGGTATTAGTGAAATATAATTATAAAATAAATTTCAAAATTATATTTTATAATGTTTCATTAAAATTTTTTGAAGTTTTTTTTGGAAATAAATAATATTAAATTAATATTTTCTTGTATAAGAAATTGTGGATAAAGAAATCCAATATAAGATATTAAAATTAAAGGAATTTTTATTAAAGAAATTATTCTTTTGTTGAAAGATACATAATTTAAATATCTGTTAAGCCCAAATTTTAGAATTTTTAATGTGAAATATTTACCTAAAAGAAGATAAAAATAACATATTTCCAAATAATAAGGAATAATTTGGTGGGAAGGGAAAATATTTTCTTTGAAAAAGAATGGTTCGTTAGAAAATAAGATAATTAGTCATTTCAATATCAAAATTTATAAATGAAATCATCATGGAAGTAGATGTGGATATAAAAATTAATTAAATAGAAAAAATAGGGATTATATTATTATATCATCATAGGATTAATTAGAACAAACATTTAACAATAAGTTTCAATAAATAGGTCTATAACTCAATGAAACATAATTGAGTTATCAAAACCCTTTACATGAGTTTATATTAACTCATCATTTCTCTAACCACATATATAATTGACATAAGTTTCATGTAAATTTAATTTATGAGTTTATTAGAATATATTTTTCTTGATAATTTATTAAAAAATCCTTAATTACAAATATATTACTTATATATCGTAATTTTTAATAATGGATGTTTGAATATTCATTTGTTTTTATCATACACATATCATGGTAATGGAGTCAATTTATACTATGTGTTTTCAAGTTCATCACTATATGATTATTCTATGTAGAAAATTTATAATTTTTTAATAATTCTTTACATCTTTATTTCATTAACTGAGATACATGAATACAATTTTCTATAATTGGAAACACGATGAACCAATTTTTTCATGTTTAATGATTGAAAGGTTGTGTATTAATAAATCATTAAAATAATAAAAAACCATTCCATAATCCTTGGGATATAATTAGTTAATTTTTATTACATAATATTACAATTCAATTACATCATTAAATCATTTATTATGTAAACATTATAGCATCATTCACATAGTTGTAAAAATATACCAAAACAGAAACTTATTATATTGTTTTCTTGAGTAAGGTAATTAATTTAGATTATGATAAGATGACATATTTAAAATTATAAAAATTTAATTATTATCATATATGTTTATTAAATAAATCCTTATATCCATCCATGATCGATGGTGAGGAAAAACGAAAGTCATTGTTTTTGGAGGTTGTCGTACTCATGTAAGAATGATTCATGATCACATTTGACAACAAAGCGATGGAAGTTTGGGATTTGGTAAATGAAAATTTAAAAATAGTATTTGATAATTATAATAAATTTTAATTAATCAAACATGTCATTGATACCATTCATTATAGGTTGTGATGAAAATGAACAACATCACATTGTGGAGGTGGTAATCTGCATATACACATGATTGATGTTATTTTGATATCTTAGTGGATGAAAGAGATTGAATAATTGTTTCCCAATTAATATAATTAATTTTAATTATACTAATGAAACTGATTTAATTATATTAATATGGTTATATAATTTTATTATAGTAAAAGTAAATGTCAAAAAACTAAGAGTTAGTGGATACTCATGTTAAAGACATGAATTTTTCTAGGATTTTTCCAATGAAATTAATGATTTTTTATTAATAATTGTGACCATATTATTTGAAAATTTTTATAATGGTATAAGAGGATATATTTTTATTATTTTTAAGGATAGATAATAATTGAAGGTTATTTTGGGGGTGGTGAGGTGTGGTATTTTTATAAATGAAGATATGGGGATTTTTGGAAGTAACCCATACATATTCAATAATGTAATGTTACAATTCAAGGGTAAATGGATCTAAAAGGAAAAATGGGGGTTGGAATGTGGATTTGGGTCATAAATAACCTCAAAATCTAATTTGAAAACATTCTTTCAAAAAAATGTAAACTTTTCCCCTTTGTAAAACACTTTTTAACATTTTTAGTTTTTTCTTGGGTAACTATTTTTTATCCTTTGAAATTAATTTTGATAAAAATTACATAAAATAGAATTTATTACCTAATTTGAACCCTAATATTCAAAAAATTAAATATATAATACTATATAATGTTTATGAAATTTTCAAAAGTTAACTTTAAAATAAACTCACTTAATCATGTAAAAATAGTTTATATAAAATTATTTTTTTCTATTTAAAGTTTATATATAATATAAAATTATTATATTTACTATTTTTAAGTAAATAAATTTATTTATTATAATTAAAATAATATTAATTAAGATTTAATGGAAATTAAAAATTGAATCTCAACTTGAAAATACATGATTCATTGAAATGGTTGTCATCATTTTTTGTTCATTCTCAAGACTAATTTATTTTTAAAAAAGAATAACACTGTATTTAAAAGTTTACAAAATATAATTTTAATAATTAATATCATATTTTATCATATAAAAGGTTTTTTTAATCTTATGGGTCATTCTTACATGACTATAAAATCAAAGTACTCATAATATTCTTAAAAATTGGACTTTTTGATGAAAAATATATTTTATTTGAAAAATTAAAAAATTAATATAAAGAAATAATGATGTGAGTAATTAAAAAATTAATATTATTTTATCCAATTTACATTATAATATTTATGAAAATACATACTCTAAATAAAATCGATTTTATTATAAATAAAATTTTTAAGTATTAACTCATATTAATTATTTACCTTCTAATGGTAATAAGTTTTAATGTTTTATCATATTAGTGCTTATTTTTTCTTTATTAATAATATTTTCTTATAATGGTGTGGTTTTTTATGTTGGGTATAGCATGTAATGTATGTTATCAAAAAATAATATTGTTTTTAAAAGACCTAGAATTTCAATTCATTACATTCTACCCCCTAAATTAAATTATGTCATCATAATACCAATTGTGGATTACTAATTAAGATATGTTGGAAAATTATTAATCATGATATAACATCCAATGAGATATTTATATTACTATCTTGTAGTATATCAAGATACATACCTTTAATCAAACATTATTATTTGTTATTACACTAATAATATATTCTCCTAAGTATACCTTTACTAAAACTACCAAAGTATCCGAGTCAAAAAAAACTATAGTTAAATCATATATTATTACAAAACATAATTATATAATTAATAAAAAAATGACATTAGCCACTATTTCATCAAATCACACACTACAAAATATATATAATACCACCAAAAATGGAATACAATTTACAAATAATATCACGAATTTTCATCAAATCCCATGGATATCGATGATACATAAATTACATTTTTAAAATCATAAACCCATTTATTATTTCAAAATAAAAAATATGATAATCCTAAATCTTATAAATCCCTAAAATATATCTTCTTAAATAGTTGTCTCCAAAAATATAAATATTTCATTAAATCACTATTTAGTGTAATAATACTATTTAACAAATTTTTAAAAACATTTATTGCAAAACTATTGGAGAAAATTACATTGACGTTTTATATAATCATAAATGACTTTATAGATACATATAAATATCAATAAATAAGGAAAATATATAAAGGCATCATGATATAATTTCTATTAAGATTTTATACACATAAAATTAGGTAAGACTAGTTGACTCTATTTTTTAGACTTAATATAATATTCTATAATTTAATTATTCTCGGTTGTTTTCCTATATGACCTAGGGGTTCCAAGATACACACCTTCTTGATCTTTATTTTTTTATCCTATTTAAACAAAATACTAAAACCAAAATGGGTACTAAAATATCCAAAATAAGAATATGAAAACCTTAATTGAATGATTTCTTCTCCAATGAAACCATTTCTTTTACATTTGATTCATTTGGTTGAACCTATGACTCTTGTAATTAAATCATTTGTGTTATATGGTAATTTTATTATGAATATCACATCAAAAATTTTATTAATAATATTTTAAAAATATTGACAATTTTTATAAAGAGTCTATGAGTTATTAAAATATTATTCCCCAGTAGTATTTCTCTAAGTGCGTAGTAAGACCTATTTTCCATGTAGAAGTTTAAGTATAAGTTAATACCCAGTAGGAACTCTGAAATATTATTACACATAGGTAAATATATTTTAAATACCAAAAAAAATTCCAGTATCCACATAGTGATTATGTTTGTATGAAAACCACATGATCATTACTTGACCTAATCATTAGGATGTTTTTCTAAGAAAAATATTCTAACTAGGGTTTCAACTAGGGTTTATCCTAACATAAACCAAAGATAACTAAAATAATCTCAGAAAATAACATATCCATGTTTTGGTAATAAATTTATAAAACCAAGCTAAACAAAAAATTATTTTACATAAATAATTCATAATATATAACTAAAATTTCTTTATATTCTCACAAAACTGTATAACCATAAACGTTTTTTTTCATCAGAGACTAAAAACATAAATACATTTATACTTCATTTTGAATATTCTCTATAACATAAATCTTCCTATATAAATTATATAAGATTTTTCTTATTTATATTCTTGGGAAACGAAAACATTGGAAGCTATGACCTGAAATTCCCATTATGGGATAAAACCTCAATTGGAATAATGTTTAGATCATAAACATGTGTGAATACATGAATAAGAAAAATTATCTGATTAATAAGTAACATGAATCAATCATACTTTTGTATAATTATAAACTATATACATATGAAATAAAATGATCAAACCATAACAATATAATAATAAAAACACATGAGACATAAATCATTTTCCATGGTACATAAGAAATAAAATGATAGAATCATACAAATATTATTTTGTACCATTTTAAGCCTTGCTACCCGCTAATGTGTTCAAATAAAAAATTGTGAGTAGTGTTAACAACCACCACACTCAAACATTCTAATCTTAGATATTCACTCACCTTTTCCCTAAACATTTGTATCTTATAAGATATAATTCTTTAACAAATGAATCCATGCGAGATATATGTCCCAATAATCACATAATCCATACATATATGTGTCAAATTAAAAAATTAATCACATTATAAAATAAATCATGGAAATAAAATTTGTTTCATATATATTTTCAAGGGAATATCATAAATAAAAGATTAACAATAACAAAAATAATAATAAATTGATATTCCCATGGAAAATAAATCAGTATAGAAAAATATTTAGTAAATTTCTAGGTAAATACACTCAATAAACCAAATAGAGAATATCATATTTACACATTATATCTAAATGGTATATGGTTGGGACAATAATTATTCCACAATAAATAGATTTATGGAATATAGTTTAATACCCTTTAATAAAATTAGTCAAAATAATTTATTCATAAAGGAATATAAATAGTAGAAAAATTGTGGTTGGTATCTGAAATAATTTAGAAAGATAATGATAATGATATACCATCTCTATGAAAGGAAAATATATTACAAAATCCATCCATAGAAATAAGGGTATTATACCCATTAAATGAAATCCCAAAGATTTAAAAAATGTTAACATATATGAAAATTACATAAAAATTGAACTTTTTATTGTAAAATCATATTTGGTATAATTATTAACATAATTTGGTGATTGATTAATCAATTTTAGTTAAATATGTAAATGGAATAAAAAATTATAAATAATTAATACATTAAAATCCCTTAAAAATATTTATAGAAAAAAAGAGTGATAAATCATTTCAAAAAAAATTCATAATGTTTACAATGATACCATTTGAAAGAATTAATTTCAAAATACAAAATCATTAATATTGAGAAGAAAATGGAAACAAAAATTTACAAAAATTATATATCTCAAACAATTGTAAGTTAATTATAAAATGGTATTGTAAAATTATTTTCCAATTGTTTTTATAATAAATAAAATTCACAATTAAAAATTTATTTATGGAAAAAAATAATACTGATTAAATAATTTTATTCTATAAAAAATGTTAGAAAGAATATAGAATATAATATCATGAAATTAATAATTTTTTTTATAAAAAATGTTAAAAAATTATTAAAACTCAAAATTTAAAAAGTTGATAAAACATTATTTTAAATTTGGTAAAGATAAATATTAGGGAAAAGGATATAAATCATAATATATTTCCAAATAAGATGGAAACCATTGTAGAGAAGGTAAATTATGGGCATGTAAAAGAATGGTTTATTAGAAAATATGAAAATTATTCTTTGTAATGACACACATTTCAAAAGAAATAGAAATAGAATAATATCGTGGTATAAATCATAATTAATAAGAAAAAATGAAGGTCTAAATCATTATATCATCATATATATTATTAGAGCCATATTTTAATTACAATTTATAATAAGTATGAGTATAACATAATGATGTATAATTAATTTATTTAAATCCATTGAAATTCCACTAACTCGTCCTTTCTACAAACCCCTATATAATGAACATAATTAATTTAACAATTTAATTATGGACATTATTAAAATATATTTATCTTTGTAAACGTAATTTATAATCATTCATTATAAATATATTACCTGGTTATATCTATTTTCACTAATTGAAGTAAGAAAGTTCATTTGATTGTTTGTGTAATTCACATATCACTGTAACAAAGTTGATAATTATTTCAATAATTCCATATTTATTATTTTCCACAAATATAATTTTTTATTATTTCACTTTAAGGTAAAAGTGGGAAACCAAAGTTCAAAAAACAAGATTACCATTACATTATAAAAGAAAACTCAACATATCCATGGAGAGAGACTCCATAATTATTATTTTCATTAAATGAAATACATGAATATGATTTCTGAAAATGGGAAACATGATAATCTGGTTTTGACATGATTTATAGTCAAAATGTTGTATATTAATAAATTCTTATAATATTAACAATTCCTTTAAATTATCATAAATATATCATAAATTATCTATTATTTAATAATATTACTATTATATGAAATCTAATAATTATTTATGACATAAACGTTATAACATATTTCATGTCAGTTGTAAAAATGACCTAAACGGTAACCTGTTATAATGTTTTAAAGAGTATAAATTCAATTAGTATGTGATAATAAGAAATATTTTTAATACTAAAGATATAAATTTTATATTGTATCCTATGTAAATCCATTATTATAACCCCACACGATGGTTGGTAATGATGAATGAGTTTCATTGTTCTTGGGAGTGGTAGTCTTCAGGTAGGAATGATTGATGACCACATTTCTCAAAAAATGGATGGAAATATGATATATAGAAAATTATAATTCCATAATATTATTATTGAAAAATAAAATATATTTATTCCTCAAATACATCATTTATACTATCCTTGAGAGGTGTTGTATATAAAAACAACATTTCTTTATTCAGGCGATAATCTGTATGTACAAAAAAAATATACTTTTGTTTTATAGTTGATAGAAGGGTTTGAATTTTTTTTCCAAATTAATATAGTTAAATTTAAATGTCCAAATAATATTTATTTAATTATATTAATATGGTCATAAAAGGTTATGATAATACATATTAAGAAAGAAACGCTAAGTGCGTGTGGATAATCCCATCAGGGACATGCATTTTTTGTTTGATATTCTACTTTAAAATTGGGTCAATATGATTACAAAAATTCACTAGTGGAATTCTTAATTGTAATATGATTCTTGGAGGCTAATATTGATAGATTTTTTATCATAAATATGAAGGTAATTTTATTTTTTAGGTAGTGGATGTTTTTAAATTTTATAAGTGAAGATAAGGGTAGTATTAAAAGTTACCCTTTCATTTTAAATAAGTTAATGTTACTATTCATGGTCAATGGCCAAAAAATGGAGTAACATTGTTTGTAGGGGAGTTTTTTTGGGACAAATATCACCTAAACCACTCATTTAAATCCATTTTAAACATGTTTAGGCCTTTTATCCTCTCTAAAATACTTTCTCACTTTTTAATTTTTTTTGGTAACTGTTTTTTATCCTTCGTAACTAATTTTAATGAACATAACTAAAAATGAAATTATTACCTAATTTGAAAATAATTATTTAAAATCTGAAGATAATTTTTTCAAATTATATTTCTAAATTAGTGAAATATTAATTTTAAACTGAGTACACTTTAACACATATAAATAGGTTGTTTTAAAAAAATATTATTTTTTGGATTTATAATTATATGTAAGAAAAAAAATTTATTTCTACTGATTAAAACATAATAAATATTATAATATAAATAAAATAAAATTTATGAGGCTTTAAAGGAATGGAATAATTGAATCTCACCATGAAAATACATAATCATTGAAAAACTGAATATAGTTTTTATTGAAGTAATGTCATGATTTTGACATAAAAATGTCTGTATTATGTTTTTTGTTTTCAATAAATATAATTTCATATTTTATTTTCATATATTATCACATAAAAGTATATATAATCTTCTAGGTCATTTTAACAGAATTATAAAATCAAAAAATTCATAAATTTCCAAAAATACTATTTTCGACAAGAAAACATTATTTTTTAGTAAAAAATTAAAATTAATTCTATGAAAATTTCAATTTTATAAATTAAAAATGAATTTTATTTTTTCAAATATATATTCTAAAATTTTAATTTTAGTGTTTAAAAAAATTAACAAAATAATGAAAACACATTTTATTCTAAATAATTTTTATAATATTAACTCATAAAAATTATTTCCATTATATCTATAATAACAATTAATGGTTTACCATTTTAGTGTTTTTGATGGATATATTATTATTTTCTCTTTATATTCTTTATTATTTTTAGTGTAACAGGAAATGTAAATAATCAACCATAATAGTATTATAAAAAGGTCTAGAATTTAGGGTTAGTAAAGATATGGAGTATCGAAAAGAATGTGAGTTGGTTACACTAAATTTCCTCAGGTTTCATAATTATAAGATGATTTTTCACAGTATCTATGAAGAGAAAATATATTACAACGATATTTTGGGGTTTAATACTATCATTGAGATAGTGAAACTAGAATAACAATGAATTATATTTATAAAATTTCATTGAGAATTAAATATAAAAAAGAAATATGGTCGATTAGTATAAAGAGTTTAATAAAGATATTAAGGATGGAGGTTGAAGTTAATCAAGTGGTGAAAAAATATAAGGATGTTGTAGATAATTCTTAATAATATAATATAATTTATTAAATCTTTTTTTACAGAAATATTGGTTGAAATTTTTAATTCTTTTTGAACATTAGTAAAATTTTATGAATATATGATTTCCAATTCTTCACATCACATTGATTAATATTTAATATTTTTATAAACCTCATCATCATGGTTTGTAAAACATTAAAAAATTTAAATTGTGATCATCGGTGGTATTTTTGGTGTAAATAATAATGTATCCTGTCAAATGATATTGAATAATTTTTTGAATATTTTTATCATCTTGGAATAGAGTGTTTACCCTAGTGCTAGAGTTCAGTGTAATTTCAATCAATTAATGTTTTTGACGAATAATAATTTTTAATTAAATAAATATTTTTTATTCACGCATGTATAAATGGAGATATTTTCTCTTTAGAGTGTTGTTTTGAGATTTTGACCCTATTTTTTATTCCAGAATTTGGGGTTTCACATGGTGAGGAATAACATCACATTGGGCATTGAGAACATGTTTGATCCCCCTTTTGCATTCATTTTTCTTTTTCATTAATTAATTTACCTTTTTACATGTTATTTCAACCTCCTCATAGACTAATAATTACCCTATAAAAGAACTCCCCCATTGTGGAATTCATTGTAAATATAATATGGAAGATGGATAGAGGATCACATCCTAAAGAGTATATCTAATGGTAGATCGGGCTTCGGTAGAAGCATCATGTAAATATGAGATTACAGATTTTCTATTTTAGGCCTGGAGATATGAAATTTTCATTTTTTTCTATCATTTTCAATTTTTAATGAATAATTTGTAAAGTTTAATCTAATTTTTTGTGTTTTTCGAGAACCCTTGATGGTTAAAGAATAGTTTTCTTGTATAAATCAATTGTGTCCTGGAATTTGCAGGGGTTTCTATTCATGAAAACCCAATCACGTGACAAGTGTTCTAAATAAATATTTTTTATGTTCTTAATATTGTGAATAGGGATGATTATAAATTTTATGAAATATATGTGTTCAGTAAATTCCATGTGGTATAACATGGGGTGTGTCTAGAGTCCTTTACAGACACTATGTTTCATGCGAATGGGGATATATAGAGTGCATGACCAAAGACCAAGTGCAGTACAAGGCTAGAGGTTGGGTGTAGTATTCATCTAAATGAATTTTTGGGTATATGTAAAGATTCCATTTGGGTTAAATGTCATATAATGATATTTCACATCAGGTACATAGAAAATGTAAATTTCATGTGGACTTTTTACCTGAATATAGAGGATCTTTGGCATCGTGGACCATATACTCGGGTACATGTCATTTACTCCCTCCCTATAAGTGATTCACTAGTTTTTCACCCAAGTGATAGAATTAGAAATTTGGGATGTATATTATTTGAATGTTACCACATAATTAAGGATTCATGAATATATTTGGAAAGGATACGACCTTTTTATGTTTTTTTTATAGTGTGAGGAATAGTAGAAGAATTTTTTTGAGGTGTTTGTTCCAGAATTCTCCATAGGGTTGGTTCTCACAAGATGCCCAGGTAAGGTTTTTTCTCTTTTTGGTCAAAATATTTTTATGATACCAAGAGTTTCATATTTTAAATATTTTATATTATTAAATGAATGAGGGATCAAGTAGATTCGTTGATGTGAGTCTTTTCTGGTTTCTTGATTTCTGTGTAGTTGCGGTTCTAGACCAGTTTTGTTGAGGTTTACTTTTCATGGATACTTTTGGTTGGGATAAAATTATGGAAAGTTAGGTATAGAATGATTTAATTAAGAAGATGTGGATATAGGTCTAAGGGACCTATTGAAGAATTTACTTTTTAATGGGATGATCTTGATGATTCTATAATATGATTTGTGTGTTTAATGATGCCCTTATAAGAGAGTAATTTTATAACGTTTTTTGTTTTAGATAGAGGGGTGGCCTATGGTTTTTATTGAAGAGAATAGCCCAAGGTGTAATGGGATGGAGAAACCTATAGGGGTATTTTACTTCCATTGTGATTTATAGGATTATGGAGTGTTCCCCCATGATTTATTGACTTGTGAGATGGTTGATTTGGGTTTTATTAGTTATGGATACTGAGTTTGAGAATTTTTTAAACCACAAGTTTCGAGGGATTTTGATCTCTTGATTCAGTTCATGACTATATTTGGATGAAATTGGTGACCTTTTGGATAGTAATGGAATATGAATTGGAACTGAGATATACCTATTTTTCTCCTCCATTCATTGGTTCGTGTGAAGCGGGTCTAGAGAGTTGATGGATGATATGGATGATTTCACCCGAATTCCTGACATAGAACCCTTTCTAAGGTATTTTTATATATAGAAATAGTTCTCATGGATTTTGGATTATCTTACATGTATATGGAACTACAATATCATTGATTCTATCCCATAGAAATCACTCCCATGTTTGATTATACTGACTGGCTAATTCCACTGGACTACCATGACCTTGATAGGTTCTTTTGTGTTGACCCAACATTAATTTAACCTCTTCAGATCAAACTATTAGAGTCCAAGATCTATATAATTGTTTCTTTGGTTGTCTTAGAATCATATGATGTGTTCCCCAGGTTTTAAATTCATGATTTTCATTTCATTGGATTTTTGGATCTCTTTCAAAATATATTGAACATGCCTAATGTTATGTGGATACTTTTCCCATATTTTATAATTCCTATGACATGGGAAATATTGGGGTTGATCTAACATAGGTTTAAGAAAATAAATTAAGGTTTAATTCATTAATATTTCATACTTTTCTTATTCTATCCTCTAATCCATTTTCTGCCATTAGGTTTTTTACATGGTTGGGAATACCAAGTTTTATATACACATGTTATGATAGAATATTTTATGACCATCATTAGGGTGACCTATGGAGGTTTATTTCTTACCCCCTATACATGAACTTTAGTTTGTGTGGATACCTTATGTATGATTTTATATTGAAAATAAGACACATTGGATTAATTATTGGCATGTTATTTCTTGATCGTTAATGTCATACCCAATAGATTCTGAGGAAAATCCGACAGTAGATCTACCTTTGTTAGAGAGTGGTCGTGCAGTATGGATTCAGGATATTATTAGGGCCTTTGTATTTTGATTTCTATATTTATTTATTCTTCATATGTGGTGGACCAAATGTATTAAATTAGTCTGTTTTTTATAGTATACCCATGTATCTATTTTTAATTTTCATTTAGTATAAAATGCATTAATTTATATTTCATATATATTATATAGTATGATGTTTATTGATATGTATATTTCTTGTTTATATCACTCTTATTTCATTCAGATATAAGGTGATAGTTACCACTATGTATTTTATTCTATCCCTAGCTTCTAGTTATAAGCCTCTAGTATATGAGGCGGTGCACATGAGGCATTTTTGAGAGCTAAATATGGGGATTGACTAGGTCAACCACTGTCTTATTATGATAATTATGATTTAATTGATGAAAAATCATCGAATTGAAGTTTACTATTCATTTTAATTAACTATATTTTACTTAATTATTATATAAAAGATATGTTTTTTCCTAATAGTACATTAACATTTTATCCTTTCTCTTAAGTTCACTTGATGAGATTCATTTATACATTGTACATATTTTACTGTAATTATTGTGTTCTTTTGTAATCCTTACTCATAAATTGTTTTTTATGGAAGAATTTTAATTTATAAGTATATTTGTTTTAAAATATTCTTTAACTAAAAATTTCTATTATGAGGCATTAATTTTTAATAAAAATTTTCCAATTTATCTTTATAAATAATTTGGTTTATCCATTATAGTAATATTTTATTGAATTTACTTGACTCTTATCTTTTTATTAATCTCTCTGTAAAATTATATTTGTAATATATTATTGATTAATAAATTTAATGGGAGAGTTGATTCAAATTTATAATTATTGAAATGGGGAAAAAATTCTTAGTGGATCCTTGAATTTCATATTAATTTTTTTATAATTACTAATACCACTAATTATTCTTTTCACATATAATTATTGGTTTTTATGTTTTTGGTTTTATAAAGTTAAATATTTCATATTTTATTAGATATATAAACTATTTTATGATATGTAGAAGGTGCATAAGTTATTTATGAGTGTTTTGGTGGTTGTTTCTGCAATATGATTAAACTATAAAACTAAATAAAGGATTTGAATATTTATAAATGTGATCAATAATAAATTTAAACAATATATAAATTCTGTAAAAGAGAAGCACATACCAAAATATGTTATGTATGAATAGTCATTATCCATAACCATCACAGAACATCACATTATAATATCATATGTTCATAGATTATGACATTAATCTAAAAAAATTCTCTTAAGAATGTATATTATGTCCTATTCATGCAAGCCATGATTATAAATTTAATTTCATGAAGCAAATATGTCATATATTATCTCCAATAGAGTGTGTGTAAGTTGATGAAAGATCTTCTATTAACCCAAATTCTTGTTTAGATTACTAATGAAAGATATAAAATATATTTAATATTGGTTTCTTTACAGTAAACCTTTTATTCACCCTTAGAATCTCTAAAATGCTTTAATTCATGTAGATTAATTCAAAATGTTTCATTTTCATGATATTAATATTTTGAATCTATCAATTTTATTAAATTTAGTTTAAATATGGTTAATAAATATTGAAATAAGATTAGTTAAATAGTATTGAATGGTGGTATTATGTCTTTTTTAAATACAATTATGTATGATAACCACAATTTAAAATATTTGAATGGAATATTTCAAAGAGGGTTATAGACAATATGATAATACCAATATAATATAAACAGTTGACATGATATTCAAAATTTATTTGGATATATTTGAAAATTATAATGAAAATATATTTTGAGATGAGAATTCCATGTTGACTGAAGAGGTCGAATATTTTAATAATTTATGTGTGATTTTTAAAATATTGGTAACGGTCACTTTTCATTTTAATATATATGGCCATTTATTATTATATTCCATTATATATATATTTTTAAAAATTATATTGAAATATTTTAAATGAATTATACCTTCATTAAATACCTCAATTCATAGAATTCACAATGTTTCCAAAATGTGAATGTCAATCATTGGATAGTTGGAACAATTTTAGAGAAACGTTCTTGGGATTTCAAAGGATACCATGAACCATGCATTGAGGTTTTAAACGAGGGTTCGTGGTTAGGATCATAGTTATTATAACCTATTTACTATTCATCTCAAACAATCTGACTTGAGCAGGTATTTTTTTCATGGTTGGTGCATGGTTTATCTAACCGTGCATCCAAACTATGTGGATTCTCTTGTAACTTAGAAATGAATTCACTGTTGGTATATGGTTCACACATCATGTGTCCAAACCATGTGACATGTATTAATTAATATTAATTTATTTTTATAGATGTAACACTCTTTTATTTTTCACCATTATTTTTCTATTTGAATAAACTATCAACCAATAAGACTCTTCGTTTAGATTTTTGAGATTACATGCCTCCATGTTATCATTTTCATTAGATCATTGTATTATATATTTCATTTCATATATTTTTCCTGGAATAAGGATTTTTTTTAGATATCCTATATTCATTTAGTATTCTATGGGAATCATCAAGGATTGCTGATATTATTGTGGATCCCATTTGGGGTGATTAAAAATACCTTGACTGTAGTTACATGTTTTCATAAGTCAATTAATATCATTTGAAACTATTTTTTCTTGATTAAATTTAAATTGATTCCTAAATTATTTATAAAACATGAATTATGATTCTTGATAAATTTTTTCTAAATGGCCTGCTACATTTAGAACCTATTGGGTATAGATTTTCAAATAATGTGTTGACTTTCATAAAATAAATCTGAATTTAAATTGTTGATTTTATGAATAATTTTTAGGATGATTCATGAGTAATTGAGTTAATAAATTTTTTATTAACTTTTTTTTAATCATTTGTTTTGAAAGAAATGTGTTTCTATGACAACCATTTCATATAGGTTTTTAAAACTGAAATATAATGTTAAAAACGTGATTTTGGGAATCATGATGGATAATTGGTGAAATAGATTTTAGAAAATAAAATCCTCTGATTGATTTACATAAATAACATCGGAGCTTGGTTATTTAGGTGGGTATTCCATGATAAGCATACTATGAACATATTAGATATACCTAATTACATATTTATGAGAAGAACTATAATTAAAAATTATGATGGTAAGGATCTCATTAGTTGGGATGTTCTCATATTTTTCATAATCTTGAGATCTTGGTGAAATCACTCACGTAGTGTTGTATATCACTTCGATGTGTGAGGATCCTTTAGCCTTGATCTAACTAGTCCTAAGTCTTTTAACCATGGGTCTATGATGAAAAATAATTATACCTTAAAATTTTGAGGATATGATTTATTCATTCATGTTTGTTGAAAATTATTTTTCTTTACTAATTGATATATATATATATATATTATTCTAGCATAGTCAATGAGAAAGAATCATTTTTATAGAAGGATGTGAAATATATTTACATTTCATGTTTTATTAAAAACTAATCATATTTTATTTATTTTATATGGATTGATTTTAAAATATTTGTGTGAAATCCTAATGTTCTAGTGATTCTCAAACCCTATATATACCTTTTGGTCTATATATACTTTCTTTATCGAGGTATATGGAATGGGAGAAAACCATTTGAATATTGTGGGTGTTCTTGATTAGTTGGACCTTGGGAGTTAGTGATGAATAACGAAGTATGTGATCCACTAATTATAAGGATATCATGTGATTAATTCATTGATGTTTTATCTGATGACTTGGGTTGATGTACTATTTTTCACTCTTTTACTTAACTTCTTGTGGTTCATCAGTCTTGATTAATCTTTTGGTATACCATCTTGTTTTGAATTTTTTTCCATTTCATTGTATTTTTTTGTTATTCTTATGGTGTAATAATTCCCTATTGATTATTCTTAAATACTAGGTGCTAATAACTAGCCCATCCAGACTAGAAATGTCATTTAGTCGATGTCGTGATTGAGTTGGGAACTAATTTTGTTAGTTATCTTGGTAGATTAATGCAAAAAATTGTATCAATAGAGGTCGATCCTCTTCTCAAATGTCATTATATAGTTTGAGATGTCCTTTTACATACGATATAGGATTTATTTAGAATTAAGGTGCACATTTTGAGTGATTTCATAGCCAAATATCATATTTACAGTTGTTATATTTCAAATGGTGGTTGGGAAAATAGTTTCTTTGATGATTTTTTTAATCTATTTCTCGATTATTTCCCAATATTTAATATGTTTTTTTTTTCACGTTGAGTTATTATTTATAGATTTTATGTTCCTATAACTCATTTCTAATGTTTCATTTTTATCTGTTGATATTGTATAGTGACATTCCCTCATGTGGATGCCTGATCAAGATTCATGAGGGAGATACTAATAAACCAAATCAAGTGAACCCAAAAGTTGATCAGAACCACATATAGGTATTAGTTTTTGCAGTCTAATCATGGAGACATGGGGATCAACATGATTTAATTTATGAATAAGATGTATTACCTCAAATGGATGATAGCAGAGATATATCCTAACTGTGTCTTCCTAAAAAAATCATCATCATAATAATTAATGAACTATTCTCAATAGGTTGTTAATTGGTTGGGGAGGATTTATAAATTCATATAGTTCAAAGATATTCATTATTATATTAAGGTAAAATGTGTTTTCTCAATGCTTAAGGAGACTGTCAAGATGTTATGGGAGACCATAGCGCTATCATATAAGAATAATATATGGGGGTGGAAAGTATTAAATTCTCTATTCACATGGAAATAATATCTAGAGTTTATAGTTTTGGATATATACATAGAGTTACTCAACCATCACTAAGGTCCTTGGAAAATGACTCAGTACAATAATTGATTGTATGGACCTTCTTATTTATCACCTGAGGTGGTGTGAAATGAGTTTATAAAGGAACAAAGGGTTTATATGGTCATCAATTAGATATATGATTCCATGTTTTTCTATTTAATTTTAACTTATTTGGTGATATTTAGGATAAGTACTTGATGGAGGAAATTTATCATACTAATAAGTTAGTGCTGACTATAATTCCCCAAAATCATAGTGGATGATTCATTAGTTATATTAAAGGAAAGATAATGTGGAATGATTCTCTTGGTGGGAACTATAGTGGTGTACCAGTGTATAATTCTTCATTAACATCTTCTTTAGTCTCTAAAAAATTACTAATGAATTGTTTCCAATATCTAAATGTTAGTAACTCAAATCATTCATGCAAGAATGCATCAAAAATATAAAGTTCACGAGGATTCACATTTCACATACATAGATTTTTTCATGTCCTTAACACTCCTTATACTTAAATGATCTCTTCAATACTCAAGGGATATTCAATGAAATTAGATGCTTTTGGGAAAATGGGATTTTGGATACATAGATTGAGAAACATGTAACCTCCTAAAATTAAAAAGTGCCCAGTAAGATCTAATGTGGGTCCTATGACCACGATAGGTATCATAACTATTACATCATCATTAGTTATAGATTTTTATGATACAAGTGGATCCCATTAATTGATATCAAACAGCACTTCAAACTTATTAAATATTCAACAGTACTTATTTATGATATGATATAAATTCCAATACCTCTTGGAAATAATAAATAACAAGATCATTGATGTCCCTAATGTGTTTTCTATCAATTTGAAATTTCTCTCATCTAGTACTTTTTGGTTATTGTTATGAATCCATCAAACGTAATTATTAAAATTGATTGTCTAGTATCTTATAAATAATAAATCCAGTATTATCACTAGTGGTTCTCATTTAATTCCCCCAATTTAAATTTCTATGTTTTTCATAGAAAATGGGACCTGAGGTCTAGCCAAGTCATACCCCCTCTTCTAGAGAGGGGTAGAATTTTTTATTTTTGTAGAGTTAAAATATAGAAAGAAGAATCCTAACGAGAATTTCCTCTAATTTCTACTAATTTCCCAAATTTACTCCCATCATACTTTTTGGGTCTCTAACCATTGAGGGAGGTATAGTTATCTATTAATTTAGTGGTAGGTACTCACCCTATATATATTCCCTCATAACATAAAGAACCATCTGAACTGAGGGAGATAAATGATCAGATGAATGATTTGATTTCTAAATTAGTAACATAATTTTTTATCCTTTTAATGCTTTTAATTATATCTAATAATATTTTTTGATCGGGATGATGAGTTAACATGGGGGTTTGATGCTTGGAGAGTCTAGGTATTGATATTATATAAATATTAAATATATTATAACATGCAGGTGTATTTTTTGTAAAATAATAGAATATGTCCTAGAGGGAGACCAAAATCAGATATATTGACTCCAGAATGTTGGTAATATCCTTGGTAACACATAACCATCATCAATGTCGGGAATTATGAAAAAATTGTAGTTGTGGTTGAAGATATGAAAATAAATTAATTTAATTTTTTTATTTTTTATTTTTGATATAGTGAACTAACCCTCTCTTTAATTAAACATTATTATTTCACATACCTTGGTTTCTCTTCATAACCCAACATATTGAGAGTGGATTCATTGAAGGAGATATTGGTGAATGATAATGGATTGAGGATCGTGACGGATTGTATGTGGATAATTCCACCAACAATATTTGTGGATCTTTCTAGTGATGATGAAATATAGTTCATTGTTAGTAATTGATCCAAACTAGAGGAAGGGAATATTTTATAGGGTTTATTCCCATATTTGACTATTCTAGGATGAATGTATTTTAATCCAACTAGTAGGATAATTATTTGGTCGATCGTGTTGACTTTATAGGTTTATTTACCCATGGTTTGGGAAACAGTTATGGTTTTTTATTTATTACCCTTTATTCTTCATTATATTTCAAAAAATTCAAGGAAAAAACAAGCCATAACTAAGGTTCATTCATCATTTTTTGGATTTTACTTATATTTTCATTTCTTTTCATGAGTATTGACAAGTATTTCCTTGGTCTTTGGTTCGACCAATACCTAGTAATTAGTAATTTCACACCCATTATTAGGTGAAAAGGATTGATACCGTGGATTTTGGTTCAAAATAAGTTGACTGATCAAGGTGTTATGGTGATCGTGAGTGATTGGTGGAGGATCTAAAATGGAGTAAAGATCCTCATTTTCCCTATTTGTCATGCAGTTATGGTGTGATGTGATTGGAACAATCTCCCTATTGGTTTAGATGGATTATATCATACAAGAAGCAACATCATGACTTGTTTATCCCATATCCATTATTTTGTGGATTGGATGATGTTGGATAGATGATAGAGGTATCATAGTGATATTCCTATAATAGTTTGGGATTTCTCTAGAAATATAAAAAATACATCTTCAACATCTAAAGAACATATGACATGTAGTATCCTTATATATCACTAGGGTTTTCACACAGAGAAAAATGTCACACTCCATGTGACACATGCCCCATTAAATGTGACCATGTTCTATAGGCTCTACATATACCTCAGAGTGTAAATAGATAGAACACAAGAACAACTAGAGTTCATGGGAACCTCCTAGTACTTGGATGTTGCTAGGAAAACAAGAACAACTGTAGTACATGGGAATTACTAGATGTACATGGGTACGAACCAACAACACATTGAGTATTGTCCCCACAACAACACATACTATACCCATGATGTTTATTTCATGTATGTGGATAAATACATTCCATGTGGAACAAAAATACACTCTTATAATCATGGTAGGAATGACTCATCGTGTACTGCCAGTACAGGATATGTATTTTTTCAATGTCAAATGGAGGCCCTCTATTTCTTAATTTTAAACCTGTATTGGTTGCGTTTGTTGCCTTCATCCATTACTATAGGGGTACAGTGTAGAATTACATCTTTTTTATAGGATTTTAATCCCCTCTATATGTTATTATTCATATAGAGTTCATTTTATCCATCTATAAGGCCCAATAAAGGATCCTCTATAATATCTTCTTCCTTAGGCAGTTGGTGTCATCGACCTGAAGACAATACATAGGGAATCAATATTTAATTTTGAAAATTGATCTTTTATAATTGTTTGGTTTCCCCTAATGATCCTTGTTATGATCCCCTACATATATGTTTACATATATGGAGATCTAGTGAGTACTTCTTTGGTGAGGTCCAATGAGCACAAACTCTCGTATGATCTCCACCAGTGACAGTATGTTTCATAGAGTGGATTTTCCTAGATGAGTTTTATCATAAAAGTTGTACTAGAATAGTTTGTATAGATGTATGGATTATACCTCTTCAATAAATGGAATTTTTTATGAGTGTATGCTTATTTTTGAAATCATTAGTATTATGTATCATATTTTATTGACAAAATATGTAAATATAAAACTACTCTCTTGGTGCTTATCTATGGTTATTTTATGGTTTCCTACTGGTTATTCATATAGCCACACTTTTATGGGTTCTTCTCACACACTTCATGTCTCATGAAGATGACATTTCTTTTGATGTTGTCCTTGGAGGAACGAGAGACGGTGGATCATTGTTAGCTATACTAATCATGTTTATACCTATAGTTCCACTTTATAGAAGTATCCTCTTATATAGTACATTGGACAATTATTTACTTTTTGGAGGGATTTTATTTGGACCTTTTATTTCTTCCCAATGCTTGTTTCTATACTCTGATGTGAGATAGATGTCATAGATTCATTGTGGTATTAGTTTTATTCACTATTCAACATTTCATGGGTATATAGAGATGTGTGTGCATGTATAAATATATTAGGTTAATACCACTAATATTTTTGATATTCCTACTCGACACTGGTCTCCATCCCTTGACTTTTTAAGAGATATTGGGGTGTGAAAATCAGCATATAGTATTCAAAGAGGGACCATGAGAGTAGGGTCATGATAATGTGATATCAGAACGGTTTCATCTTACAACTAGTGATTGAGGATTCTCTAGCTTTGATGTTTGGTTTTGGATTTATGGAAATAGTGTTGTAGTATTTCATGTTTTAATTTTAGGCTACTTAATCCAGTGTTAGTGTAGTGGATGATATATCAATTCACCAAGACACTGATCACTTGTATGTTCACTCAGCACATATAGAATCTTTTTTTAGGAAAAACAATAATTCATTCATCATATATAAATGTGATATTTTTTCCATATATCATTCAATTATCTCCATAGATATACTCATTTTTCATGTTAAATGTTCATTTCTTTTTAGAATTCCACCATTTTTATTTCCATTTTATATTTTATAGTTGGGTCGTGAGGATTTTTTACTAAGTGATGAGGAATCGGTACAATTTCTTGTACAAGAGGTGGTACCTCTTGGTGATTTTCTAATTCACAGCCTATGTAGCACTAGGTTGTACTGACATCACCAGATGGGGATGTGCATATAATGATCATTCCCCATCAGTTTTAGAGGTTCAAACTTCCAAGGATTCCGGGTGAGATAGACACCCAGGATGTTTAGTAATGGATAGAGGAAGTTAACTGGGTTTTATGCATTATGAAAAAATCTACATATTAGATGGTGTTCCTAGAAGTGAGTGTTATTTAGGGATCCCCTAGAAGATGGTAGAGTCTAATTATTTAGAAACAATATGATATAGAACTACCCTAGTATTATTTTGAGTGTCTCCTCAAAAAATAGTTATATCCATAAATTTAATGATTATTTTTTTGGATGAGGTTGTATAGATTCCACATAGAATCATCTATAAGACTGATTATTCAGAGAGGTTCACTGCCCTCTCATGATAATCTATCAATATGGTTTCAGATATTTTATTATAACTATGGACCTTAAAGTGGTTATTATGAAGTGATATATGGATAGAGTGATATATCATTTAATTCATACCTATAATGGAGTGAAAGAGATGGATTTGGAAATGGACTGCTTCCCAGTATAGTATATGTTGATAGTTGGTTACAGTAGTTGGAATAAAAAAGATGAGTCCTTATAAATTAGTAGATGATGATAGAAATAAGGACACTGGAATGAAAATTTCTTTAGGATATGGTTCTAGTGAAAAGGATTAATAGTTCATGGATCATAGGATAATTCTAGGTAGTTAAGAGAGAGGTGGTGATTCTTTTGTGATGGTCAGGGACACCTCTCTTGAAATTTTCTGACATGCCATATAGGTAATAGTGGAATAGTTTATGTTCTTTCTAGGTAGAAATAGTGGTAGGTGTAGGGAGGTCCAAAATGTAGTAGACATTGTAAATAAGTTGGGAGAGTATCTTGAGGTGCCATATGTTTGGACTTGTTTCCACCACTTCCTATAGGTTTCGTGAGCTAGGCTCATGAAGCTAGTGGATGGGGATAAGGAAATCATTAGGTATTTGAGGCCTATGAATAGGAGTTTCTTGGTATTATTAGAGGTATGGTCAGTGTCTTATCCACTTTAAAATTGTATTGATAGACATCGGTGGATGACACTGTTTTCATTCTACTTCCCCATTATGAGAGTTAGATATTCTATTTGAGACCTTACCTAGACCCTTGCACTTGGAGACTCTGATCAGAGAGGATTCAATGATTTCAAACTTATTCTGGTAGTGTGATATGATTCTAAGAAGGTAGATCTTCATATGGTATCTCTTTTTATCAACACTTATGCCTTGTGAGGACAAATTAGGAAAGGACTATCTATCAAATTATCTTTACTAGATTGAATGTTTTAGGAGGAGGGTATGGTGCCTCTGTCATGATAGGATGAGGTTCTTATTCATGGGTGAGATGGAAAATTGGTAGATAAGGATACTGGCACACACAGGAGGGCATATCCAATTATTCACTACATGGATAATATCACCCTTTTAGTAGTATATGATATGAGATTTTAGCTTCTAGTGGTAGTGTCATAGTATGAGGATGCATCCCTTAAGAATGTTTTGGGATTAACTCCTTATTAGAAGAAACACTTTTACATATAATCGAATCTAATTACTACCCTGATATCAATCCTAGAATATCAAAATACTTTTGTATAGCTATATTAGTTGAGGGTGTAGTTGGAGGACTTGTAGGGGAAGGGTTTTATCATACCCAATATGTCACCTTGGGAAGCCCTAGTCATGTTTACCAAGAATGAGGATGAGAACATGAGGTTTAATGTGTATTATCATCACCTAAATCTAGTGACCATGAAAAATATGTATCTACTATGAAGTATTGACAACCTCATCAGTTAGTTGAGAGAGGATAGAGTGTTATTAATGATATACCTCATATAATGTTATCACCAAATTTGATTATAAGTTTTAGATATGTCAATGATGACATTCTAATGTCTGTATAGTCATTATGTATACTTGGTGACTCCTTTCATCAAGAAAAATTCCCCAACAGTGGTCATGGTACTCATAAACTATATCTTTTATCCTTTCATAGACCTATTTGTGGTGGTATTCTTTGACAATATTCTATTGTACTCGATGTATGACAAGTATTCATGAAATTTTAGGATGGTCTGTGGTATAGTTTTCGAGAACCAACATTATGAGAATCTCTTGATGTATTATTTATTGATTCAAGATGTCTATTTTCTGAGATATGTCATCTCTTATGATTGATTAGTAGTGGATCTAGAGAATGTTGGGGGAGTATTTTCATAGGACCCACCCAATAAAGTGATTGAGGTGGGAATATTCCTTGGGTTATTAGGAAACTACAAGATAATTGTGCCTAATTTCTTTATCATATTTGTACCTTTGACCGCTTTGTCCTGAAAGGTTATTCCTTTGTATATGGAAAGGTTCCACAAGTTTTTTATGGAGTTTTTTCATAGGTTTATGAGATCTCGCATCATGAGATTTCTATTGGAGGGTGTTTTGTATGTAGTGTTCTGTGATGACTCGAAGACCATACATGGTTTT
The DNA here is from genome assembly GCA_963277665.1 of Viscum album. NCBI lineage: Eukaryota > Viridiplantae > Streptophyta > Magnoliopsida > Santalales > Viscaceae > Viscum > Viscum album. The sequence goes on along the minus strand of OY728133.1, from coordinate 399,444,467 downwards.
GATATGAGGTAGAGGTAGGTTATGAATGTATATGGGTCTTAATAGTTGAGGTTTCATGACAAGAACTATACATACCATGATCTAATGTTGGAAGTATTATTTTTCACCTTGGATATGTGGTAAAAAAACATTATGGGATCATGGGTTATCATATATTATGACAATAAGAGTCTCAAGTAAATCCTATCACAGAATGAATTTATCTTTAGACTGATGTGATGGATGTAGTTCTTCTAGGAGTATGACATTTGGATATTGTATACTATTGTGAAGTGTAATGTTGTCAAATATATTCTCAGTAGAAGATATTGTTCATATTTCCTATCTGAGGTGTTAAAGAATTTTTCTTTATTTTAGTTTTCTTTAATGGATGAGGATTATGAATCTTACATCTAGTTGATGGTTGTTACCCAATTGCATCTATAGAATTTTAGGGATGCTCATCTTGGAGATATCAACTATGAGACCTTGTGTACATAGATATAAACTGAACATCCACCTATTGGATTTTCTCAATATGGGGATTATATCTTCCTTTATAGGGGATATGAAATGAAACTAGTGATCACGTATGAGAATGTTCTTTGAGGGTTTCATACATAACCCTTGGTTGGGTATCCTAGTGTGTAAAAGGAATTCTAGGACCTTAAATTTTAGTTTTGGTTTTCATTTCAGAACAGGAGTGTAGTAGAGTTTATCTATCAGTGCCTCACTTTTCAATAAGTGAAGGCTAATCACTGGGTTCAAGAATGTTTAGCTTGAACCCTTAAGGTTCTAGAGTTGAAGTGGGATGGTATATCTATTAACATCATGGTGGGTTTAACATGGAAGTCTAGAGAACGTAATTCGATCTGTGTTATCATAAAATGCCTCACCATGTTGTCCCACTTCCTTGCTAATTGAGAGTTTAATTATTAGAGATCTTATTATTCCTTTACATGTAATATATACATAATATCCATGGAGTTCCAACATTAAACGTTTCAGTCAATGATAATTACACCAATCCATGATTATGAAAAGGGTTAGAGTAGACCTTTGGGACCTAGATCAGTTTGATCTTGACATTTCATCCTTTAACTGATTACCAAACTAAGTGGACCAATCAGATTTTCAGGGACATGATTTGGGATTTTGTGTTGTACTTTCGATTTTTTGTGGAGGATCACCTACCATTGGTAGAGTTTGTGAACAAAAAATATACCATTTATCCATTGGTATAAAATAATTAGTAACTTTTCATGGGTGACCCTATAGGTCAAAACTATGTTGGACTGATCCAAGAGAATCAGCACTCATGGATCTGGAGATGGTGTTATACATAAAAAATATGTTTCATATCATCTGGGATAATATAAGGACTACACATATCCATCATATTTCGAATGAAATCTAATGAAAAGTTCCTTTAGATATTGATGATGGAGATAATATTTTCTAGAACATCTAACCTCAACATCAATAATGGGGATTTTTTCGGGGGGGGGGGGGTCATGTTATTTCTAAGGTTCATCACCCATTTCTAGACACAACATAGGCTTAAAAAGGGATATTATCACTTTGACCTACCACTATAGTTATACCGGGTACATGATTTCTTCCATGTATCGCAACTAAAGACGTATGTCAAAGACCCATGGCATGTTTTCAATTAGTGAGAGTTGGACATCGAGGATGGATCTATCATTGAAAAGTACGTAGTTATGATCATGTATACGTAGGATAAGATCGTTTTTTGGTGAGAATATCCCTTTTCATGGGTCTAGTGGTAGTATAATAATTTTCAAGAGAGTATATGGGTGTTGGAGACCCATATGTGAGCTTAATGCCATCATGTTTTTGAGTAGGCTCTTTCATTTCTGGATGAAAATCCTTATGGTGAGAGGCAATTAACAACTCTATTTTTTCATTATAATGATTTAAAATATATCAAAACATATTTTTGGATTTAGGTTCTAATTTTACATGTTATTTTGAGGCCCAAAGAGTCTTAGTATTGATAAAATATTAATATTAAATATATCATATCACCCACATGTAGTTATTTTGAAATAATGGAACAAATCCCAAAGAAATTCTTGGTTTTGAAAACTAATACAACAATTGTATTTAACAAATAATTTTTCCCTACAAATAAAATAAATTTTATTAGCATCAGGAATTTTGATAATGTGAATTTGTAGGCACAAATAAAATATTAAAATTAACTAATTAATTAATTGGTAATTTTTGAACCATCAACCTAACCCTATAATTATATAAATATGATTATGAAACATACTAAGGATTCAATTCATAACCTTAGGATTAGGAGAGGAAACCATAGAAGAAATCATAGATAATGACAATGGCTTGAGTATTTTGATCAATTTTTTGAGAGTCATTTTTGGAAATGGAATTCATAGATCACACCAATGATGATGAAACACAATTCTTTATCAGTGACAGATCCAAATCTGAGGTTCATTTTTATACTATGTTTTCATTACTTCTATTATTTTCCCATGATGAATGTTAATCAAATAAACCAATAGATTAATTCATGGTTTGATTTTTTTGAGGGTTTGTGTTTATATAATTGGGGTCTGGGAAAATATTATGGGTTTTATTTATTTCTAAACATTCATCATTGTAATGGTAGTGAATTAAGGCCAACTCAAATAATGAATGATGATCATTCCTTTCATTATGGTTTTTTCTCTAAACTGTTTCTTCACATGATTCATTTATCATATTTCCATAGCATGTAGTTCAGTAATATCAGATAACCATATATTGTGTAATAGGACATTAGTGGAACAGATTGATACTCTATATCTGTATTCATGATCGAGGAAGGGATCTAGGTGGGATGATGATTCTAAGTGACCATTAGAGTATCAGGGCTAGGTTTGAGATCCCTATTTTTCAATTTTATCATGATACTAAGGTGTTGTTTGATGGGAATTGATTCCCAATCTGTTTGGTTGAATGGAATCTTTTGAGTTGTGAAAGAAGGAATCAGTCTTCCCAAGTGCACAACTTTGGAGTGTGACTGAGGTAGGACCAATTTTGGTGGAATATCAATGAGATGTTTTTAAAATCATAGTATTTATATTAAATTCCTTAAAACATTATTTTTACTCTTAAAAACCACACATCATGTGGTAACTTTCTGTAATTCTAGGGTTTTTGCAAACAGAAAAATATCACATACCATGTGACATGTGTCACACACCTCATGTAACCCAATGTTAGGTTCTCAATATGTACCTCATATTGTACATGTGCATCAATTTGAAAATAAAAATAGGAAATCTTCATGTATATGGACTCATCCCAGTATTAGAATACAACCATGTACGTTGGCACAACCCGAAGTACATGAGCACAGACATATGTACACAGGCATGGGCTGGTGAAACACAGACATCAAACCCGACCTCTAACCACTATATACCCTTGAAAGACATTAATTTTATATAGAGAATTAATTTTTTTGTGAAATGGAAAAACAAATGTAGAACTGAGCCACAAAATACCCATTGTGTACACCAAGTAAAAAAGATTACTTTTTCTAGGAAATGTAGAGACCCTTCATCTAATTATTTTTGAAATATATTGGTTGAGTGTGTTTCCATAGTCTATACCTATAAGGGTATGGTTTTGAATTACATATTGAGTGTTGCGACCCGTCCCCCGGGGCTCGTGTCATGACTAACCCAAGCCTGCCTTGCATAGGCCAAGGGTTGGCGACTAGCACCAAAAAGGTGTATCCCCATTACGAGAATTCATTTCTCTATAATCCATTAAAAACACAAAATCCAATAACACAAAAAGAAGAAACCACGAAGTAAACTACTGTAGCAAAAAGTATAATGAATGTAAAGGGGATAGAATAAAAGCCCAACTGAAAAGTATATGTAAAACTGAAAATAGGAAACATCTCATTGATCATCCACTGAGGATCCTACCTAAAGCGTAGGTATAGATTGTCTCTACACCACTCCACATTATCATGTCTCTTCTATGTACTGCCAGGTCCTGGCTCCCTCAAGACTCATCCCAGCTTCATGTTGTCTGTACAAGACAAAACAAGGTGTGGGTGAAGCCCATGTAGGGTTGTGTATAACAATACTCTGTAAGGACCTCAAGACCCCTAAAGGTATCCTAGAGTTCCACAGGGAATAACCAAAATGCAAGACCTTAATCCCAAATCATGAAGTAATAGTAATCTCACACCATAAATACAACTAAGTGATTGGGAATAAAGATGATTTTTATTAAGCTATTTCATTTTATGTCATTATGAAGTTCCACAAATGTACCATGAAGAAGTTGTTCTATTGTCAATCTAGACAGGGTCATGGGTCACTGATCCGCAACAGACTACTCTAAGGCATGAACTTACTATGTTGTGCACTACTAATCCACATAGGGTCACTATGATGGTGATCTGCACAAGATCTCTATGATGTTGATCTACACGGGGTCACTATGATGTCGATCTACACTAGGTCTCTACGATGTTGATCCCCACATGGTCTCTACAGTGCGGATCCACACAAGGTCTCTATGATGCTGATTCACACATGGTCTCTATGATGTTCATCCACATAGGGTTTCTCTTCAATTGAAACATAACCACAAGATTCCCACTCATGGCATGCTTGATTCTGGGAGAACCGCTCCTCAAGACATTCTTCATATTTAAACTGGTACGAAGTCGCTCAAAAAGCATACCCAAGGGAATTCCCTATCATAGGGGGTCCAAACAGGATTGACGACGCGTCGATCAAATGCCCAGTCTGTGAGATATGGTAAATTTTTCTAAAAAGGGACCGGTTGGATTCAATTCTGATCCAACCCAAGTCCCATGTCAATATCCATCAGAACTCACATAGAGTAGCCCCAAAATACTACCTTGTCACAATGGTCCTTATGCCATAGCCGATGTGTTGTTTGGACTCCATGTCTACTAGTTACATCCCTTTACGTGAAACAGGAGTGATTGCACTGAGGTCTATCCTGGCTCAATTGGGCCTGCTGAAATATGGAAAAGGGACCGCTTCCCAAAAGGGATACGAACACCACATACGTCATTTCAAACAAACACCTGTTTCGTTAGTTACGGTTGTTTCTTTATTTTGGGACTGTTGGGTCTGAGCACGGACCGACTCGGTCAGACCGGCCCGACCCAACCGGTCCTGGGTTCTACCAAACCTCGCTCAGTTCTAGCCCATCATGGTCGACTAGGTCTGGTTCGCGGGCTGGGTTGCAGTTGGCCCAGGCCGCCAGGTGGTGCTCGGTCCAGCCGTGCTGGCCCACAGGGCCACAGGTCTGGCCCGCGTACTGCTCAGTCCACCCAAAGGCGGACAGTTGTGTCCCACTGGCCCTGTGGTTGCAGGGCCATTTTTCCAGCCAGTGGTGTGCTTCCCCACTACATGAACATTCAGCTGTTTGGCTGAACCTATTCCGCCAATGTGGCACGATGCGGGACTGCGCCACTCCTTTTTTCCATAGCCCACTGGTTACGGTTGTTCCGCGCCGCCCCCTTTTGTCATGGCCTACTGGCCACAGCTGCTTCGCGCCACCCTTGCAGCACGTGGCCGGCTCGTGCGGGCCTCCTTCAGGCATCATGGCGCACCACCCCGCACTGCCTTCCACCACCCTTAGTCGGTTGTCGCGGGTCTCCTCCAACCATCGTCGGTCGCCACCAACATGGTGCATCAGCAGTTTCTTCCACATGCCACTGGACATGCCATGGTGGTCCATTCTTGGTGTCATCTACACCTAAGGCTCTCTCGTGATGCCACCATCATAGGGTGACTTTAAATCTCACATTGTCGTCAATCTGAGGAAATAGTCCCCAAAGAACGGATCCTGAGCGAAGTGGCGGAGGGTATGGGCCTTGTTCGTTTGGCATGTTTCCTCCGCGTTAATGTGATAGAAAGCTGGAGCAAGTTAAAACATCAAAGATAACATTTAAAAAATCCCCCTAACTTGAAGAGGTATTCACTGATGATGATCAACCGAACCTCATTTGTCATTGTTATCAAATTTCACTTCGGTGGCACTCGTCACCAGTCGCTGAAACTGGCCTCATCCTCCAAGTGGTGGGCATCGTGGTACTTTTCTAGAGCTTCATCGCTTGGTGAAGTCGTTCTAACACTCCACCTGAGCTCCATAATAATAGGATAGGAGAAGGGTGAGTAACACATGTGAAATTATTGTGGTTCATTTAATTAATGTACCTTCCAAATTCCAACTTTGCGGTTACAAAAATAAAGGGGAGTCAAGACATTTAATGGCTTGACAAGTCATTGGTCCCTCCACCACTTCGTATCCTTTAAAGGAAAAAGTAAAAAATAGAAATAAAATAAAATTGGTATTTTATTATTCTTTTAAATGTCGAAAAACTATATTTTTCTCTAGACCTACTACGGTCGAAGTGAAGCCTCTCTTAAGAGAATATTAGCACTTCGGATTCAACGGTGCCCTCAGGGTTTTTTTATCTGAGCACCAGTTCAAAAGTTAAAAATTATCATTCACGCATTTACAAAACATACATTAAAAATGTTCATAAATTCATTATGCGCACACAGGGCCTTGGAATGACGCGCCGCCAATTTTCATAGACTCATAAAAATACCAAATAAATTAAATATATATTTAAAGAATTTCCATGTCTTTAAATTCTCCCCACCTTTGAGATTTTAGTCCCCAAAAGATACAATTAAACTAGGGGATCAAATTGGGATACTGAGCACGTATCTAAGCCTCTACCTCGCATGTACTCTCCTAGAGATTCCCGGGTTTCCAATGAACTCACACCATAGTAATCGACCACCCACGAATGAACCGCTCCTATCGGTCCTCTATCTCCACCATGAACTCTGCAAACGTCACCCCAACGTCGATGTACAGCTCGCCCCAATCGATAACGTGTGACGGATAATGCGCATACCTCCTCAGCTATGACACATGGAATATAGCATTATCCCAATTCATCTCTCAGGGAAGATCTAGTCAATATGCCACCTCACCAACTCTGCTGAGAACCTGAAAGAGTCTGATGAACCATTGAGATAGCTTGTCACCCTGGCCAAATCTCCGCAATCCTCATCAAGTTGAGACCTATAGGAAGACATGGTCTCCCTCCTCGAACTACAAAGGTCTCCATCTCTTGTCAGAAAAAGACTTATGTCTTCTCTGTGCAGTTTTCATCCTCTCCTAGATGATCTGCACCTTCTCTGTGGTAGCTGGTACTTACTCTAGACCCATAAGTGTTGACTACCCTAGGTCAATCCAATATAAAGGTGATCATTATGGTCGACCGTACAAGGACTCAAATGGTGCCATAATGATGGTAGGGTGATAGTTGTTGTTGTATGAGATCTCCACCAAGGGAAAGTGATCCTCCCAACTACAGCCAAAGTCTAGGATGGAAGAACAAAGAATGCCCTTTAGTGTCTGAATGACCCACTTCGTGTGACCATCTATCTGTGGGTGAAAGGCAGTGCTCAAATGTAGTAGAGTCACAAACACCTCTTACAATCCCTTCCACAAATAGGATGTAAAATTTATATCACAATCATAAATTATTGCCGATGGAACCCCATGGAGTTGTAAAATCCCATGTTCGTAGTGGGGTCCCAAGCCCTCTACTGACCACTGCTCCCAAATGGGTTGGATCTGGGCTGACTTGGTGATTCGTTCAACAATCACCCAGAAGGAATCGTGACCCCTAGACATATGTGGTAGCCATGTCACGAAATCCATGGAAATACCATCCCACTTCCACTCGAGTACCTATAATGGTTTTGTTAAGCCTGATGGAACCTGATGTTCAGCCTTCACTTGGTAACAAGTGAGGCAGTGTGAAGAAAACTCTGAAACTTCTTTTTCATCTCGGGCTACAAGTTTTGATGTTGGAGGTCCTGGTACATCATCACCAAACCAGGATGTTACACGAAAGGGTACGTATGGAACTCCCTCAACACCTCCTCCCATAGCGCCATTGGTACCATGGTGTATCCTCTAAAGAGAATGATGTGCTCAGAACCTTTATAAAATCCATCAAGAGCTTTTCCTGGAGATATCTGAGCACATCGATCCTCGTAGTCATTGTCCCCAATTTGTGACTCCTGAACTCGCTGAAGAAGTGGGGGGGTAGTCATATACTAGAGGAAAGCTTCTCCATATCTATCCACAAAAGATAACTGCAATTCAGCTAGCTGCTTTTTTGACTCACTCAGCAACTGTAGAAAAAACCTCTTACCGAGTGCATATGCTTCGATTTTTACCTTCCTAGGAGTGTAGACTATCTCAAACTCATTGTCATGGAGGAACTCTAGCCAACATCGTTGTTTCAGGTTTTGGCCTTTCTGTGAGAAGATATACCTGAGACTCTTGTGATCAGAGTAAATAGTAAATCGTTCACCCATCAAGTAGTTTTTTCATATCTTAAAGGCGAAGACCACCGCTACTAACTCCAAGACATGGGTAGCGTAGTTCTACTCATGTTGTCTCATCTTTCATGAACCATAAGTGGTCACTGCTCGTTCCTCCATCATGACACATCCATATCTGGTCCCTGATTCATCGAAGTAGACTAATTAACCAACGCCATCTTCTGGTAGCCTCAAGATGGGGTCACTCATTAGTCTCTCCCTGAGATCTTGAAAACTCTGCTGGCATCTCTTCATCCACACTAAGGGTTTTCCCTTCTTTGTCAATACTGAAAAAGGTTCCACAACTCTGGAAAATTCACATACAAATCACCAGTAGTACCCAGCCAACCCTAGGAAACTCCGCACCTCAGTCACACTCTCGGGCTGCTCCCAAGCTAGCACAACCTCTATTTTTGTCGGATCTAATGAAACTATACCCTTAAAGATAATGTGTCCCAGAAATTGGACCTTCTGTATCCAGAACTAGCACTTTGAGAGCTTACTATAAAGTCGGTGCTCTTTGAGTGTATCTAGAACTATCTGAAAATGATAGGCACCCTCCTCCACCAATGCCAAGTATATCAAGATTTCTTCTATAAAGACCACCACTAAGATATCTAGATATGGCTGAAAGATCATGTTCATGTGTCCCATGAACACTGTAGGGCCATTGGTCATGACAAATGACATAACCAAGAACTCATAGTGGCCATACTGAAATCTGAAGGCCATCTTCTACACATCCTCTTCTCATACCCTTAGTTGATGATAGTATGATATGAGGTCTATCATTGAAAACCAATGAGCTACCTTCATCTAATAGAAAAGATCATAAATCCTTGGAAGTGGATACGAGTTCTTCACGGTCACCTAGTTCAGGCGCCGACAATCCACATAGATCCTTAAACTCCTATCTTCCCTCTAGGTAAAAAAAATTAGGGATGCCCATAGAGAAACACTGGGCCTTCTAAACCCCTTCTTCTGCAAGTCCTCCATCTGTACTCATAACTGAAGAAGCTCCACTGGAGCTATCCGATATGCTAGTGTAGATAGTTGTGTCGTACCAGGGTACAGTTCAATGTAGAAGTCCAAATCTCTATGAGGAGGTAGTCTCATAACATCATCAGGGAAGAAATCAGAACACTGATCCACCGCTATAGGATATCTCAGACTCACAACATCAACTTCTGAAGTGGTAAGGCTAGCCAATTGATGTGTGATCGGATGCACCCTCTTCTGGGTAAATCCATCCTATGCTGTAAAGGTTCCCTTCTTTTTGTTGAAGGAAAAAATGGTCCCATCTTCAAGGACACACTGAACTTTGTTCCTAATATATTCAATAAGAGCATCGACTATGGATAACTAGTATATACCCAATATGAAGTCTTATGTACTTAACGCCGATACTAGAAGATCCCATCCAAATATCTCACCACCAAGATTAAGCTCACACTACTGGAACCAGTGTGTAATCACCGAATCTTCTCCTGTAGGAGTCTCTAATCACAAGGATCAAGTCAACGGCTCCACCGGTATCTCTGAGCTCCGAATTAGAGCTGTTGAAATGAACGATTGGCTGGAAAAAAGTGTCTATAAGTACTGTAGCTAAAGTGGAGTAGACACATAACATAACTTGAATCATCTCTGGAGCACTGTGTTCATAGACCTTACCTACCTGAAGCTGATCTCATCATTGTCCACATGATCCCTATGGTCGGGGTGGAACACCTGGAGGTGGTGGTAGTAGAACCTCAAATCTCCGTCCACACCATGCTATACTGACTTCTCCTATTCCATGTTTGCCTCCATGCAGACCTCATCGCTCAAATCTTTAACTTTGCCTTAACAGTCCCTCGACCGTCTGCTGGTCATCAGTGTGGCTGTTCGGGTAGTCTCATGCCATGTGACCTTTCCCACTACATGTGAAGCATGTTATGCTCCTCTTTTGGCCTTCTCTACCTCATGATCCTCACACCTCTGAACCTATAGCCCAGGTTCATCCACCAAGAGGTCTGGTTCGCTTGGACCTCTATGTCATCTGCCTACTACCAGACACAGATGACTCTGCTACATGTCACCTGGTGGTCAATCTCATTGTTAGTGTCTTCTTATCAAGGAAAATCTCCACCAATAGTCCTCTCTCCATCACTCTATCATGCGTCGGGATGCTAAGAGATACCATTGAAGCTATGATCTCCCATCGGAGTCCCTGCTCGAAAATCATGTCCCTAAAGAAAGGTTCATGCACCATGTTGGTAGAGTAGCACGAGAGGTCGATGAAACTCACCTAGTATTGGGCTACGATCAGGCTGCCCTACTTTAAGTGTAGCAGCACCTGTATATGCATAAAGTGTAGATTCCTTGGAAAAAACTCTACCCTGAAGAGTCCCTTGAAATCTGCCGAACTGAGGGTCGCCTTATCATGTATCTAGAGCGTCAGGATCCACCATCTCCCTACTACTCCCTAAAAAAGACTAGTATATAATATCACCATCTGGTTGGTTGGTGTCCCAACCAGGTGAAAGACTCTAGCCACAGCCTCCATCCAATCCTCAACCACCTACGGATCCATCTCACCTTAGAACATCAGAGGCCTCTACTACTGAAACTCGTACAACATGATCCTTCGGCATACACTATCTACTAGTGGGGCTGGTGGAAACAACTTCCCAATGGTTAGTGGTGTTGCTGGTACACCACCCAATGGTACAATCACTGTAATAGGTCCCAACACTGAAGCCTCATCACTCGATGGGCTGTCATCTTATACACTCTCAGGGATCCCAGCTATCTGTATTCGTGGAGGAATCTAGAAAGGAAACAAGGACTCCACATTCATTAATTTATAACTGTTGAGATTTCTCAATAGATCAAAAATAATTGAATTACAAAACACACGCAATCATTGTTTTAGTTCATTGAGTCTGCAATCAGAATTTAGAGTCCTTGTGTATGGATATGTCGGATTTATCACCAACACTGGACTCCTCGAACTGAAAATCACACTCAAAACACTTATCACTAGTTCTCTATTAAAATTTTAGTGTCCTAGTTCTTTGGTAGAACCGAATGCATTGATACCACTTTGTTGCAACCAGTCCCCCAGGGCTAGTGCCATGACTACCCCAATCCTACATTCCATAGGCCAAGGGTTTGCGACTTGCACCAAAAAGGCTTATCCCTATTACAGGAGGGCATTTCCATTAAAACAATACAAACAGACAATCCCATAACACAACATGAAGCAACCACGAAGTAAACTGCTATAGTAAAAAATTTTACTTAATGTAAAGGGTCCGGAATAAAATCCCAACTAAAAAGTACAATTGAAACTAAATGGAGAAAATAGATCTTAGATGATCCATTGAGGATCCCACCTGATGGGTAGGTACATATCATCTCTACAACACACAACGTCATCTCATCTCATCTGTGTACCTCCTAGTCCTGGCTCCCTTCAGAATCAACCTAGATTCTCATCATATGCACAAGACAAAACAAGGTGTGGGTGAAGACCGTATAGGGGTGAGTATAAAAATACTCAATAGGAACCCTAACACCCCCGAAGGTCTCCCAGAGTTCCACAAGGAAAAACTACAAAGAGAGACCTCAATCACAAAGCACGAATCAATAGTCATCTCACACAATGTATACAGCTCGGGGATCAGGAATAAAGATGACTAGTATTAAGCAATATCATTTTATCCCATTAGTAAGTTCCACAACTGAACCATGATGAAGTTGTTTCATTGTCGATTCACATAGGTTCGTGTGTCACTGGTCCACGATGGGCCACTCTAAGGATATTCCTCACCAGGTCACGCACTGCTGATCCACACAGGGTCGCTATGATGTTAATCCAAACAGGGTCTCTATGATGTTGATCCATAGAAAGTTGCTAGGATGATGGTACACATAGGGTCGCTATGATGTCAATCCACACAGGGTTGCAAAGGTGATGATCCACAGAGTCTCTCAATGCTATTGATCCACACAGGGTTACTATGATGCTAATCCACATAGGGCCTCTCTTCAATTGACATCCAAACACATGATTCCCGCTAATAGCACGAGTGATTCTGGGAGAACTTCTAATGAATCCATCAGTCATATTTCAACTAGTACAAATTTCTACAAAAATCATACCCAAGGGACCACCCTGTCATATGGGTCCCAACATGACATAAGGAGTGTCCATTGGATGCCCAGTCTCTGAGATATGGGCACTTTTGTAAAGAATGCTTGGTTGGATTTATGTCTGATCCAACCCAAGTTTCTCATAAAACTCCCTCAAAACTCACATAATGTACCTTCAAAGTATTGAATTATTAGAAGGGTCATTATTCCACAGACGGAGCATCGTTCAGATTCTTGGTCTGTTAGTTACATCCCTTTCTATGAAACGGGGATGATCGCACTTCGATCCGGCCCAGCTCGGTTCGGCCCACCCAAATATTCCAAAGTAATCTCTTCGCAAGAGGGATCCTAACTCCAATGAAGGCGTGTCGAAAAGACACTTGGTTTTTCAGTTATGGGTGTTTCTTTATTCGAGGACCGTTTGGGTCTGGGCCCGGTCCGACTCGGTTTGACCGGCACGACGCAACGGGCCTCAGGGTCTACCAGACCTCACCCAGGTTCAGCTCTTTAGGGTTGGCCTCGTTCGGTTCTCTAGCCTTAGCTGTGGTTGTATCGGCCCTCGGGGCGGGGCTCGGACCACCCGTGCTGACCCACCAGGCCATTGGTTCAGCCCGACCCACTGGTGGGTCCGATCCACTGGGTGGGTCCGGCCCATGTCCCAGTTGGTCTACCTGAAGGTAGACCATTTTTTCCCACTGGCCCCGCAGTTGCGGGGATATTTTTTCAGCCGATTGGGCACTTCCCCATAGCATGAATGGTCTGCCATTTGGATGACTAGGTTCCACCAAATCAGCTTGGTAAGGAGTCGTACAGCTCATTCCAATAGTGGATACTTCGTACCGCCCCCTTCTACCGCGGCATCTTCCTCCTTCCTTGTCTCACGCTGCCGGCTCGGGTCGGCCGCCTTCGGCCACCGCGACGCACCGTCCCGTTCTTCCTTCCACCAACCGCGGTCGGTTTTTGTGGGTCTCCTCCGACCACCACTGTCCAATGTCGACGTGGGGCGCCTGCAGTTTTTTAGTGGGCCATCGAACGTGATCTGGTTGTCCATTATTGGTATCTTCTGCGCTAATATCTCTTTTGTGATTCTGTCGTCATAGCATGAATGGCCTTCTCACGTTGTTGTCAATCTGAGGAAACCTTCCCTGAATAACAGAGCATGATCGAATTGGAAGAGGGTCCAGACCTTGTTCATTTGGACCGCACCCTCCAAGTTATGTGATAGCAAGATGGAGCAAGTTAAAACATCCAATATAACATTTAAACAATCCCCCTAACTAGAAGAGATGTTCGCTGATGATGGTCGACATAACCTCCTTCGTCTTTGTCATCGGTTCGTGAATTGGTGGAACTTGTCACTGCTCACTCAAACCGGTTTCTTCCTCCAATTGGTTAGCTTTGTGGTACTTTTCTAGAGCTTCGTCGGCTGGTGAATCCATGCTAATACTCCACCCTGAGCTTCATATAAATAGGAGAAGAGAAGGTTGAGTAACGCACATGGAATTAATGAGGTTCATTTAATTAATGAACCTTTAATATTCTAATGGTGTGGTTATAAAAATAAATGGGAGTCAAGATATTTAATGGCTTGACATGTCATTGGTCCCGCCACTACCACTCATTTGTTGGAGGAAAAGAAAAAAATAAGATAAATAAAATAGCATTGCTATTTTATTATTATTTTATATGTCTAAAAACTATCTTTTTCTCCCGACCTACTATGGTAGAAGTGAAGCCTCCCTTATGCGAATATTGGCACTATGGATTCAATGGTGCCCTCTGATTTTTAATCCAAGCATCGATTCAAAATTTAGAAAACTCATCTTGAATTTTTACTGAACATACCTTAAAAAATTAGAAACTAATTACGGGCACACCGGTTCTCATAATCACACACTGTAAATTTCCACAGACTCATAATAATCCAAAATAATTTAAAAAATAATATGTAATTTCCTGGTCTTTACATTGATACTATGAATGTGGCCCACTATAGGGGTTTTTTCTAAGATAGAGTTTTTGGAATCCCACTGTGAGGCTAGGGGTGTGATCCTCTGTTGTATCATCCTCCCTGGGTAGGGTTGTTGTCATTGACAAGACCCCCATGCATAGGGCGCTAATCCTCTATATATCATAGATGTCCAATGGTTTTTTGGATTCCCCCATCAATCCTTAGTGAGACCCATACATATATTTCAATATATTTGGATATCGAGTTATTACTTATAGAGTGAGTCCCACCAAAAAAGACCTCTTGGATGAGATTCATATTTTACATAATGAATAGTGGAGTATACTTTCATGAATGAGTGTTTTCTTGAATCCTTGACCAAAATTATTTGTATGAATATAGATATGAGAAATCATTATGGTCTGAAGCCTATTATAAGTATATCTCAGTTTTTTATCCTTATTTCTATATCTCATATCCTAGTGGAATACCATATTCTAATAAGACTACTCCCTTGAATCTTATGTTTGGTTATTTCTTTTATGCTTATGGGTATTGTTATAATATCCACTACATGTAATTTTCCCACACATTTCATTTATTTTTCATACAAATGGCCTTTTTATCGTGTCCTAGAAGGATCATGTGAAAGAATAGCATAGTGAACTTGATTAATCATGTATTGAAGTTACGTTTCACTTGATAGAAGTGCCCTCCTACATAGCATGTTTGATTCATTTTCATATATAAAGGTACATTTGGTTAATTCCTCCCATGCATTTGATATAGCATATCATCACTTTTTTCTTGTCCCTAACATATTTGAGGTAGGATTTTAGTTTTTCAATCAACTTATTTATTTCTAGTAACGCCCTGGTGGGTCAGGTCACAATATATTTCTTCATTTGAGCTAATGCGTCACCTTGGGTAGCACCAGTTCTTTTCCCAAGAAGTCTTATAGAATGCTTCTCTTAATTTTTTATTACTATAATCTCAATTGAGTTACAATTGATAAAATGTATATGTTTATATATATAAACAATACTTTTGATAAACTGAAAGGGGGATGTGGTTATATATCATTGATTGATGGTTTTGTTACCATAATCCAAGGGCTAAAGTGTCTATTATCCCAAAAAATTCTTAATGGAAAAGATGGGGCCACTATTTGTTTCTTCTAATTCCATTGCATCTGAAAAATGATCATTTTGTGTTTATTGAACTGATGAACAATATTTTCCTCCATAATCATGACTCTTTTGTTTAGGTATTCATATATTAAATATTATATTATTACAAAAATGAGGAGGATTTTGTTCTTTATTTTAGATATGTTTTGGATATCTTGTGGAATCACTAAATTTATAAAAACCATTTGAGGTTACAATTTTGGATTTGGGAGGTAATGTTCATGGGGAATGTTGTCTAGAAACATGGTATCTCAGTCGATCCTAAAAAGGTGAGAGTTGTTATGTCATAGGAGTAATTTGTAAATTTATTTCATATGTAATGATTTTTTGGATTGTTTGGGTATTAACATAGGTTTATGAATGATTTTTAAGTTAGATTCTCTATTGATCACACTCACTAGAAATGGAGTGGCGATTGATTGTGATTTTAAATGTCAAGCTTCCATCACTGAGTTAGAACATAATTTTAATTAATTTTTTTTACTTCTCTAATGGATGTCGATTTCAAATTGGATTTGATGATGTGAAAGGTTTATTTTTGGATTGCTTCTCATATAAGTTGATCACATAAAGTTTTATGGTTCTTTTCCACTTTGGCCTCATGAGAAGAAATATCCTACACGTGATTTGGAATTGGATAATCCAATATAGGATCTTAAATGTCAGAGGGAATACCTATTCATAAAATATATAAAATTTACTCTGATCACCAAATCTTGAGTTATATATTCTCACAAAAATAATGGAGTCTTCAATAGAGGTCATCAGTGAGTAACTATAGTCTTTTGAAATTCAAATTTCCTACACCCTTGGGAAGGGGTAGATTATTTTTTATACTCTACAATGTAAAATACCATCAGATGATGTCTGTAAATTTACTAAATAGAGTAATCTCATATATCCATTTTTTCACATGCTTTGGTGGGTCCTAGAGGATGAGACTGAGGTTATTTTTGTAATTGTTCGATTGAAATCTTCCCCTTTTGAGATAATACTATAGAGGTATCAGTTTGAGGATGATTTATATGGTATTAAGGATTCTTTATATGGTGTGGAACCCATTAGATAATGATCTCTATCTTTATAGGGTATTCATTTCTTCTGGAACATATTTGTCATATTTTCTCCTATGAGAAAAGATATGATGGTGGATTTTAATCATTTATTATTTTTGGAACATATGGGTTTCAAAATATGTTTTATGAAATGAGGTGATGATTGTTATGTCCAGATAAGAAATGGGATATCATTTATTTTTTTCCCTATTTCTATGCATGTCAAGAAATTTGGGTTAACCATTAGAATCATTTTGGTTTTTGTTATCACATTTTTATGGTTAGATGGAAGTGGGATGAAATATAGAGGAAATTTTTGGTTGAATTATCACATAATCCTCAATTAAATAATGTGATTTGGGTAGTTATTGACTTATTGACCGAACCAAATCACATTATTCTCTTTCAATATATGACCAAAGTTGAGGAAATGAGAGACTTGTATGTGCCAAAGTATTTCACATTACACAGAGTTATATATGAAATAATTTTTGATAGGGATACTTGATTCAATTATCAATTTTGGAGAGGCCTCTCTAATGTGATAAAATACTAGGTATGATTAATAATGACATACTCTCTATAGATAGATGGTCAGATAACCCATGCTTTACAGATTCTCAAATACATGTATCTTTCTTTTGTCATTGACAATAGAGAATATAGGGATTTTCATTTAGGATTGGTAGATATTTATTATAATATAAACTACCATTCATCCACTAAAATGTAAAAATTTTAATCCTTTTACATCGAATATTATTAATTCATAATTTTTTTATATATTGGTGAGACATCGCTTTTAGGGCCTAGTATTTTCCAAGAGATGATATTGATGATCTAGATGATTTGATAGAGGTTAGTAATTATGTGAAGGAGGAAGAAATATTTTTTGGATGGTCTTCAATGTGCATTGGATTTTTTATTTGTAAAATTGATGTTTTTGAGTGTCTCACCACATTTGGGTCACTGATGTCTTATAAATTCAATGACTTTGGTAGAAATATTTATTGGACCATTTGAGAATTTTGAGAGAATTATAAAGTTTGATTAAAATTTGGATTTCCCCCTCAAATGACGTAGATATATTACATGCTTAAAATTTTCAATCACAATAATTATCATTCCTACCTGTCACATGATCAAATTTAGGGGCACCCTGATGTAGAGCTTCATATGACTCGAATTGAGTGTTTGGTCCTTCTTTTTTCATAGATAATTATTATTCATGTTAAATCGTTACCATTGTCTTAGGAGAAATTTTATCATATTTTTGGTACTCATGAAACATCAGAGCATGAGGTGATGATGAGAGATTAGTAGCCTCACCTTTGAATGGTCCATACATCCTAATAACATATTTTTGTGGTTGAATGAATTATGGTTGGATGAATTTTGACATCCTAATTTCTTTATTTGGGTATATTCTTCCCTTTTTATGAAATTTAATTTAGGGATTTTTATCATGTTTTTTTGGGATTTTTTAGAGTTTTCATAGCCTAGTTATGGTTGGAACATATTTTGAGAATATTTTGTTGTTTATCCTTATAAAATATTAATTATTAGTTTTAGTTATAAATAAAGGAACATGATTAGTAAAAACTATGTTTTATCCCCTCAAATTGTTTGAATATATATATATATATATATGTTTTTCACAGTTGATGCATGGTTTGTTAAACAATGTAACCAAATAGTTTAGCCTCTCTTGAGTCCTAGAAAGGGACACTTGGTTGTTAATTAAATCCAATATAGAATGGATAAACCATTCAATGAAAATTAATTAATTTGAATTTTATTTTCAATATTGGAAACTCATTTTTTCCCTCATTCTTATTCTAGTGGAATATGATCTCAACCATGGATACTCCAGTTTAAGACATTGGATATTCCTTCCCTTCCTGTGATCATATTCAACAGATCTTTGAGTGTGGATATAACTTTTCAAATATCAATAATGGAATTAGGATTTTGTTTTCCAAATATTCTTTGGGTATTAGGTGTTATTATGGAATCATTGAGAATTTCCTCTCCAATTATGGATCCCTTTTGTCGTGATTGATGATATCATTACTTGAGGTATATAGTATTATAAGATAATTCCAATCAATTTAAACCTTTGTTTCTTAATATATTTAAAATATATGTCTAAATGATTTCTAAAGAATGAATTGGTATTATCAATAAATGTTTTCTAAATGGTGTGGTGTGTTTTGAACCTCTTGGGTATAGATTTTCAAATAAAGTGTTTACTTATAGAAAATGAATATGAATTTAAATTAATTATTTAAATAATGCATTTGAGGATAATTTATGAGAAATGAATATATTAAATGTTTTATGAATAATTTATAGAATTATTTGTTTTAAAATTCATGATTTTTGATGAAAATAATTTGATGTTTACTTTATAAAATAAAAAATCATGTTGAAAACATTATTTGGGGCTACATGAATGATGATTGATGAAACTGGTTTAAGATGAATAATTATACCCCTGAAGATTTCTTTGAGACACATGATAGTCTAGGTAGTTAATTTATCATTCCAAGACAATAACAATATATATTTATTATCTCTACGTAGTAACATTTTTTTTGAAACTCAAACTAAACATTGCAAGAGAAGGGATATCAATCATTGTGAGTTCTCCTACCCCCCATGCCCATGATATCTATGTACATTTTCATACATGGAGTTTTATGTCAATAAGATGTGTGTGGATCCTTGAGCCTTGATATCACTAGACCTGAGCCCTGTAATTGTGGTGTTATTATTGAAAATTGTATATAGATTTTAATATTGATGAAACAATTTATTTTTACTTGTTTTATAGAATTACTTATTCATGACTTATTGATATGCCTATTTAATTATCTATAATGAAATTATTAGAAATTTTCATTTTATTGAATGTTGGGAAATTGATTTCAATTCAATTTTTTATCTAAAATTGAGTATATTTGGATTATTTTATATGGATATATTATGAAATAATTGGGTAAAATTCTACTGGTTTAGTGTTTCTCACAACCTACATATGAAATTTAGTGTATGTTGGTGTTATTTTTCTAGATCTATGGAATGGTAATTCATCACTTAGAGTTGATTGGAGTTCTTGATTATAAAGACCATGTGAGTTGGAAGTGAGAAGTATAGTATTTGATCAACTTATTATAAGGAGATACCATGATAATTTATTTGATGGTTTAGGTGATGACATGAGTTGATGTATCATTTTTGGACTTTTACTTATCAACTTGTATTAAATTACTTTTAATTAATATTTTGGAATACTAACTATTTATGGATTAATATCCACTACATTTTATTATTTTTTTATTCTTGTGGTCAATTATTTCTATCATGAGTATTTATTATTCCCAGGTACTCTTCTCTGGTGCATGGGGATGTAAAAAACCCTTGGATATAGGTCCGGATTGATTCAAGTACTAGTTTACCAGGTTAAATGGGTTGTTTCATGAAAACTAAAACTATGATCTTGGTTATTAAAGATTTGTTAACTATTTTATAACGAAATATCATCCTACTTTTGCAACCAAAAAATATTATTTTATCTATTTAATCATGAAGGGTTGCAGTTTTATCAATCATAGGCATCACCATCATAAAATAAAATCTCCACTCAAATTATTTTTATTTATTAATGTATTTTATATTAAATTTTTACATGTATTAAAATATAGTTATAAAATTAATCATAGTTGAGATATACCATATTTCAATTGTATGAATCTATTTATGTTTAACAGACTATGAATAATGTTCACTCAGTTATCCCACTTCCAATAAAATGTTTTTTTATTGTGTTTGATCCCTATAAAAGATAATGTTAGGTTTTCCATTAATGGTTTATAAGGCTTTTTTTGTAAGAAAGTTTTCACTCCTATAAAACATCAGGATATATTTCAGGTTTAAAGCTCTTAAAGAGTAAACAATTGTGAAAATAGATGATTGTAGATTTATAAGAACCACTATAAAATATCTTATGAATTCAATTTTTATTCCTTATATCTATAAATGAATTCTATAGATCATAATCCTTCGTTATATAGAAAAATCCTTTTAGTTTTTTTATATTATACATCATATTTTGTAAATATTTTTTACTCTTATTGTTATTATTATGAACATTGTTTTAATTTTTGTAAATTTTACCCCTCTTATCTTACCCATCATCCCATGGGGAGACAATAGTTTTTTATAATAAATTTGGTTTCATTATTATTCTATTTCAAAACAAAACTCATATATATTTTATTAAATACTATTATTTATAATTCTAAGTACCTAATCATTCCTTGATAAAAATAACTTGTAGGTGTTAATTGTGGAATTTTTGTATACACTTGATTTGGTATTGTTATTTTAACACATTATCCTTAATCATATGTTCATAACCTCTAAAAAGGTCTTATAAATTATTTTAATATATATTGTATTTTTTCGAGTCATATGATGATTTATTATATTTCATAATAGTAGTTTTCAAGGATTGGTTATAAATTTTCCCCCTTTTGGGTTTATATAATTAATAGAAGATTTAATTTTATTAAATTGTATAATTATATTTTTTTACTATTATGTAATTATAAAAACATCTACAACTCCTCAATATTACCAAAAGTCACTAATATTTAGGTTTTCATAATCATTCATGATATAAAGGTTATAGAATCATTCGTGAATGTGGAAAAACAAACCCAACCGAGAATAAATTATAATGAATGAATAGTTGAGAATATGTTATTTAATAATTTTAATATCATTTTCATAAGAAAAATAATGAAAATTCAATCCTATTAATATGATTAATAAAATTAAATTGGTGGATGATGAAGATTTAAAAAATTGATTATAAAAAGATAACACATACATTTAATAGTTGAATCATCTCTTAAAGGGTATCTTGGATATAAAGGATTTTGGACACCTTGTAACCAAAATCTATATTATAACAGCTATATAATTTAATGAAATATTTCACTTTAGATAATTTTAGGTCATTGATAGCTTGTTTTACATGCAATAACAATTTTAAATAAAACACATAACATTATTATGTATCCCTTATCATTAATCATTTTGCTTGGAAGGTATGAATAGTAATAATTAAATCATAAAAAATATATATTATATAAACTATAAAATTAACTCATTAGTTGTCAAATTATTTTTAATTAAAATAATATTTTAAATATAATTGATGTTTTCCAAAAAAATTGTTTTTTGTGGGAAATGTATCTTATATCAAAATAGTAAACTAATCTTGGTGAATTATTTTAATGAAATGTACATATTATTTATATCATAAATTTTTTTAAACATTACAAAATATATTTCAAAGATTATGAATCAAATAAATCCAATGTTATGCATAAAAAATATATTTTCCCTAAAAAGTGTTTTTGTCACATTTTGCGCACATAGTTTAAAATAAATTTATACCATTTATAGGTAATTAATTGGATAAAATGAATTATATATATAGAATAAAGATTTTCAAATTTGGTAATTAGTCCCTTTATATTTTTAGTCAATATGAATATGAATTTTGGTAAAATTTATTACCCGAGTAATGAGTAAAATGGATTGATATGAATTAATAATAATTGATAAGGCCATGCATTTTAATCTTATTTATTATTGGATAAATTTAAGTAAACCCTTCACACATATGGTTAGAAACAGATATTTTTAATGAAAAAATATCTTGAAAATGTCCTATATATTATTTAAATATAATAATGTAACAAAGTGTAACTTTCTTTGTCTTAAATATATCTTATGTTTCCACATGGGAAAAAATTAGGTTCTTGATGAGTATAATTGTACATTTTAAACGTAATAAATATAGGTTCATGATATAAATTTATTTACTACTTTTTGGGCCACATGGTTAGGATTATGACCTTTATAATATTTTAGTAAAAGAAAAGTTAAATATGTAACCATCATTTTTTTAATTACCATAACATTTTTTATATTAGGTTATATAGAGTATATATTTGACTATAAATATTTTTATAAAAGATATAATATTTAACTTAACCCTGATAATTTATTCATAATTTTTTAGAATTAAATAATTACTCTAAATTCATACACAACACTGATGCAGAAATTAATTAATTAACAGGAAAATCAAATAAATGATAATAAAAATGATAAAAGTAAAATAATTTGAGATATTTAAGGTGATCCATGAGTACTATATATTTAATTAAAATTATAGTGATAGAATTAAATATTTAATTTGAATTTTATATTTTTTCTTGATATTCATAAAATTCAAAATAGGAAATAGTATAAAAATTGACAATTATGATATTTTATGGGATTAAAAAATTTTAAATTATTTTAAAATCATATTAAATTATAAAAAGTGAATATTTATTATTATATGGTCTAAAATTTCATAAATTTTCTATTTATTTTCTAGTTGACACCATATAAATTAATATTAAAACTTTTTAATTTTTAATCATCGCTTACCATAGTTAAAAATTAAAATAGATTAACTATAGGTTAATCAAAATTATAAAATTTAAAATTACCTCAAAGAATGTATAAAATGTATTGGTTGATGTGATTATAACTTAATATTAAATTATATTCAAATAAATAGACAGTTTGTTTTATTTGGAGATAAATCAATTTATTATATTTTAATCATTTGAAAAATTCCAAAATTTCCCCTCACTTCAATTATAAAAGGGGTCTTCTTGGCTCACTTATTTACACAACATTGGGCCTTATATATAAACTATAACCTGAAATTTTATATTATAATATTTCATAGACAAAATCTAGAGGGTCTTTTATTCTCAAAAGTCCAACCTTAGAGCCCTTTGGAATAGATCCATAAGAGACGTTCCGAAGAAGAGGTAATTTCTCTAACCGATCACATTGTTTTTCTAAAATTACTTAACTACACTAAATCAGTGATGTTTTTTATAATATAACAAATTTAGTATACTAAACATTCTTATATTTTATTATGATTATGAAAAACTAATTATACACCCTCTTTCCGATCAAGAACGAAGTAAAATTATCACTAGTGCATATATATAACTTATCATGTCCACGATGGGATAAAATTTTTTCTTTTCATAACCATATTTAATGTATTAGTGTTATAAAGGTTTTAATAAATATATATTATATATTAATTATTCTTGGATTATAAATAATTACTTACCCTTATTTCATTCCGTCAATCATAAATTGAAAACAGTGTTCATGCTTACATTCGGCACATCATCTCTATGAACTGTGTAATTAATTTTTCTATATAAACTTTCTATGAATGAATATAAATATGTATATAATTATTATATATTATTTTTATACCATGATTAACATTGTGAAAATTATGAGAATAAATATTAATTTTTAAGGGAAATGACAATTGAACTGAAACATGCTTTGAAAATAAAGTAGTTGTCAAACAAAACAATAAATTTAATGAGAAATTATTAATAAACGAGAGATATGATGTTATAAATAAATAATAAATATGACTGAATTACGGCCATAGAATAAATTTATAATAAATCTATATTTTCATACAAGATGTTTGAACATGAATGATGATAGTAAATACTTGAAGTAAGGGATTATTTCACAATCCCTTTATTATTCAAGATTTTTTATGATTAATTATTTATAAAGGAATATCAATCATACATGTCCATGTTTTCTTTAAAAATATAAAAGGGTTTTCCTATTTTTATATTAATTATTAATGAACATTTTTTCAATTTTTATTTAAAAGAACAAATTAAAGCTAATATTTTAATTATTTTCTAAATGGGGTTCTTTGTGATTTTTCTAAAAAAATATGGAAGATTTGTTTCCGTAACTTATATAGAGTGAGTAGATATTCCTCCCATCATGAAAATATAATGATTTTATTATTCATATAAAATTTAACAATTTTATTTTCAAATAATTTTTATTATTTTCTAATTGTCTTTTTTTTAAAAAAATTCATTAAACTTGGAATGGACATTTTCCTCATGAATTAATTAATTTATTATTTAAAAATATTACATCTAAGACAACAAAAATTATTTTATGTATCTTTTATTGGGGGTATTATTGAAGGATACCATCCTTATCCTTTCTATGAATTGGTTATTTTTATTATGGAATGATGTTTATGAATATCATTTCTTCTCCATGAGTTATGTTATGGTGAAATAAAACCCATTTATTTTTCTAGCTTCTGATGGTTGAATGATTTATGTTCTTCTGGAACACATATGTATGGATTCCATTATGTGATGGATGGTAACTATATCTTTCCCCCAATTTATTTGGTAGTGATTTATATCTCATTATATATAAATTATTAGAATGGGGAGTGGTCCATGTTCAGTGAAATATTGCTGGAATGAGGAGTGAACTAGGTTCAATAAGACAATGCTAGAATGGAAATTCATCATGGTTTAGGGTATGAAATTAACCTTTATGATTGTTTTGGAATTGATACTTGACTAATAAGTAAATTATTTTCTATACTTTTTTGTATGAGAAAAATCCATGTATTATGCCAATATTATGATCTTGTGGCTCATGTTCTTTTATTTCTTTGTAATTCATGTCTTATAAACTTCCGCAATTTATTCCATCATTCTTGATTATTATTTTTTCTATGCATTGTGTAATTTTAAAATGTTGTGTTCATGTTCTTATAAACTTATGCTCATATTATTCTTATGAAATCATTTATCCCTCCACATTTTACCCTTACTAGGAATCTGAGCTCACCCTTTCTTATTTTTCATTCCCCCATGATGTAAAGAATGGTATTAACTATGAAAAGTCAAAAAGTGTTCTTGTTATGAAGGAATAAGCATGAGATAATGGAGATATTTAATGTACTATCTTATTTTTTTCATGTTTCCAATTACAATAGGCCTATATAGTTCTTGTATGTATTTTTCATGCTATTTAATGAATATTCATCTAAAAAGGTAATATTAATATACGAAAATCTTTTTTTTTTGTTGGTATCATGGAATTGTTTATTTAGCCTTTGAAAACTAGGATTAGAAAACTATAGTAATATTCATAATGATAAAACTAACTATAGGATAAAATCCAAGAATTTTTAAAATGATCATGAATAACTAAGAATTAAATAAATGTTTTCATAGATTGAAATTATACATGAAATTTACTGTGAATATGCTGTATTCCTACTATGATTAGTGTTTCTCACACTATGATTTTTGGTTTCAGTCAATCGATCAAACCTGAAGGAACCACATTACTAATAAATTTGATAGGAAACACAAAATTTTTCCTCCTAATCATCCAAATATTATCGGATGTAGAATAAGAAAAATGTTTCTATACATAGAAATCATTCTTTTGTTATGAATCATACTAGAGTAATAATTGAGAATATGAGAGAAAAACATACATTCAAGTCCATTATGAGGTAGCGTCCACCTTATTTCATTCATTATTCTGATCCACTATTGGATGAGTAATGGATTAGTACCATTGAAAAGATATTATCTTTTCTCTAATGTAAAAAACATGAGAAATTCGTTTTGGTTTTATATCCTTTGGAAGGTAATGCATACTAATGTTATAATATTGTCAATAATATGAGGCAATGGAATGAAATTAACTCCATGTAATGGGATGAGTTCAAGAACATATTTTTCAATAAGTAATTTATTGTATTATTCATATGAAAATGAAGAAGGTATTGCTTATGTAAAATAAAATTAATAATGCTTCTATTGTAACATATGAACAAAAAAATTACAATAATTCTAATGTACGTTTCTGGCATGATCATCTAACCTAAGGTTAATCTATTATTTGGTGGCCTAACCCCAAGTCTTCTATAAGAGTAATCTATAAGAAACATCAGTAGTTATGATGAAGTAATATTATGTCCCATAAAGTATTAAATGAAGGTTACGGTTATATTGTATTACCATGGTTTTGATAATAAAATGATGATTAAATTAACAGAAAATTTGAAAACAATCAAGAATAGAATATGGAATTTACTTTATTCTCAATGTGTGGGAAGAATTATGGTGGAAACTATCCTAGAGTAAATATTAAATGATTTAAGGGTATGAGGGAAGGTAATGGAAAAACTGATTACCAAAGTGATGGGAAGAAATTAACTAATGATTTGAATTGAGAGAAGGTTGTACCGAATGGACCTCCAAAACTTTAGTTCATTATGTGTAATGAAATTTGAAATTAGGTTAATTAGTTTCCACATCTAAGGATTAATGACGTTGATCGATTTCCACATCCTCTTAATCCCAAAGGCAAAGCTAGATCTCATGCAATCACTATAGGTGATGTGGATTATGGCAAAATGTAGTTAAAGGTACACTTATCATTCACTCTAAAATAGATAATGTATCATTTTATTTTGGATCCACACACTCTTTTATTGACAAATAATTTTCTAAGGGTATCAACATATCACCTCAAAAATTATATGTTTAGTTTTTTGTGAAAACTCTTAATGGAACCAAAGTCACAACACAAGTTTATAATTCTTCTCTTCTTTAAGTTTGTGCGAACTTTCTTCAAACAAATCTTTTGATCATTCCTTTAGTTTAATTAGATGGGATTATTAACATCGATTGGATTTTTCTATATGTATCTCATATCCATTTTTGAGTAAGTGAATTCACATTTCATACTATGAAGGAACCTATAATCATCTTTCTATGCATGGATGGATAAGAACATCCAAGGGAATTTACATTAATATTGGTGATCTTCATTCCTTTTAAGGGAGGATATATTTCACAGGTAGTTGGGGAGAAAATAAATAATAAATATACACCTATTTTATAGAAGTGTTTTGATGTCTTTCTTAATTATTTTCCATGTCTTCCACTAAATCTTGAAGTAGAGATTTCTTATACTCGGTGTTATGCATATTTCAAAGAATCTATATAGAATGGACTCAATTGTGTTGCATAAATTGAAGATGAAACTCTTGGGGAATCATGATAAGGGATTCATAGGTCCAATTTAATCACCATTGGGTGAACCTATTATTTCGTTAATGAAAAAATATGGATCAATGAGACTCTACATTGATTGTCAAGAACATAACATGATTACTATCAATAAAAAGTTTCATATCCCTCATACTGATGATTGATTTGATACTCTACATGGATATCAATAATTTTCAAAGATTGATCTTCAATCTGGATAGCATCATTTAATGGTTGATAAGGATTATATTCCTAATATGACATTCCAAACATGGTATTGATGCTATAAATTTATAGTGATAGATTCTGGGGTTACTAATGACCCCAATATATTCATCTATTTAAAGAATAACGTATTTAGTGAATATATTGATTATATTATGGTAAAATTTATTGAATATATTGATGTATATTCAAAGGGTAAGGAATTGAAAGAGATCACTTGAGTATTTTGATGAACACCCTGTGATAGTAGAATATTTATGAAAAATTACCAAGTTTGTGTTTTGGATTCAAAAGGTTTCATTTTTTTCCACACAATCTCAAGAGAGGGTATGTATATAAATCCATCAGGGAAAAAAGTTATTGAAAATTTGTCTAGACCAACTACCATGATTTACATTTGATGTTTTCTTGGTTTGGCTAGATATTATCAACTCTTTGTGGATAATTTCTCTCAGTAGTCTAAGCCACTCACCATGTTAACTTAGAAGGGTTATAATTTATATTGGATGGATGAATGTGAAATTTTTTTATGAAACTATAGATAAAGTTATTAATATATCTTATGATTACATTAACCTGTAATGGGGAAGTGTATTTAATTTATATTGATGCTTATAAGAAAAAATTGGGGTGCATTCTTATAAAAAATTACATGGTTATATCTTATAATTCATGGAAACTGATGGTTCATGAGAATCATTACGCAACTAAAAATTTTGAGTTAGTTTTGGTAATATTTTCATTAAATATAAGGAGGTATAAACTTTAAAGATAAAAGTGATATATATATATACTGATCACAAAAGAATGAAGTATATATTTTTACAAAAGGAGTTGAATACGTACAAAATTATATGGTTGGATTTGATTATTAATTTTTACTTCTTAATAAATTACCAGCCTAATAAAGTGAACATGGTAGCAGATGTATTGAGTCAAAAAGACCACACTATCCTATCAATATTAAGGATCACGAAAGACACAATATTTTTTATATTTTCAACTGATTGACTTAGAAATATTAATGTAATGGAAGTATATTATCTTTATCAAATAAATGTTCAACTATATATATATGGGAAGATTAAATAGGCACATAGAGAAGATGTATAGCTACAAACTAATGTGATATATTTTGCAGAGTTAACATTAATTGTGATGGAATAATAAGGTTTAAAAACTATGTTTTTGTCTCTCCCGTTAATCTTTTAAAGAAGGATCTATTGGATGAGGCTCATAGTTCATCATTATCTTTTCATCCTAGAAGCACAATGATGTATAGAGACCTACATTATTACTTTTGGTGTGATGGAATTAAATGAGATATTATAGATTTTTTTTCTCGATGCTTGGTTTGATGGAAATTTATGATTAAGAGACAAATGTCTATTGGGATGTTACAATGATTAACTATACCTGAATTGAAATGGTATGAAATCACCATGGTTTTTGTAATAAGACTCCATATAACATTTATAGATCATAATTGAATAATGATTATAGTTTATCACCTTACAAAGTTAGAAAAAATCAATGATATCAGAGAATATTTCTCTCTTGAACATATATCTAGAATATATATTATATAATTTGTAATATTGCAAGTAGTAACACATTACATTTTCTCTGATCAGTATTTGAGTTTTACATTGAATTCATAGTGATGTCTTTACAAGTATTTTGATATAGAGTTATGTTTTAGCACTATATATCATCCTCATATAGATGTTCTATTTGATAGGACAATTAAAACTCTAGAAGTAATTTTGAGAGACTTATCGATCGATTTAGAAGGTGTTTGGGAACAAATTTAACATATATTTTAGAGTTTATATCATGTTGAGAGAATTATCTATGGAAGAAAAGGTTAGATCTAATCAACAACACATAAGAGCACCTTAGATCCAATAAAAATTTTATGTTAAAAATTGATGGAAATGCCTAGAGATTGAATTGGGTGAAAATGTATTTATTTGAATATCAACCTATATGAGAGTGATGATATTAAGAAATAAGGTCAATATAATCCCTATGTATGTCAAATATTTTCAAATTCATGATTCTGTTGGGATGGTAGCTTATCTATTTGTGCTCCCACTGATTCTCTCTTTTGATCATGATGTGTTACATGTACCTCTCCGGATGAAGTACATACCTGATCATTAACATGTTATAAAATCAAATCTCATACTATCATAAAAATTTATTTCTTATTAAGAACAACATAAAGAGATACTTTAACATAGATAAAATGTTATACAAAAAAAGACCACTCAAAATGTTAATGGGGTTAGAATGTAACACCCCTATATTTGTTTTGAAATATTTCTCTTTAAATAATTTTATTTCTTTGATAGCTTGTGTGGAATGCGACAACATGTTTAAACAAAATGCATAATTTAGTTATGTTCCTATTATGATCTTGAAGTCATATTAATATTTATTAATAATAATAACTTAATTAATAAAATTATATGGTCTATACATTGTAAAATAAATTCATTAGTTACCAAATGATTAAAGTTTAAAAAAATATTTCTAATAAAACTCGTGTTTTATGAAAAAAAATTATTTGTGCATTGAATTGTATATCAATATATTAAATAAGTCATGGATAAATATTTTAATGAAATTTATATATTATTTAATTGATCAAATGGTTAGAATATTCAACTACTATTCTTCTATGTTTGGGCTTTGAATAAGTCTATGGTTATTCTTAAAAATGTATTTTTCCTATAAATCAGTTTTTCTCACAATTTTTTTCCTTACTTTAAAACTAAATTATTCCATTTATAAGTATTTAATTAGAAAAATATAATTATATATTTATAATATGTAAGTTCAAGTTTTTTAATTATTAACCATTTATTTTTAGTAAATATGAATAGTTACTGTGGTAAAATTTATTACTTCATTAAAGAGTAAAACGTGTTAATATGAATTAAACATAAGTTATAAAGCTATAAATCTTAATACTATTTCTTATTTTATGAATTTAATTTGAACCTTAACACCTTATGATATAAATTTATTTTCTTAATGTACACTTTTCCAAGTAAATGAATTATATAATATTTAAATCAAAGAAAGTCAAAAAAATGTATCTTTTTTATTAAATATTTCTTCTGTTTCCACATGGAAAAAAATAGGTTATTAAAGAATATAAGTTTCTATTATAAAATTAATAAACATAGTTTTATGATATAAATTTTTTTATTACTTTTTTTCCACTATGATAAGGTTATCACCTCTATAATATTTAATTTAAAGAAAAGATAAATATGAAACATTCACGTTTTCAATAAATAAAACATTTTTTATATATGATTATCCAGAGGATATTTGCAATGATAAATAGTTTTTATAAATATAAAATATTTATCTTCATAATAGTAATTTAGTTATAATTTTTATTAATTAAATAATTACTCAAAATGCTTACCCAACAATAATGAGGTAATTGTTTAATTAAGAAAAAAATAGTTAATGACAAAAAAATGTTATAATTAATGTATTTTAAGATATTTTTAGTGATCCAAAAATTCTATAGATGACCTTTACATGTTATTTATATAATAATTGTTTCTAATTTTACATGTATTATTGATGTTTTTAAAAGTCAAAATATTGAACAGTATCAAAAATTGGAAACAATGATATTTTATGGGATTAAAATGTTGTTAAATTATTTAAAAATAATAAAAATATATAAGTAATGTAGATTTATTATTATATAGAACAAAATTTCATAAATGTTCCATTTATGTTCAAATTGACACCATATAATTAAAAATTACAACATTGTAGTATTTGAAAAAAAATACCATAATAAAAAATTAAAATATGTAAACTAAGGGTAAATCAAAATGAAAAGGGGTAAAATACTTGTAAAACTTTTCCAAAATGTATTCAAATATGATTTAAAAACGTTATATTTTCTCATTTTTTCTTCAATTTTCATTTTGTGGTATTTTTTATAGAAAATGAATTCATTATATTTTAAGCTTTTGATAAATTTTGAAAGTTCCCTTAACCAAAATAATATAGAGGAACCCCCTCCCACGAATATTAACACCAAATTGAGCCATATATAAAAATAATATATTTCAAATTTATCTTCTAAACTTTTATAAAAACCTTCTGGATGTTCTATTCATCTTAAAAGAACAATCCTACAGCCCTTTAGAGGGGATCCAAAACTAACATTTCGAAGATAAGGTAATCACTATAACTGATCATTTTCTTTTTCTACTATAACTTAAATCATCTAAATAAATGATTTAAATTATAAAATAATCAATTTATTGTAATAGATATTTGGATAATTTATTATTATTATCAGAACACCATTATCCTCCCTCTTTCCTTGTAAATAAAAAGTGAAAGTAGCACTCATGCATATATAAGGCTTAACTTCTCCATGTAGCAATACTACTATTTTTTCATAATCATATTTTATGGGTGGGTATTATCATGATTTTAATGAATATATAAGATATATATGGTATAATAATGATTCTACAAATATTAATTATTATTTCCCATTTTTTGATTCTATCAATTGAAAAAGGAAAAAAATCATGTGTGTGTACGACATGATGTCTCCATGAAAGTTGTAATGGATTTTTATTTATCTAAATTATATGAATCATTAAAAATATGTGTATAATTATTATATATTATTTTTATACCATTATATAAAATTAAGTAAATTATGAGACTAAATATAAATTTACCACAACCAAGACATCCGAACTGAAACATTTGTGGAAAATGAAGTAGTTATCACCCAGAATTGATATTTTAATGAAAATTTATTAATAAGAGGGGGATAAAATGTTATAAATAAGTAAAACATGTTATTATAGAATTATTGTATCTTAAAAAATGTATATTAATTCCATATTTATTATAATTTAGGTTTTAACATCAAATAACAAAGACTTGAGGTCAGGATCTATTTCACAGTCTCATTATTATTCAACATTATTTAAGATTAATAATACATTGTGGAATATTTATCTTTCATTTATGTTTTTTAAGAAGATGTTTTATAAATGGTTTTTACTATTATATTTTTATTTTTTTAAATTCATTTTTTCTATGCTTTTCATTTTAAAAATAGTTTAATGGGAATATTTTTATCATTTTTCAAAATTGGTTCTTTTTAAATTTTCTAACAAAAATAGGAATGAAATGTTATTTTAAATATATACAATGGGAATATTTCCCCTCCATTATGATGAAATAATGATTTTATTACTCCTATATATTCTTTTTATGATTTTATTCATCGAATTTTATTTATATTTTAGTTGTGTGGATCTTCAAAAAAACATTTTTGTAATGGATATTATATTTTCATTATGAATTATTTCATCTGATCTTTAAAAAAATCATTTTCCATCTAAGATAATATTATTTGAAGTTACTTATGTTTCAATGAGGATACGATTCAAGGATACCATATTTATTCTTTCTCTGAATGGTTTATGCTTATGGTGAAATGGTGTTTATGACTTTTATTTATTTTTCATGTTCTATGATTTGATGAAATGAAAGTCAATTGATTTATGGTTTCTAATATAATGATTTATTAATGTTTTTGTGGAACACATATGTATATGGTTTTAATTATATGAAATTTTAAACCTATATCTCACTCCAATTAATTAGGTAATGATTTATATCTCTTAAGATAGACAGGCCTACATTGTGGTGTGAACTCAATTTAGGGATATAGGGCTAGAACAAGGAGTGAACCTAGTTCATTAAGATCATGCTGGAACGAGGAGTGAACTTGGTTTAGTATAGGAGACTATCTGATATGATGTTGTTGATAGTGATCCTTGACTAATAATGAAATTATTTTTCTATAATTATGTGTATGAAAATAATTCCATGTCTTATAGTAATATCATGATCTCATCGCTCATGTTCATTAATATCTTGATGATTCATGTCTTATGATCTATCATGATTTATTATGTCATTCATGATTATGATATTTTTTATGTGTGGTATAATTTCAAAATGTTTTATTCTTTTTCTTATAGCCTTATTCTCATATTATTCTTATGAAATCATTGATATCACCCTTTTTTACCCATACTAAGGATCTGATATCACCATTTATTATGTGTATTTTTCTTAGGATATGAAGAAAGCTATTAAGTATAATATGTCAAAAAAGGGTTCTATTTATGAAGTAATAATTAGTAGATAATGTAGTCATATTATGAACCACTTTTTTCTTTCCAAATTTCCAAAGACACTAGACCTATACAGATCTCACATGGATTTGTTATGTTATGTAACGCATATTCATAAATAAACATGTAATATATACGTATGAAAATATTGGTCTGTTATATATATAACATGGTATGGTTTTATTTGGGACATTATTTTAGTAGTTATTAAAGTGAATACCGGTGGGATAGTATGTATTTTGATTAGAGGAAGGGGCAATTGTTTATATGTTTGGTGGGTATAATTTTTTAAATAAAGTATAAGATATTTTAATTATCTATTATCTAGACAGCTAAACTACCCCCATACTGATAAAATATGTTCCATAATTGTTAACTATAATTTTTAATTCAACTATTAGACCATTAGTAAAATTATTCCATGATTAGACACACACACACACACATAGAGATGTGTGTGTGTGTGTGTGTGTGATTCTTATCTACCAAATCATATCATATTGCACCATTTTAAACCTTGTTTTACTATTTTTTCAAAACATTTACTAAATTTCAACCCTTATATAATTTGGGCATCTTATTTAAAAATTTAGAAACCTTTTTTTATATTAAACCTCTAATGCTGATAAAAATAATTTTAAAATCAAAATGGATAACTTGTAAAAGAAATTTGTATTAAATAGTTTTTAAACACTATATGAATTTATTCTAATTTCAAAACAATTAAACACCCAAAAATGTATTTCAATTTATTTTTCTATATAATTAAAATATTCATTTCATCATTCACAATACAAAGAAAAAATTTATTGGCACATAAACGTTTTTATCCATAATGATTTTTTTATAATTTTAACTAATTAAAAATCATCCAAAAAATTTCAATTCATTCTTTAATACATATAAATAATAAATTTCATTAACTTTCAAAAACAAAATATCAAAAACTTATTTTTTGAATGAAAGCATTTAATTTAAAATAGAAATAACTTTTTTTACTAAATAGTTCTCTTTGAATATGGATAATTACTTTTTTATTCTATTTGAATGCTTAATTATTTTTCATGGATTATATTTATTTATTAACTAATAATTACTTGAATTTATTGAATACATTTAATTATATTCATACATTAAAGTAATAAATTTAATAAAACCCTAAATTTCATAAATGAAATTTGTTTAGATTTGAGGAAATTTTAAAAAATGAATCTATATCATTTTTTATTATAAAATTAATTATTTATTTAAATAATTTATTTATAATTAAAAAATATTTACTATTATCAAATAAATGTAATCTATTTATATCAACTTCAAGAATATAATTCAAAACTAGTATTGTGTTTACTAGTATTATTCTCACACCACTATGTAGGTCAAATATTTTCTATATTACTACAATTAAATTCATTAAATTCATTCTATTCTAAATTTTCACATTAAACATTAAATTTTATTAATTTTATTTTAATAATTTATAAAATTATTTCCCTATTAATAATTTTTTTCATTGTAGGTTTAATTAAACTAGAAATGATACTCAATGGTCAAAAATATTCATAGAATATAGTAACAGGAAAATTATTATTATTTTATATGTCTATTTCCATTTTATTTTTTCTCTTTTAAGATACTTATTCATTAATGTAATATAATATTTTATTTCATTTAAGTTCTTTGTGACATTCTATTGTGATTCAATAAATAATTTTTTATGTTATTCATATCTTTTATGTTTTATTTTATCCCATGTTAGAAATAATAAAACAAATATTGAGGGAAAATAAAATATAAACATAAATATATGGAGTCACATTATTTCCCAATATAGAAATTTCTCCCATGAAATTTTAAATTATTCTCAAAAATCAAAAAAATGTCTTGGAATATTTAATATTATAAGAAATAAAGAGATATGTTTAATTGATAATTCAACAATGATATCTATAGTAATAAAATAAAACTATCCATTTTCCATAAAAAAATATTTGGAGATTTTACTTAGTTTAAGGCATTTGTTTAGATATGATTATTTAATGGGAAGCTATATCTATGTATTTCACGATACATATGCTTCCCCAATTAATTTTCATGATCATCTTCCAACACATATATAAAAAACAAATTGTTAAAATGAGTAATTAAAAAATCAATCTAATGAAAACTGAGAAAATAAGGAAAAATAAAAATTTATCTTATGATGTATTAATCAATGAAACCTTTATTTAAACCTATTAATTTTTTTGTTATATTTATATTTCTATTAGTTTTGTTCTCTTATAATTCTTAACCACATCCACAAAAAATACACTCTCATACCAATTGAAATAGATGAAGGAAAAAAGTACATAATATTTATAACATTTTATATAATTAATCATTACATGTCATTCATAAAAACTATTCCACGAAGAAAATGTTTTAGATTTTTTGATGATTGATGATAGATAAGATTTATTCATCATTATTTTGTGAAAATTAAATTTTTTAATAAGTATTTGATATATAAGGAATTAATTTTTTGTAACTTATGGGTAATATTTTATTATATTGGACTTTATTAGAATTTTAGAAAAATATATAAAAGAGAAAAAAGAAAAAAAAAGAAAAAAATGTTTCTATCAATTACTGTAGTCCATCGCATGACACAGACAAGAAACGGAATGTGAAATAATTTAGCAAATAGTAAGCTTAAACCATGTCTTAAAATATTGTGGGTATCATTGAAATCTCATGTTAAGTGGAATTTGAATTAGAAAAACTAATATAAATCATTCAATAGTCACCTTAAAACGCCTTCTATGACTAAAGAAACTAAAATGTGACACTTCTAGGGTTTTCATGAAAAATGGCCTTTGATAGATTTTAACAAATTAATATTATTCATGATATGACAATTCCTTTGGGAATAAAAAATTCATTTATATATGTGGGTTCTAAAATTTATAAAGAGTAGTTTGAATTGATCAAGGGGGATTAAATAGTAACATCAAGTATACAACACATTAAGAGAATGTAATTTTGAAGCACTAGGATGTCATAGACATAGTGAATATCAAATAATGGGGGAGAATATATTAGTGATGAAAATAGAAATATTTTCACCATAATGATGTTATTTCATAGTTTTAATGAATTTTGAAAAGTCAATATTGAATATCCTTTAGTGTGGTCTTCAACATGGAGGGTTAAATATTACAAGAATTCTAAAATGACATGCATGAAATTGGTATTATGAAAATATTATAACATTCAATATATATTGAAGATAATCGAGAATGATTACCCCACCATTTTTTGTATTTTAACTTCACCGTGTTTAATTGAGGATACTAGTAAAAATGGACATTGATAAAATATACATATTTTTTTTAGAAAAATGGATCCCAAGAAATTAAATTGAAAATTACAAATATAATCAATTCTATATCACATAACATGATATCTAGGGTTCATGTTTTGATATTATGAATACTAAAAATCATTCACTATGAAAATAATTTAAATATTTATATACAATGAAAGTTTTGAAGAACTATAGGTAATCACTATGATAGTTTTAGAGAATATTATGTAATTATAGATATTTTTCAAAATTTGGAATCTCTTACATGATTATATCTTTGTGAAATTTTTAGCCATATTTTTTGGAGTTTTTTTCAACGTAGATAATATTCAATGTAATGTATTTTTGGAGATTAAATTGGATTCGAATTAGTATAGATAAAAAATATATATACATAATATTTAAATATGAGTTTTTATAATAAATTGAGCTCACTATTTTGATATTTGATAATTCGTTCATTCTAAAGGAATATTAAAATTCTATTGCATGGATAGTGTTTTAAAGGCTATAAGGTCAAGTAATTATTAGTTTTTGGTTCTCTCTCATGACTAGAATGTGGTGGTAGACATTCATGACTCAATTTTTTAAATAATCACTTATTAAATATAGATATTTTAATTTTTAATATTAGAACATGTTGGTTTTTTTCACTCATGCATCATTCTATATTTTTTAATCCTACTTTGAGAATGGACATTGTTTCATTTTTCGATGAATTTATTTTTAAATAATTAAATAGTTTTTGGATTTTTATTTAACCGTATAGTATTTTCTGTCCTATGTGTAATCATTGTTTAGGATCACCAAATTATTAATTAGTATAAGTGTAGTACCATAATGAAAGGGGATTTTAGTGGTTTGAGATAAAATGTTAAGAATTAGTGTATAATTATATTTTATCTAATGATGTCGTGACTATCCATTTATATAATCTAGTAATCAATTTCTCCTGATCATTGATTTATCAAACTTGGTTCATGGACCACATCGATTATAATTTCATGTTAGTTTTAGGTTTGTTTTTTAATCATTTCAATAATCATTATGACATTCAATCTAGGGTTTTCATAAAAAATACGCATCCCTAGGGGTTCATCCTCAGAATAACTTGTTATTATGCATTAATAGATAATATTTAGAAATTTTAATATTATAAATTACAAAAAAAATACCTCATAATAATTTATGATGTCCTTTGGGGGATAATTAATTTTGATCAAATTTTAGGGACATAGATGTTTGATGAGACTTAGTATTGGTATATTAGGATAAAAAATTTCTCATCAGTTTCTATTTTCTAATTTTTATAGGTTTTTTATTTTCATTTTTATATTATTTGTGATTTTGTATGGTGATGGAATCTTTTGAATACAATGTTATTGAAAACATGTTCTTTTCCACATAAAAGACTAATATTTTACTTAAAATTAATATACATAAGGTGAAGATAAAAATTAATGTTTGTATCCCACAAACTTACCCAATTGATGATGAGGTACTCCTATATGTCATATTAAATTTTTCCAAAGCTTCAGGGAATGACTTGAAGATAATGATATTATATGTATATAATTCAATGGATGTAGAAAAAGGGTAAACCGAATTTGACAAGAAACTAAAAGAGAGATATGACGGTGATTCAATGTTTTATGTTACAAATGAGTTGATTTCAAATTATTATGCTAAATATGAGATATAATATAGGTTCAAAGATACCCTTATTATCACAATAGTAAGAATAAATACAATGAAATATATTCTCTATTCGAAGTAAAAAATGAAAATATTGATGAGAAGTTTGTTGAAACAAATAATCTAATCAACTATTTTGAAGTAGAGAATAGTGAATAAGGGTTAAATGTGAAATTGTTTTTCAATTACTTTTTTATTATATAAAACCTTCTAAATCATGTATTTTATGATGATTACGTATCAAGATACCACCAATGAATAGTATGATATAATTGATCAGAATGAGAAGAATTTTATTTATGGTTAAATTAAATCATGTAAACTTAATTATATTATCTTATTATATGAAACACAAAGAGTTATTATCTATAATAATTCATTAAAAATTATCCTATGGGTGGAAAAATAAATTTTTTATTTCAATCCTAAGAATTAATTTTATAAATTACGTTAGGAATTTTAAAATGAGGTCAATATTAATTACATGTCTTTCTGAAATATTTTTGAATTATAAATGATTATATCTAGTACAATAACATGTGTATATTGATCTTATAAGTCCACAATGATGATTGAGGAAGGAACAAGGGTAAAATTAATAATTGAAAAAGATAAAGAAATTCAATGGATACGGTTTTATTCTTTTAGTTTATCTATATAATGTTTTCATTCCATATACTTTACATTTAATATTTTGGGTTGTGTAATTTCATTCCACATATATAATTATTACTAAATTTCCTATCAAAGATGCAATATTTTCTTAAGAATACCATTAAACCATATTTAAAAGAAATTATTGACACAATTTATTGAGTAAGAATATTGATTATATAAGTAAATATAATCTTGAGAATATAGATTCGATGAATCCTGATTTTGAATGCTTATTCTATTTATATAAATGAAATTTTTCAAATAAATTTTGGATTTAATTTTTTAATGTTTATGTCAATTGAAATGTTATTATTATTCGTGGTATAATGGTACTTTTTCCCAGATCCCTTACCATGTGTTTTAAGGTTAAAGTCGGTGTCTTGTAAGAAGATGGAATATACAAAGTGTGTTTGAGCTGAAAATGTTGTTAAGGACGCATTATATGGACTAATTCTTTCGGCTACACTATAGAGGGTGGTTTTTTGGTGTGGACAAGGTTCATATAGTGTATGGTAAGGATATTTGTTTATTTTGGTGTTTATTCCTCTTAAGAGATTGGTTTTGTCATGGTTTCATGGGGGATAGGTTTTATTATCACTTCCTTATGAATGGTCAATATGAAATCAGAGTATGATATTAAATAAATACCAAGAGGTTGTGTATTCTGGTGTGGGGGTCAATTCGGTGTGGTAATGGGAATGAATTGGGGTGTTACCCTTAGGGAAACATGATCATAACAAAAAAATATTACACCATTTAAAATGAATATTTAATACATATCATAATTATATGCACCTATGGATATTAAAAGATTAGAATATTTGGGGATGAGATACTTAATCAACTTATTTATTAAAATAACTTCAACAATCCCAACAATGTTCTTCATATTAGTACCCTTATGAAAAATCATTCATATAAGTTCCATCGAAATACTGGGGAAAATAGAAAAAAATAGTGATCTTATATTCCCATTAGGGATAAACATAAGAGATGTCAATAAAAATGATTAAAATATGATAATTATGGTAAGAAAACATAATAATATTCATGTTATCATAGAATATATTCATACCCTAAAAATAATAAAACATAAACTCCAAAAGAAATTTATACCCCGATACATGATACAAATTATTCCAAATAATTAATAAGCATTAAAGAGTCATAACATAGGGATGACACATTATAAGAATTGGAAATAATAATCATATAAACATAACTATTAACATTCATGTTCATCCATAATATTCTGATTATAACTAATTATAATCATACTAAAGATTCAAAATTTGGACATACCTATTTGTAATCATATCCATGCATAATCATTTGATCATATGTATAATCAATCATAATCATTCATTAAAATGTGATCGTATCTATTCCCAATCATAAACACACTTTTCATAATCATCTCATGAGATATAAATGTTGAATAATATATTCTTTGAGGGATATAATGAATCCATTAAGAACATCATCATAATAAATTCATATATATGTCATAAGATCATCAAAACACATCTCATTTTATTATAAAATTCCATGTAAGAGATAAAAAGTTTAATCTATATTTCATCCTTATAATTAATAACCATCCAAGTAATGATTATTGATATAATATATTTATTATATTCCCATTTAAGTATAAATAATATCAACGATTATTTTAATTTATGAAAATGTGATTAATAGATCAATAGAACATTTCAGTAGAAAAATGCAATTTTCATTTTAACGTCACTTATTTAATTTCTAAAAATATCTAGAATGTTACAAATAAAATTTTTTAAAGAGTACGACCAAAGTTCATAAATATAAATTCCAATTAGAGATTATTATTGATGATGTGAAAATGTATTCATGTGATTTATGTAAAAATATAGATTATGTTCACATAATAGGTAAAAGATCCTCACTAAAAAATGACAGGGGTACTATTATTAAATAAATTATAAAAATAAAAATACATAAAAATTTTATATTAATCAATCATGTTAATATAGTAAAATAATTCTTGAAAATATTTTAAACAAAATATAGACATTAAAGAAAAATATTCGCAATCAAAGAGGAAATAATTATGGTTTTCCTTAAAATAACTCTTTTAGAGAGGAAAATTAAAGGAAAGTATGTAAAATACATAAATAACTAGTGAATAATAAAATATTCTGGGATTAATATATAATTATATTATAATTCTTTTTAATATAAATTATTTCATAAAAAATCTCGATTAAATTGATATTCAAACAATAATATGATTCCTTAATTCCCATAATGCTTTGTATTCATTAACACCCAATGTATAAGATATATAGATTTACTAGAATTATATTTTTTAAATATATTCACAAACACATTCTATTTATTATTCTATTATATTTTCTAATTATTCTTTTATTAACAATAACATCATTAAAACTATCATTATTGTGAAAACTGGTAAATTTTTCATGAAAATATTTGTATGATGGTTTGATTCCTTGAACAAAAATCATGGTTTTTTTATCCCTATATTATTAATCATGAATTAAGTATAACATTTTTTCATTATAATAACTTTTATAAATATTCAAATAAATCGGTGATGAAAAATTAAATATATCACTTCATGGAGATGATAGTCCAAACTTACGCATGAAGGATGTTCCCATTTTTTAATAGATGTAAAAAATAAAGTTAAATATTAATTCAAATTTTCATAATATGTTTTTATAAAATAAATAAAATAAATAATAATTAATTCTATTTTAATTTACAACCATGAATAATAGTGGTGGAAATTGAGTCGTATCACTGCATGGAGGTGGTAGTCCACATGCACGCATGAGTGATATTTTTATCTCCCAATGTATTGATAAGTGATGGTAAATTATGGTTCTATAGTCATAATAAAATCTCATTATTTTGATGAAACATTGCCAATAAATTTTATTAGATAATATTTTTTTATAAAAAAATATGAGAAGTTATAAAATTCAATGATCTTGGCTAAGATATATACATCTTCTTTGACAAACCACTCCGGGCTTACTCTATTGTCCTTGAAGGATTATCCTTTAAAGAAGTATAGAAGATCTAGGATAAAGGAAATAATTCTTTGAAGGTTTTTTATCAACTCATTTACATTATATAGGGATCTAATTTCTTGAATAATGGATGGGAAGAGGTTCCCTTTTATATGTGATGAGAGGAACCCATATGGAATTTCATAAAACATTACAGGAATTTACAGTCACTTTCATGGGAAAGTGGCTCCGAATAGTATGGTATTCGAATTTTAGATAATATAAGGCTGAAATATATTTATAAAATAATTACTTTAATGGGTTTTTTCCAATCCTACCCTAATGTCCTCGTTTAACCCCCCCCCCCCCCCCCCGGAAACCCTTTTTATCCTTAATGGTGGCAGAAAAATATTTTTATTTTTTACTATTCAATAGATACAAATTTATTTTGACACTCTAAATTATATGAATTATGTAGATTAATAATAGAGAATCCATTTTAACTTATTAATGTTCTATATCTGTATTAATTTAATTTTAATAAGCACGCTAGCAATAACAAAAACCCATTTTCAAAAAAGGATTTGAAGCATAAATCCTAATTTACTTTTT
This sequence comes from Viscum album, assembly GCA_963277665.1. Classification (NCBI taxonomy): domain Eukaryota; kingdom Viridiplantae; phylum Streptophyta; class Magnoliopsida; order Santalales; family Viscaceae; genus Viscum; species Viscum album. The sequence goes on along the minus strand of OY728133.1, from coordinate 399,400,911 downwards.
TTCCATTCCTTATCAAAAAAATAGAATTAAATTTAAAATATTATATTTAATATTTAATATATATATATATATTATTAAACAAATTAATAAATATATATTAATTTTTTTTAAGATAAAAACACAATGTTTTCATAAAAATGTTTTTTTAAATATTGTGTTTTAAGCCCAATATATAATTTATACCAAAATAAAGTATAATAATTATTCAAATGTAATTAATTATAATATTTATAATTAACATAGGATTATGTTATATTATGACCATATTCCAATCAAAATAGGGAATTTAGGTTAAATATATGTACACTTTTTACAAAAAAACAACATTTTCACTATTCAATGAAAAATTTATCCGTATAAAAAAGTCCTAAAAACTTCACAAAAGATAATATTTAAATGGTAATTAAAAATTTTATTATTTTACTAAATTAAAATTTAAAAAAATTGATCATATTTTTAATAAAATTTTCTTTAAAAAATGTTACCAAAGAATGTTTTAATGAAAACCAATTTTGGAACCATAAAATGACCTTACTAAGAATTCAATAATTATTTATTATAAATTAATATATAAAATTTTATTAATAAAATAATTTAAACATATTTTTCATATAGTTCTTATTGTTATTCAAATATTTCAATTTAAAATCTATATTATAATGTCTTATAATTCCAATGTTTATAAAGACTTTTGGGTGGCATGTAAGGTAATATTTTGAATACTTAATGTTTTTTTAATGGATATACACATAAATCATGAAGGGTTACATTATAACCACATTAAAATGGATATATCCCTTGAAAGTTTTTAACTGCATTACACAAAAAATATTGGAATCTCTTCTTTATCACATCCTTGAGTTCCCATATATCTTTCTCAAATATTTGATTCCTTTAATGAACTTTTATATGTTAGTTAGTCTTTCCCTGTATACCTTTATCACTATGATAAAATATTTATATAGGTTGTTCATCATAGGAATTTTAATTCTACTATGATATAAAATATGATTTAAATACATGTGATGGACTGTATATGAACATTCTCAAGAGAGTTCCAACATACACATCCTAAACATGAGATAGGTTTAGTGGGACTCCCAAGTGATAAGCTAAAATACCTACAAAATAAAGAATATCAAAGGGAAACTATACTTATTAATCAACATTACATTCATTATTAATCTCATAACCATGTGGCATGGATAAATTCATTTGAAAACATTCTCAACCAATATTGAATTCTATATCTCTTAGATGATTGTCTATATAAATATTCTTTCTAATATGAGATACCTTGAATTTCTTCCAAATTGATCTAAGCTTCCCTACCAAATTATCTGGAATATAATACCCTAATTCACTACTCTCTCCAACTTTGTTCTATAATATCCATGTTTTACACTTCTTTCCATGGAGGTATTCTTAAATATCCATCAGAATACTAAAGTGAAGGCTATTTATATGTGAAATATCACTAAAAATGGTTTAGAACCCAAAAACCTTTGAAAACTAGATAATAAGATCCCAATATATTCTCTTGGATTTGAGTGGTCCTCTTAGACTAAAAATGTTTCTATAGATTATAATTATAACCAAAACACACCTCTATATCTAGATCATTCTGAAGACTTATCCATTAATTAATAGAAATCATTATATCCCAATCTAAAACAATAGAATGTGGTGCCCTTTGTTTTCTTACTGATTCCTAAATGTATATCCTAGATATATCATTAATAGAAAAAAAATAACTAATATATATGTTGTATGAAGAATTTATAAAGTGATCTACACAGATAACATTATAGAATTTATATATTTTATGGATTCTAACATTGAATTCCATGATATTGTTTTAACCTTTTCATTTTGGTGTGGGTAGTGGTTGTAACATCCCATTAGACTTGTATCTCTCAGCATTAACTTACTGACATCCCCAAAACCAAGAAACATACTCCACAATATCTCTCTTCATGTTATACTAATAAAAATATTCTTTTCTATCATAGTACATCTTCATACATTGATAATGAATAGAAAATTATGAGTTGTTATATTTTTCAAGTAGTTCCTTATTTAGGTATGGAATTTCTAGGGAACATGCTCAGATATTGACTATTATTATTGCATCATAATAAATATTGAACAAAGGAAACTTTCTAAACTTATTTTACAGCTCCATATCCTCATTTGGATCCTCATTAATCTTTACATAGATAGATTGTTGAATACACATTTGGGTGAGATAATATCTCTCCCCTTCTTTCGTGATTTCAAGGTATTTCCTATCATAATACTTAAATATGGTATCTTTTGTAATACTCATCATTGATAAGATACTATGATACATTCGAATCATAGAATCAAAAACCTTTTCTGCTTTCCCAAAGATGTAGTGTATTAAGTAATCATAAATTTTAATCAAATCCTATCATCTTCTTTAGAGAATATTCAACACTCTCAAGGATAATATATAATTAAAACATTTATGATTAGTATATAAGTCATACCTTTCTCCATAAAGATAATGTATCTAGATCATTATTGAAAATATTATAGTCACTAACTCCAAATCATGATTTGGATAATTGTTGATATAAAATTTCAAATAGATAGTGTCCAAAGATATCACCATATCATTCTATTTTAAAACACATAACATACCTTACATTGATTCCTAAAATAAAATGAAAAAAACTTCTCTAAAATAGGGAAATGTGAGAACTGGTACACTAACTAACCCTCATTTATGTTCCTTAAAATTTCTGTCACATTTTGTAGTATAGAAGAACATAACTCCATTATATGTAAACATATATTGTGAATTAGGAAGTCATGATAAATCCTTCATAAAATATTAATAATATTCATCCAATCCAAGAAAAATTTTGATTTTAGTGACAGAGGTTTATCGAATATATTTTTTAATAACTTTCATCTTTGATGGATCAAATTAACTACAAAGTCTTTAGATTATATGACCCAAAATCATTACAGTTTATCTCCAAAATTCACACATAGTACATTTTCATATATATTATTCTTCTTTAGTGTCTTCAAGACAGTACTCAATGGATCTTTATTCTATTACATTCTCAAGAAATATATAATATTAATATCTATATATATAACCACAAACTGATAAAGGTAATATTTAAAAACTATATTCATTAAATCCATTAAGATAAAAGGATAATTAGTAAGAGAAGATGACATCACTATAAATCTATAGTGTTTATAACTCAAACAGAAAACATTATTTGGTATATATTCACTTTTTAGACTCAAAAGATGGTATCCAGATTAATGATTTATCATATAAATATATTTAACTCCTCATAATTTATCACAAAATTATCAAAATTGATAAAACAATACTTATTCTATATCGTGATATTGTTATGTTCTATAAAATCAATGTAGAGTTTCATTGATCCATTGTTTTTATGGAAAAAAGTACATGTGTACATCGTCGTGATTCACTTGGTCAAATTTATCCCATATAAATATTCTACAGGTGTTTTTATTCAGTTCCTATAACTCTGTCAGGGCCATTCTATATAGTTTTTTTTAAAATATATAGAATTGGTTATTAGTTCAATTGAAAACTCCACTTCAATAATAGGTGGAAGACTTGGAAAATATTTTAGAAATTCCTCAAAAAAATTACATATAATAAGAATATAATAGATATTGGTTTCTCCAAAATTATTTGAGAGAAATACACACATTTAATATGAATATAGATCCCCTCAATTTATTTAATTTCCATTGTAAGTTCACATTTATCCTTACTATACTAAAAAATAATTGGTTGGTCTAGAATATTAATTGTGACTTCCCTTCCTAAAAAATGATATGGGATTTATATAAATAAATTCATCCCATTCCAAAAATCACATACATTTCACTAGAATAAGAATATAAATATTTGTAGGAAGAATATTCTCACAATCCCAAATTAGGAAAGATTCATATACATGATTTTTGATCTATGTACATTTATAATTTTCTATTTTTATTTATAGATCAATTCATTGATGTGGTAATTTAATACCATTAGAAAAAATTTACAATATAAAGGACTTGGTAGATCCAGAATTATATAATTTATTAGTAGTTCAAGAATGGATGGTAAATGTACCTTTAACCACATCATTATCACACACCACATTGACAATAGTGATCACATTAAATTTCCATTTTTCTCTCACCTTAAAAGGTTATAGACATTTATCATCACCACTAACTCAAAAATATGATCACTATTTTTCATAATATCAATACTACTTGAAATTATGGAATTTGACTATGGTGGTGTATTCTATGTAGATTTTTACACATTTTCATTGTTAAATAATTTATTCTAATTACACTGGCATTCAACTCCCTGATGAAATTTATTTCTAAAATTAACACTTTTACATTTCCCAATAAGATAATTCCATCTATTCTTATTTACAAACATAAATAATAAATTAAAACTCATCTTATTCCCACTGTGGTGTTTTATTAAAGTTTTATTTTTATTCAATATTAATTTTCTAATCAAAACCATGGGATTTATGGGTGAATCTAATATTTATTTTCACCTTGAAAACACATCAAATCATATCTTCATAGATATTAATCTCCCTTATAGATAACTCTATTTTGATAAATGGTTTATGGAATTGAATAATTTTACAATAGTACTTTCATTATAATAATAATACAAGAAGGGTACAGTAGAATCTTGTAGAATTTTCCTCAAAGGTACCATCTGATTCATTATCCTTCTTTTCAGGCTCAAGGAATTACTTCTCCAACATCATATAAAAAATAAGATGAAATTACTTATTAAAACTTACACTCACAAACTCATCCAACTACAGATATTAAATTTCATCAAATTGCCTCTTATTATTTGTTGGAGTTTACTATTGATTGGTTCCACCATGAAAATTTTAAATAGATAGGATTATCATTTAATGATATGGTCACTAGAGAATAAAATTTTTTTTAGTAGTGCTAATTAATTCCTCAAATTTTAGTGGATCAGAGGGCCCAAATTGATATGGTTGATCATGCCTCTTGAAAGAGTCAAAAAAAAATTTCCTTACTATTATCATTTGGATTCCAAACATAAATCATGGATTGATAAATTTTTAGTACAATTTCTACATGATTTTCCATTCCATATCCCATAACATTAAATTGTCCATGATGAAAATCTTTACATTTTCCTTCACATTTAGTTCTGATACAATTCCATCTAAATCATTCCATTGATTGAAACCAAAAAACATAGTATGAGAAACAATAATAATATTTGGAAGCCATATAATCATCGAATTAAATTATTGGATATCTAAATCATAACAATATATTTTCAATCTATGATGCCTTAGGATTAACCTAGTTCATCCATGGTCATTGTCATTTCAAACCTTTATAAGGATATTAATGAAATTGTAAATTATAATAAACATATCACCCATGCACTATAATTATAGCCAAGATATACTCGATCAACTATTTTTGGTTTCATGGCCTCAACATACATGTTTTCCAAATCTGCATCCACTTATACTATCCTGAAACATATTTATTTTATAAGGGAATCCACACTCATTTCTTAAGCATAGCATAGGATGTTCACCCATACATAGTATTATCCTCATGGATCTAACTATTGTTCCCTCAACCTAGTTTCCAAAAGATACCAAACTTTTACTCTAATACCAACTATAGTTACCATACTTTTTTATATAAATATTATATCATTTTAAATTAATATTCAATACATCTTAGATTAATTCATGAATAAGGACAAAATAGGATTAGTTTCATTGGAAACATGGATATATAAAAAATTGTATATAAATTAATAATTTTTTGTCAAATAAATGACATAATAAATTAGAATTTGATATTTTAAATCATCAATAATGATCCATGAAAATATATCATAATTTTATGACACAATTTTTTGGTATTCAAATAATCATATAAAATTATTTCCTTATTCAATGTTCACTTCCATGACTATCATAGTGGATTGGGTTCACTCCCCATTGGAAATTATTCTTTTTCAAGGTTCAATCCCATGGTTATCTTGTTTGAAAAAATACCTACCTAAATAGGGTTCACTCCCCATTCCAATCCTTATTATTTTATTGGATATTCTTCTTTACTTAATGTATTGATGAGATATATATTTCTGGTCCCACACATCTTATAATTAAAACTATACATATTTGTTCCACATGATCATAAAACAGTCATCATGTAATCAAATCATAACTTCTCGAATGGATATAGAATTCATAAACATTTCATTATCATAATAAAAAACCATATTGAAAAATAATAAATAAGAAAACATTTGATAATATTCCATTTAAAATATAACAATTCATAAAGGATGTTGTTTTCGATAAAAATACCATTAAAATATCACTTTAACATTTATTTGGCAAAAAATAAATTTTATTTGAAACAACTTATTTAGAAAATGAAAATATTAAAATAATCATGAAATAATATTTATTTAAATAAATAGTGAAATGAATAAATTAATATTTAATGAATTTATTATACATGGTGGAAGACGAATCCATTCATGTGGTTAATGTCAAAATATAGAATCCTTTCATAATGTCGGTAAAAAGTTAAAAACACCTTATTTAAAAAATGAAATGAATTTTACATTAAATATTTATAAAAAGTAAAAAATCGTTATAATGTCTTAAATAAATAATTATAAAATAGTAAAAACATCCGTTAAATAATTTTTAGGAAAATATAGACATTGAATAAATGATTCTCTTCTGAAGAGATAAACATGATTTGTTTTCCTTAAGAATATTCATTCATTCTCAAGAGTACATAAAGAGAATAAAATTAAACTATTAAAGGAGGTATCTATATATAAATATAGTTAAAATTATGTAATATATTTTATTAAACGCTTTTATAATTTCTTTGTTGACAAATTTAATCATAACCTAGTAAAAATGTGGTTTTAAAATAAAACCCTTACCTGAAGTATATATTTCATCACAAGTTCTATAACCTCCTATATAATAAATTGAAATTTATTTTAATTATATAAAATAATAATAATAACTAAAATACCACAAATGGTTTACTTATAACATCTTATCGCATTTTCATTAATAATCATTCGTTACCTTCATCATTTTGGTTTTAACAATTTTGAATTTTATGTATATTTTTGTTTGGTGGTAATGGTCCCTACACATTGATTATAGTTCATTAATTTAAAAAATTGTTAGTAATGATATGAATATAATATATATTAATTATTTATATTAATAATAATTTATATTAAGTGGTTATGAAGAATTAATTGCATCATTATGTTGAGATGGTTGTCCGTACATATGCAAAACTGACATTTCTATTTTACAATGGATGGAATAAAGGAAAGTTCAATAAAAATTCATCTTTAGAGATAAATTATTATGATCTTAATATCATATATAAGCATTAAATATATCATAATATCCATCCATGAATGATATTGGTGAAAAATCATCCATTTTTCTATTTGGAGTTGGTAGTCCATACGTACGTACGAGCAACACATGTATCTTCTTTTAGATGAAGAAGAGGTGGTAAATGGATTTTAAATCAACATAATAACCTATAAATATATTTTTAAAATAATTATAATCATTTTTATCGGAGAAAAACTCTATTTTATTTAATAGAAGAAATAAAATAGAATTTTTGTGGTTAAGATCTTCACCTCTTCATTGAGAGACCTCCTTTGGCATACTCCTTAAGCCTTGAAATAATGGTCCTAGGAGATCACCAAAAGATCTAGGATAAATGGAAGTGTTGTAGAAATTTTTTTATTATGGATCTTCAGATATATAATCCTATAATTGGAGGAATATGTGAGGAGAATAGGTTCCTTGTTATAAGTGAGTGGACAGTCAAACATGGAATTTATTAAATGTTTTTAGTGATTTTCGGTTACATTCATTGGAAATTTTCCCAAAATAGATAGGTACTACATTTCAGGATAACATAAGGTTGAAATGTGATAATAAAATAAAATTTTGATAGGTTTTCATATAAATTATACCATTATCTCATGGTTTAACACCCTTAGTAAACACGTTTTAACGTTAATCATGGTGACAATATTGTGCTGCTTTTACTATATACTATGAAAAAACTCTAATTTTAAAATATTAAATTATATTTATTATTATTATTACAAATGAAAAATAAATTTTACTATATTTAATTGCAATAAATGTAATTAGGAAATTTTAATTAATCTCATTAATCAAAGAAAAAAATTTAAAAAAATGAATTTTTAAGAAAAAAATAATAATTTAATTTCATTCCTTTCATAGTAAAATTCATAAAATTAATGTTCAAATATTATTTTTAATATATAATATTATTATTTTTAAAACCATTAGTAAATATAAATTAATTTAATTTATTATGATGAAAATAGATTATTCACATTAATTTGTTTTTATAAAAATGTATTTTTATGGGAAACATTAACTTATAGAAAATATAAGTATAATTATTATTCAAATGTAATTAATTATATTATTAATAATTAAATGATTCTAATATTAATTTATTATAAAATTAAAAATATAATGGGACATTTACTTGAAAATAAAGAATAGTTTTTTCACAAACAAATGATAATATTCACTATTCAATGAAAAATAAATATTTTCCCGAAAATTATAAAAAATCACCCAATGATAATAATGGAATGTAGATTTTAATAAATGATATTAATTACCTAAAATAGTAATTATAGATACATCATATATTAATTATAAATTTCATGTTAAAATGTGATAAAAACATTTTTAAGGAAACCATATTTTTTTAGCATAAAATTATATTTATGAAAATTGAATACTTATTTATTATGATGTAATAAATAATATTTAACTAAAAACCCCTTATAAGTATTTTTAATAAAGTGTTTTTACTATTCATACCTATTAATTTAATATTTATGTTATAAACAGTGATAAAGTAGTCCTTTGAAACATTGTTGTTAAATTAACAGGTTTGAATAGTAATAACCTATAACAACCCTAACCCTAATATCCCAGAGATAGTGCCTTACATTATTAAATTGGAATAAGATACAAGGAATAGTATCCCAAAGGAACAAATATTTAATTAGTATTGGTAAATTAGATACATATGTGAACCTTCTATTAAAATTAAATATATAAAATACAACATAGTGAATCCTTTGATAACACCATTATTATCCAATCTTAACCCTTCATATTAGTCATAATAAACGTCTTATCATTCTATAGGGAATAAAAATTAATAAAAGGGTGAGATCAAATGATTTGAAAATGTATATATGTAAGGGAAGCTATAATAAACCTTTGTAAACGATTATGGTAAGGTAAATAACTGAAACACATTCCATTTAATCAATAACTTGTTCACACCAAGGAATAATAAAATATGAGCAAATTAAACAAAATAAGTAATTCACGTGATCTAGAAAACATGAGCAATGATATTCCCCTAGTCAAATAATCACATAGAAATCAATAAATAGACTCATAATGAGGGAATTCACAATGCGGGAAGTCTAAAAAACATAAAGGATTTAGACAAGAATTCTACATAAATGGTCAAGTCCATGACCCAAAATATTCTACATTGTTTCATGAGGCCCATAGATGCATATAGGGGATATAGAGGGCCCCACCGATAAATTAGGAAGTATAATACACTCCTCATATAAAATTAGGGAAGCATAATCAAAATATACAATTATATTTAACTAGAATACAAAATGTAAATAACTTTCCCTATTAAGTAAACATTATCACAAACCATACTGAGTAATATGGTGAATGTTATCAAAATAGTACATCTCCATTAAAACTAATCAATAACCATAAAATATAGAAGATGGCATCATGTGTTATGAACCTCATTGAAAAATAATATCTGTAACAGCCCAAGATTTTATAAAAAAATATTCTTTTTAATTTTATTAATGTCTTGTGTTGTACGCTACACCAAAAGGAGCTTGCACAACACACATCCTTGACTTGACTTGCATTACACGCAATCGCGACCTTCCTCGATAGCGTGTGTAGTACGCAATACCGAGTTTCACTAAACAATGATATGCTATAAAAATATTATTAAAACTAGCCATTATGAATAGTAATAACCACCTTTTGAAATCCAGTAAAACTTATTTTTCAAAATGAACCTTATTTTTGGATTCGGAGTATTGAATTTTTCCTAAGGTGAAATTTTGGTACTTTTCGGATAACTTTCATATTCTGATGAATAGTGAAAATTACTAAATTATAATTAAAAACAACTTTTTTAATCGAAATAATTAATAGTGATAAATCATTAATTTGAGTGGTTTTAAAGTATATTTAGAATATATTTTTACAATTTAATACAATGTTGTTCATTGGATGTAATTTCACATTTAAACTAGACATAAACAAGTGTCAATCTTTTGATAGATATTGTTTCTTAAAAACACGCTATTTGTTTTAACAGCGGGATTTAATTATAAAATTAATTAATGCAACTTTTATGTTATGAATTTGGTAAAATAGACTTCATTTTTGAATTCGGAATATGAAATATAGCTTGGGATGAAATTTTGGCATTGTTATGAAAAACATCAATTTTTGATGAATAGTGAAACTACTAAGTGGTAGGTTAAAAACTGAATTTTGCATAAAACATAATTTTACCGCTTCTGTGAATGGAATTTCAAAAATCCGAGAGACCCGGTTAATATCAAGGACTAAAATGTGGTTCAATGAGATGAAAATAATTTTTTTGGTGAATAGTAACTTTTTACTTTTTTTTACCGCGGTTAATAGTAAATAGGGTAACTAAGGGTAAATATGATATTAATATTACCCTAACACATGTCCTAATTCTATTGGACAAGTGTAATTCGACCAAAAACAAACTTAGGAATAAAATATGACCATTTAGGCCCACTTGGATTAGATTAGGACATTTATTATTAATTTATTTAAAGAAGGGTTAAAATAGTTAAAATCAAAGTTTAATAAGTAAATCATTTTTAATATGGGGTTATACATAAGATAAATTAGATTGTAAATATTCATTAGAAAGCTAAAAAGATTTCCTACATGATGGTATTTTATTTGTAATTTTTAGACATCAAATAATTTAATTTATTTATGACACAAAGATGATGCAGTAATTATCTTATTAATGAAATATTGACATAATTGATAATATAAATACCAAAATAAATGTAATTTAAGACTTTTTATGAATTCCACTAATTTTCTAGGTTACTATGATATATTATTGTTGATTTAATCAACTTGGTTCGAACATATAATTCTGATATGACTTTCACAAAAATCATATATCAAATAGTGTCAAAATTGACACAAAATAGTTTTTAAATCAAATATTATATTATTAATTGTTATTTTATTCCTAAAAATCTAAGGTTCGGACAAATGACTTAGATAAGGATATATATATTAATAATAAACAATTTGGGGTTAGTTTGGCATGTTATAGTAAGTGTATTAACCATATAGTGAAAGAAAACAAAAAGACACGGTAAAAGTTAAATTAATTAACTTAGAGTTAAATCTAATTGATAAGGTTAACATAATACCCTAAACTTGTCTAAATCCTATTGGTTGATAGGATTTCGACCCATCCCCACTTTAGCTTCGAAATAAGACCCTTTGGAACCATTATAAACCGATTTTGACTTTAATATAAAATAATATTTTGAGATATTCCTAAGGTGCCCCTCTCCTCCCTTATAAAAGGGCACCTCCTCCCCCTCCTCCTCAAACCAATTTGAGCACTCAAGCTCGGCCAACCCCTGCCATTTTCTCCTCTCCACATACCTAGAAACATCCTAGAGGTTCTGGTCTTACTCAAAGACCAATTTTAGTTCCCTAAGAGGAGGTCTCCAAAAGGCGCTTCAAAGAAGAGGTAATTACCGTTACCAATTCTTTCATCTTTATTTCTTCTTCCACTTCTTCTTCTTAGGTTGTTTCATTATGAAGTAATAACATCAGTATCACTCATATACTGATATGTTATTATAAGTATGAAACAACCCTATTTCACCATCTATCCATCCTACGGAAAAATAAATCACCGCGCGTGCGTACGTACGGAATACCGTCTCCACACCGTGGTGTAATCTATTTTCCACCACCACCTTACATGGATGGGTATAATGGTGTAAAGAATAACTATACATAGTTATTAAAACATCATATTGATTCTTATATATTGTATAATCCACTCCAATTCAATTCAATATTTATAGAAATGATATCATCGCTCGTGCGTACGTACGGACTACAGTCTCCACGACGCGATGAGATTCATTCTCCATGTTAACCATTTAGGAATGATTATAATGTATATATAAGAAATAATAATGAAATATATGACATTATAAAGCTACTGGATTTACGTATATATATACATATGTATGCCATCTACTTACTTCCATTTCAAGACAATAAGGAAAGGAAAACAGCGTTCATGCGTACGTACGGACTACCGTCTCCATGAACGGTGTTTTTCATTTTATTTATCTACCTATTATATATATATATACTGAATATATATGATATATAAATCATATTTTATATTCTGGAAGTAAGTAAATCATGATATAAGTAATAATGATGTCAAGAACAACAAGTCAAAACACCTACGATAAATGAAACGATTTTACCCAAAACGCTTCTTTAACATGGAATTTACAAAAGAACGGGTAATATAATAAGTAAACCATATATGATATCATAACAATGAATATGATTCTGTAATAAGTCAATGACATTATTTAAATCATTATACAGGAGGTTCGGACACATACGAAGCAAATTGGACCTAAGGTAAGGGAAAATATCACAATCTCATTTTTATTCGAGATTGTTTATTCGTAAGTATTTACTGGGGTGTATTTTATCATCCACATCCATGTTCCCTCAATATGTAATATTGTTTCCATCCACTTTCAATAGTTTAAATCCAATTTTACCCTTAGGTGAGTTTTTAGTAAAGAATATGAAAGGAATCTTTTGTCATTTTTCCGTACGAGGTACTTTTTGACTTTTCCGACAAAAGTACAAAGAATGTTTTTTTTAACTTATACGGCACGAACGGATTTTTACGGTTTTATAAAGCCTTATTTTCATGACGCTTCCTCTAAAAGATTTCATGACTATTTTCAATAAAATCTCTTTCTTTTAAAATTGCATGATGTTTTGTGAAAAGAAATTGATTTTGAAGAAGAAAGGATATTTTCCTCAAGAATTCAATTCAAGTGTTTTATCAAAATTATTTTCCATATAAGACAATAAAGGGTTCTGTTTCTATCCATATTTTTACATTGATTTGACTATGTTGTGATGGAATTATGTTTATGAATTCCTTTATCTTATATGAATGGTTTTATGATGTCATCCCATTTTTATTACATGGGTTATGCAATGATGTATGATTTATGATTTTGTGGCACACATAAGAAAGGTTTCATTAAGAGATGGGTGGGACCTATATCTCCCTCCAATGCATTGGGTAAAGATTTTATATCTCATGAGATAGACATGGCTGGAATGGTAGGTTATACCGGTTCAGTGAAACAGGACTGAAACGAGGATTACTCGATTGAGAAAGGGACTTTGTCCACTAAGATAGTCTTGGCAATGAGTCTTGACTAACAAGAAATGATTCTCTATGATTATGTGTGTATGCCACAATTAGTAATGTTTTATGTTATGATTTCATTTCACTACTATGATTTATCCCATGTTATGAAATTATGCTCTCTTTTGCAGGTTAAGATTTCCAAAAATGTTATGTTCTTATGAAAATTATGTGATTGATATTTCTTTTGTTTACCCTTATTGAGAATTTGAGCTCACCCTTTTATGTTTTCTTTTCCCCAGGATATAAAGAAAGGTTTTAGGTAAAAAAAAGAAGATCTTTATGGGAGATGTTGAAGATCTTCCACCACAATTAGAAGTTTACGTTCCGAGTTTCCAAAGACACTAAACTATTACGATCCTTGTGTGTGTGTTTTTGTTATGTACTAAGTATTCCGCAAAAGTAATGTAATGTCCATGTACGATAAGCTTCGGGTCTCTACAGTTGGTATCAGAGGAAAGGTTTAGTCAACCTTTGGAAACTAGGATGCGAAAACGTTAGTGAGATCCCTAGAGATATTTCTAAGGTATGTCTAGGGATGCCCCTAAGGATAAGTATACGTATAGGATATAGTCCTAGAACTATGGTAACGATATTAGATTAAACCAAAGATGATAGATATTTAAGTTACTCCCCCTTTATTATGATTTTTGCATCTAACACTATTCTATTTGGGTTTTAGAAAATGGCTGGAAACAAGATGATTCACAATAATGGAGGATATGATGGACAATGGAATGATATTCTTCATGAGCAACCAAATGAAATGGGATTTGGATGTCCAAACATCATTATTATGCCGAATCAGCAATCTCACAACATGATCAATAAAGTAAAATTTGGTAAGTTTCCTGACTCGACTAATAAGAGAAAGATGGAGTTTCATGATGATCATAGAGGAAAGAAAGTTCAATTTCCCCTATGTAAATCATGTGGGAAGAGGCATCAAGGAGAATGTTTCAAGGGAACTGGAAGATGCTTTGGGTGTGGAAAAGAAGGACACAAAGCAGGTAAGTGCAAAGGAAAAGGGTCGGTTAACACCATGGATGAGGATAATGGTATTGCTACGACATAAAAAATGGTTAAGTGTTTTAAATGTGGAATGTATGGGCATTATGCAAACAAATGCCCTAAGGGAAAGACTCATGAAGAGAATCAGTATGGTCATATGGGTAGTATTTATGTGGATGATGATGAAGAGACTACAAATGATATGTGAGATGAAAGAATTTTTGAAGCTCGGTCAATGGTTTGAGAATGTAGTGGAATGATTACATGTTTATCATGTGTAATTTTGTATAAGTAGTCTCATGCTACTATGGAATAAAGAGACATCTAAGGATTGTTACATTGTTGTCTTTCCTTAAGTTTTGAAAGTATGTGATGAATGGTACTAGTATTTTTGGAAAGTAGATGATATGCGCATAATGAAGGGATAAGATGATAATGAGATGTTTGATTATATGCATGAGCTCATGATTGATATAAGGACTAAGTGATATCATGGTTTGAGTATATAGAATTTTGAGGATTTTGGTATATGGAAAGTGTTAACTTTTAACTGCACTCATGTTTTCACTAAGGTATTCAAGAGAATACACGATTAAGGACTTTGAATGTTTGGAATGTGACCAACAAGACATATCTTATGATATGTGGGGATCAACGACAGTATTAAATCTCTGGTAATCGTTGTCACTATATTATGAGAGTGGACTGCAGTATTATAAGCCTAAAGATTAGACTGGATTATGTTGGACATAAGTTAGTATTGTTTAAGGATAGAAGATTTTCGATATTATTGATGGGATGTTATAGTAACGTAGTTTTAGAAAAAGGGACAACCTGCAGGACGGGCGACACCCCATCGCTTCGGACAAGGCTGTAGGAATTGAACCCACAACAGAAGTGCGACTGGCCTTTATCGCCTACCACTGACCTACAGGAAGTCCCTGTTTAGTAGAAACTAGTTTTATTATATTAAGAAGTATGATATATGAAGTATAAGTCCATTTTAGGAACCATATATGATTAATCTCACTATAGATCGACTTATGTATAAAATTTTTGCTAACCTTTTGTTTGAGACAGATGGAATGACCCGCCATTCTATCACATGATCTGTTAACACTTCACGAATAACAAATTCAACTTCATTTATTTAAGAGATGAAGTGGAAATTGTTAAAGGCACGAACAACAGTGAGATTGTACCAAAATAAAGTAAGTATTTATTCTAATTCAAATTCTTTAACTTTAGGGAAATGATCTTGAAAACCAAAAATGTTGTCCTAGTTCTCTTATACCTGATGAATCAGATGGTACCTTAGATCGTCACAAATTTATGGATTTGTGATTACTGGATTTTCCATAGCCATGTTCTCTACCACTCTCCATCAGAACATGATGGTTAGATTTCTCTTCCATATCCATATTTTCACCTATGTGGAAACCCCGTGATTAGTTTATTTGGGTAATCGTTACATTTCATACTTTAGTTTTTAAAGCCAAGTTTTGGTATTCCCTTTTACGATGTGGGTTTCTATTAAAGAAACTTTCGAATAGTAAACCATTTATAACCCCGACGAATTTCGAGGGCGAAATTCATTTTAAGGGGGGTAGAATGTAACAGCCCAAGATTTTATAAAAAAATATTCTTTTTAAGTTTATTAATGTCTTGTGTTGTACGCTACACCAAAAGGAGCTTGCACAACACACATCCTTGACTTGACTTGCATTACACGCAATCGCGACCTTCCTCGATAGCGTGTGTAGTACGCACTACCGAGTTTCACTAAACAACGATATGCTATAAAAATTTTATTAAAACTAGCCGTTATGAATAGTAATAACCACTTTTTGAAATCCAGTAAATCTTATTTTTCAAAATGAACCTTATTTTTGGATTCGGAGTATCGAATTTAGCCTAAGGTGAAATTTTGGTACTTTTCGGATAACTTTCATATTCTGATGAATAGTGAAAATTACAAAATTATAATTAAAAACAACTTTTTTAATCGAAATAATTAATATTGATAAATCATTAATTTGAGTGGTTTTAAAGTATATTTAGAATATATTTTTACAATTTAATACAATGTTGGTCATTGGATGTAATTTCACATTTAAACTAGACATAAACAAGTGTCAATCTTTTGATAGATATTGTTTCTTAAAAACACGCTATTTGTTTTAACAGCGGGATTTAATTATAAAATTAATTAATGCAACTTTTATGTTATGAATTTGGTAAAATAGACTTCATTTTTGAATTCGGAATATGAAATATAGCTTGGGATGAAATTTTGGCATTGTTATGAAAAACATCAATTTTTGATGAATAGTGAAACTACTAAGTGGTAGGTTAAAAACTGAATTTTGCATAAAACATAATTTTACCGCTTCTGTGAATGGAATTTCAAAAATCCGAGAGACACGGTTAATATCAAGGACTAAAATGTGGTTCAATGAGATGAAAATAATTTTTTTGGTGAATAGTAACTTTTTACTTTTTTTACCGCGGTTAATAGTAAATAGGGTAACTAAGGGTAAATATGATATTAATATTACCCTAACACATGTCCTAATTCTATTGGACAAGTGTAATTCGACCAAAAACAAACATAGGAATAAAATATGACCATTTAGGCCCACTTGGATTAGATTAGGACATTTATTATTAATTTATTTAAAGAAGGGTTAAAATAGTTAAAATCAAAGTTTAATAAGTAAATCATTTTTAATATGGGGTTATACATAAGATAAATTCGATTGTAAATATTCGTTAGAAAGCTAAAAAGATTTCCTACATGATGGTATTTTATTTGTAATTTTTAGACATCAAATAATTTATTTTATTTATGACACAACGATGATGCAGTAATTATCTTATTAATGAAATATTGACATAATTGATAATATAAATACCAAAATAAATGTAATTTAAGACTTTTTATGAATTCCACTAATTTTCTAGGTTACTATGATATATTAGTTTTGATTTAATCAACTTTTTTCGAACATATAATTCTGATATGACTTTCACAAAAAATCATATATCAAATAGTGTCAAAATTGACACAAAATAGTTTTTAAATCAAATATTATATTATTAATTGTTATTTTATTCCTAAAAATCTAAAGTTCGGCCAAATGACTTAGATAAGGATATATATATTAATAATAAACAATTTGGGGTTCGTTTGGCATGTTATAGTAAGTGTATTAACCATATAGTGAAAGAAAACAAAAAGACACGGTAAAAGTTAAATTAATTAACTTAGAGTTAAATGTAATTGATAAGGTTAAAATAATACCCTAAACTTGTCTAAATCCTATTGGTTGATAGGATTTCGACCCATCCCCACTTTAGCTTCGAAATAAGACCCTTTGGAACCATTATAAACCGATTTTGACTTTAATATAAAATAATATTTTGAGATATTCCTAAGGTGCCCCTCTCCTCCCTTATAAAAGGGCACCTCCTCCCCCTCCTCCTCACACCAATTTGAGCACTCAAGCTCGGCCAACCCCTGCCATTTTCTCCTCTAAACTTCCCTAGCAACATCCTAGAGGTTCTGGTCTTACTCAAAGACCAATTTTAGTTCCCTAAGAGGAGGTCTCCAAAAGGCGCTTCAAAGAAGAGGTAATTACCGTTACCAATTCTTTCATCTTTATTTCTTCTTCCACTTCTTCTTCTTAGGTTGTTTCATTATGAAGTAATAACATCATTATCACTCATATACTGATATGTTATTATAAGTATGAAACAACCCTATTTCACCATCTATCCATCCTACGGAAAAAGAAATCACCGCGCGTGCGTACGTACGGAATACCGTCTCCACGCCGTGGTGTAATCTATTTTCCACCACCACCTTACATGGATGGGTATAATGGTGTAAAGAATAACTATACATAGTTATTACAACATCATATTGATTCTGATATATTGTATAATCAACTCCAATTCAATTCAATATTTATAGAAATGATATCATCGCTCGTGCGTACGTACGCACTACCGTCTCCACGACGCGATGAGATTCATTCTCCATGTTAACCATTTAAGAATGATTATAATGTATATATAATAAATAATAATGAAATATATGACATTATAAAGCTACTGGATTTACGTATATATATAAATATGTATGTCATCTACTTACTTCCATTTCAAGACAATAAGGAAAGGAAAACAGCGTTCATGCGTACGTACGGACTACCGTCTCCATGAACGGTGTTTTTCATTTTATTTATCTACCTATTATATATATATATATATATACTGAATATATATGATATATAAATCATATTTTATATTCTGGAAGTAAGTAAATCATGATATAAGTAATAATGATGTCAAGAACAACAAGTCAAAACACCTACGATAAATGAAACGATTTTACCCAAAACGCTTCTTTAACATGGAATTTACAAAAGAACGGGTAATATAATAAGTAAACCATATATGATATCATAACAATGAATATGATTCTGTAATAAGTCAATGAAATTATTTAAATCATTATACAGGAGGTTCGGACACATACGAAGCAAATTGGACCTAAGGTAAGGGAAAATATCACAATCTCATTTTTATTCGAGATTGTTTATTCGTAAGTATTTACTGGGGTGTATTTTATCATCCACATCCATGTTCCCTCAATATGTAATATTGTTTCCATCCACTTGCAATAGTTTAAATCCAATTTTACCCTTAGGTGAGTTTTTATTAAAGAATATGAAAGGAATATTTTGTCTTTTTTCCGTACGAGGTACTTTTTGACTTTTCCGACAAAAGTACGAAGAATGTTTTTTTTAACTTATACGGCACGAACAGATTTTTACGGTTTTATAAAGCCTTATTTTCATGATGCTTCCTCTAAAAGATTTCATGACTATTTTCAATAAAATCTCTTTCTTTTAAAATTGCATGATGTTTTGTGAAAATAAATTGATTTTGAAGAAGAAAGGATATTTTCCTCAAGAATTCAATTCAAGTGTTTTATCAAAATTAGTTTCCATATAAGACAATAAAGGGTTCTGTTTCTATCCATATTTTTACATTGATTTGACTATGTTGTGATGGAATTATGTTTATGAATTCCTTTATCTTATATGAATGGTTTTATGATGTCATCCCATTTTTATTACATGGGTTATGCAATGATGTATGATTTATGATTTTGTGGCACACATAAGAAAGGTTTCATTAAGAGATGGGTGGGACCTATATCTCCCTCCAATGCATTGGGTAAAGATTTTATATCTCATGAGATAGACATGGCTGGAATGGTAGGTTATATCGGTTCAGTGAAACAGGACTGAAACGAGGATTACTCGATTCAGAAAGGGACTTTGTCCACTAAGATAGTCTTGGCAATGTGTCTTGACTAACAAGAAATGATTCTCTGTGATTATGTGTGTATGCCACAATTAGTAATGTTTTATGTTATGATTTCATTTCACTACTATGATTTATCCCATGTTATGAAATTATGCTCTCTTTTGCAGGTTAAGATTTCCAAAAATGTTATGTTCTTATGAAAATTATGTGATTGATATTTCTTTTGTTTACCCTTACTGAGCATTTGAGCTCACCATTTTATGTTTTCTTTTCCCCAGGATATAAAGAAAGGTTTTAGGTAAAAAAAAAGAAGATCTTTATGGGAGATGTTGAAGATCTTCCACCACAATTAGAAGTTTACGTTCCGAGTTTCCAAAGACACTAAACTATTACGATCCTTGTGTGTGTGTTTTTGTTATGTACTAAGTATTCCGCAAAAGTAATGTAATGTCCATGTACGATAAGCTTCGGGTCTCTACAGTTGGTATCAGAGGAAAGGTTTAGTCAACCTTTGGAAACTAGGATGCGAAAACGTTAGTGAGATCCCTAGAGATATTTCTAAGGTATGTCTAGGGATGCCCCTAAGGATAAGTATACGTATAGGATATAGTCCTAGAACTATGGTAACGATATTAAATTAAACCAAAGATGATAGATATTTAAGTTACTCCCCCTTTATTATGATTTTTGCATCTAACACTATTCTATTTGGGTTTTAGAAAATGGCTGGAAACAAGATGATTCACAATAATGGAGGATATGATGGACAATGGAATGATATTCTTCATGAGCAACCAAATGAAATGGGATTTGGATGTCCAAACATCATTATTATGCCGAATCAGAAATCTCACAACATGATCAATAAAGTAAAATTTGGTAAGTTTCCTGACTCGACTAATAAGAGAAATATGGAGTTTCATGATGATCATAGAGGAAAGAAAGTTCAATTTCCCCTATGTAAATCATGTGGGAAGAGGCATCAAGGAGAATGTTTCAAGGGAACTGGAAGATGCTTTGGGTGTGGAAAAGAAGGACACAAAGCAAGTAAGTGCAAAGGAAAAGGGTCGGTTAACACCATGGATGAGGATAATGGTATTGCTACGACATAAAAAATGGTTAAGTGTTTTAAATGTGGAATGTATGGGCATTATGCAAACAAATGCCCTAAGGGAAAGACTCATGAAGAGAATCAGTATGGTCATATGGGTAGTATTTATGTGGATGATGATGAAGAGACTACAAATGATATGTGAGATGAAAGAGTTTTTGAAGCTCGGTCAATGGTTTGAGAATGTAGTGGAATGATTACATGTTTATCATGTGTAATTTTGTATAAGTAGTCTCATGCTACTATGGAATAAAGAGACATCTAAGGATTGTTACATTGTTGTCTTTCCTTAAGTTTTTGAAAGTATGTGATGAATGGTACTAGTATTTTTGGAAAGTAGATGATATGCGCATAATGAAGGGATAAGATGATAATGAGATGTTTGATTATATGCATGAGCTCATGATTGATATAAGGACTAAGTGATATCATGGTTTGAGTATATAGAATTTTGAGGATTTTGGTATATGGAAAGTGTTAACTTTTAACTGCACTCATGTTTTCACTAAGGTATTCAAGAGAATACACGATTAAGGACTTTGAATGTTTGGAAGGTGACCAGCAAGACATATCTTATGATATGTGGGGATCAACGACAGTATTAAATCTCTGGTAATCGTTGTCACTATATTATGAGAGTGGACTGCAGTATTATAAGCCTAAAGATTAGACTGGATTATGTTGGACATAAGTTAGTATTGTTTAAGGATAGAAGATTTTCGATATTATTGATGGGATGTTATAGTAACGCAGTTTTAGAAAAAGGGACAACCTGCAGGACGGGCGACAGCCCATCGCTTCGGACAAGGCTGTAGGAATTGAACCCACAACAGAAGTGCGACTGACCTTTATCGCCTACCACTGACCTACAGGAAGTCCCTGTTTAGTAGAAACTAGTTTTATTATATTAAGAAGTATGATATATGAAGTATAAGTCCATTTTAGGAACGATATATGATTAATCTCACTATAGATCGACTTATGTATAAAATTTTTGCTAACCTTTTGTTTGAGACAGATGGAATGACCCGCCATTCTATCACATGATCTGCTAACACTTCACGAATAACAAATTCAACTTCATTTATTTAAGAGATGAAGTGGAAATTGTTAAAGGCACGAACAACAGTGAGATTGTACCAAAATAAAGTAAGTATTTATTCTAATTCAAATTCTTTAACTTTAGGGAAATGATCTTGAAAACCAAAAATGTTGTCCTAGTTCTCTTATACCTGATGAATCAGATGGTACCTTAGATCGTCACAAATTTATGGATTTGTGATTACTGGCTTTTCCATAGCCATGTTCTCTACCACTCTCCATCAGAACATGATGGTTAGATTTCTCTTCCATATCCATATTTTCACCTATGTGGAAACCCCGTGATTAGTTTATTTGGGTAATCGTTACATTTCATACTTTAGTTTTTAAAGCCAAGTTTTGGTATTCCCTTTTACGATGTGGGTTTCTATTAAAGAAACTTTCGAATAGTAAACCATTTATAACCCCGACGAATTTCGAGGGTGAAATTCATTTTAAGGGGGGTAGAATGTAACAGCCCAAGATTTTATAAAAAAATATTCTTTTTAATTTTATTAATGTCTTGTGTTGTACGCTACACCAAAAGGATCTTGCACAACACACATCCTTGACTTGACTTGCATTACACGCAATCACGACCTTCCTCGATAGCGTGTGTAGTACGCAATACCGAGTTTCACTAAACAACGATATGCTATAAAAATATTATTAAAACTAGCCGTTATGAATAGTAATAACCACTTTTTGATATCCAGTAAATCTTATTTTTCAAAATGAACCTTATTTTTGGATTCGGAGTATCGAATTTAGCCTAAGGTGAAATTTTGGTACTTTTCGGATAACTTTCATATTCTGATGAATAGTGAAAATTACTAAATTATAATTAAAAACAACTTTTTTAATCGAAATAATTAATAGTGATAAATCATTAATTTGAGTGGTTTTAAAGTATATTTAGAATATATTTTTACAATTTAATACAATGTTGGTCATTGGATGTAATTTCACATTTAAACTAGACATAAACAAGTGTCAATCTTTTGATAGATATTGTTTCTTAAAAACACGCTATTTGTTTTAACAGCGGGATTTAATTATAAAATTAATTAATGCAACTTTTATGTTATGAATTTGGTAAAATAGACTTCATTTTTGAATTCGGAATATGAAATATAGCTTGTGATGAAATTTTGGCATTGTTATGAAAAACATCAATTTTTGATGAATAGTGAAACTACTAAGTGGTAGGTTAAAAACTGAATTTTGCATAAAACTTAATTTTACCGCTTCTGTGAATGGAATTTCAAAAATCAGAGAGACATGGTTAATATCAAGGACTAAAATGTGGTTCAATGAGATGAAAATAATTTTTTTGGTGAATAGTAACTTTTTACTTTTTTTTACCGCGGTTAATAGTAAATATGGTAACTAAGGGTAAATATGATATTAATATTACCCTAACACATGTCCTAATTCTATTGGACAAGTGTAAATCGACCAAAAACAAACTTAGGAATAAAATATGACCATTTAGGCCCACTTGGATTAGGTTAGGACATTTATTATTAATTTATTTAAAGAAGGGTTAAAATAGTTAAAATCAAAGTTTAATAAGTAAATCATTTTTAATATGGGGTTACACATAAGATAAATTCGATTGTAAATATTCATTAGAAAGCTAAAAAGATTTCCTACATGAAGGGAATTTATTTGTAATTTTTATACATCAAATAATTTAATTTATTTATGACACAAAGATGATGCAGTAATTATCTTATTAATGAAATATTGACATAATTGATAATATAAATACCAAAATAAATGTAATTTAAGACTTTTTATGAATTCCACTAATTTTCTAGGTTACTATGATATATTAGTGTTGATTTAATCAACTTGGTTAGAACATATAATTCTGATATGACTTTCACAAAAATCATATATCAAATAGTGTCAAAATTGACACAAAATAGTTTTTAAATCAAATATTATATTATTAATTGTTATTTTATTCCTAAAAATCTAAGGTTCGGCCAAATGACTTAGATAAGGATATATATATTAATAATAAACAATTTGGGGTTCGTTTGGCATGTTATAGTAAGTGTATTAACCATATAGTGAAAGAAAACAAAAAGACACGGTAAAAGTTAAATTAATTAACTTAGAGTTAAATCTAATTGATAAGGTTAAAATAATACCCTAAACTTGTCTAAATCCTATTGGTTGATAGGATTTTGACCCATCCCCACTTTAGCTTCGAAATAAGACCCTTTGGAACCATTATAAACCGATTTTGACTTTAATATAAAATAATATTTTGAGATATTCCTAAGGTGCCCCTCTCCTCCCTTATAAAAGGGCACCTCCTCCCCCTCCTCCTCACACCAATTTGAGCACTCAAGCTCGGCCAACCCCTGCCATTTTCTCCTCTACACTTCCCTAGCAACATCCTAGAGGTTCTGGTCTTACTCAAAGACCAATTTTAGTTCCCTAAGAGGAGGTCTCCAAAAGGCGCTTCAAAGAAGAGGTAATTACCGTTACCAATTCTTTCATCTTTATTTCTTCTTCCACTTCTTCTTCTTAGGTTGTTTCATTATGAAGTAATAACATCATTATCACTCATATACTGATATGTTATTATAAGTATGAAACAACCCTATTTCACCATCTATCCATCCTACGGAAAAAGAAATCACCGCGCGTGCGTACGTACGGAATACCGTCTCCACGCCGTGGTGTAATCTATTTTCCACCACCACCTTACATGGATGGGTATAATGGTGTAAAGAATAACTATAAATAGTTATTACAACATCATATTGATTCTGATATATTGTATAATCCACTCCAATTCAATTCAATATTTATAGAAATGATATCATCGCTCGTGCGTACGTACGGACTACCGTCTCCACGACGCGATGAGATTCATTCTCCATGTTAACCATTTAAGAATGATTATAATGTATATATAAGAAATAATAATGAAATATATGACATTATAAAGCTACTGGATTTACGTATATATATACATATGTATGTCATATACTTACTTCCATTTCAAGACAATAAGGAAAGGAAAACAGCGTTCATGCGTACGTACGGACTACCGTCTCCATGAACGGTGTTTTTCATTTTATTTATCTACCTATTATATATATATATATACTGAATATATATGATATATAAATCATATTTTATATTCTGGAAGTAAGTAAATCATGATATAAGTAATAATGATGTCAAGAACAACAAGTCAAAACACCTACGATAAATGAAACGATTTTACCCAAAACGCTTCTTTAACATGGAATTTACAAAAGAACGGGTAATATAATAAGTAAACCATATATGATATCATAACAATGAATATGATTCTGTAATAAGTCAATGACATTATTTAAATCATTATACAGGAGGTTCGGACACATACGAAGCAAATTGGACCTAAGGTAATGGAAAATATCACAATCTCATTTTTATTCGAGATTGTTTATTCGTAAGTATTTACTGGGGTGTATTTTATCATCCACATCCATGTTCCCTCAATATGTAATATTGTTTCCATCCACTTGCAATAGTTTAAATCCAATTTTACCCTTAGGTGAGTTTTTAGTAAAGAATATGAAAGGAATCTTTTGTCGTTTTTCCGTACGAGGTACTTTTTGAATTTTCCGACAAAAGTACGAAGAATGTTTTTTTTAACTTATACGGCACGAACGGATTTTTACGGTTTTACAAAGCCTTATTTTCATGACGCTTCCTCTAAAATATTTCATGACTATTTTCAATAAAATCACTTTCTTTTAAAATTGCATGATGTTTTGTGAAAAGAAATTGATTTTGAAGAAGAAAGGATATTTTCCTCAAGAATTCAATTCAAGTGTTTTATCAAAATTATTTTCCATATAAGACAATAAAGGGTTCTGTTTCTATCCATATTTTTACATTGATTTGACTATGTTGTGATGGAATTATGTTTATGAATTCCTTTATCTTATATGAATGGTTTTATGATGTCATCCCATTTTTATTACATGGGTTATGCAATGATGTATGATTTATGATTTTGTGGCACACATAAGAAAGGTTTCATTAAGAGATGGGTGGGACCTATATCTCCCTCCAATGCATTGGGTAAAGATTTTATATCTCATGAGATAGACATGGCTGGAATGGTAGGTTATACCGGTTCAGTGAAACATGACTGAAACGAGAATTACTCGATTCAGAAAGGGACTTTGTCCACTAAGATAGTCTTGGCAATGAGTCTTGACTAACAAGAAATGATTCTCTATGATTATGTGTGTATGCCACAATGAGTAATGTTTTATGTTATGATTTCATTTCACTACTATGATTTATCCCATGTTATGAAATTATGCTCTCTTTTGCAGGTTAAGATTTCCAAAAATGTTATGTTCTTATGAAAATTATGTGATTGATATTTCTTTTGTTTACCCTTACTGAGCATTTGAGCTCACCCTTTTATGTTTTCTTTTCCCCAGGATATAAAGAAAGGTTTTAGGTAAAAAAAAAGAAGATCTTTATGGGAGATGTTAAAGATCTTCCACCACAATTAGAAGTTTACGTTCCGAGTTTCCAAAGACACTAAACTATTACGATCCTTATGTGTGTGTTTTTGTTATGTACTAAGTATTCCGCAAAAGTAATGTAATGTCCATGTACGATAAGCTTCGGGTCTCTACAATATCTATCAAAATATATTAACAAGGATAAAAATTCATTAAATGAGATCGTTGAAAAATATTGATGAAAAAAACATGCTCACTTTTAAAATCACTCATTAAAACATCAAACATTTAGAAAAACACATTCATTGAAAATAATATTGAAAATATATAAATAAATTCAAAAAAACTATTTTAAAAAATATAACATTTTTAAAATAATTTTACTTGAAAACGAGTACAACATATCATTAAAAATAATATAAAAACATTTCTAGAAAAAAAATATTTAGTAAGAACACAAATTTCTGACCAAAGAGAGAGAGGAAGTAAGATTTTATGGAAAAAAATTTCTCAAAAATTTGAAGTACCAAAGTGTTGGGAATGGTATAATTATTTGGAAATTTAATGAATAAATATATGATAATATAAGTAATTATAGTTATAATATTTCAATATTGGATACTTAATCATTCACAATCCTGATAAACGATTAGATTGTAACAAAACACTCTTACCACTTTGGAATCATTGAATTATTATCCCCATAAATGAATAATAATAAATTAAACAAAAAACTAATTCAAATAAGGATATTTATGATTTAATATGTCAATGAAGCATTATATAAACCACACAGAAGAAATAAATGGTGAATAAGGCATATATATAATAGAAGTAAATGTGAGACAAAAAACCCCTTAACTCACGCTTCCCTATAGTGGTGCATATTTTTACCTTCTGTATAATGGTTTAAAGAATTTTATTAACTAATTATATAACTATATTAATGTTTATAATAACTTATATAATCCTTTTATAATATCTTATAACCCATCAATGATAATATTACATTATTTTTATTTTTTGGGTTGTGTTCGTTTCATGGTTTCATAATCTGTTCATTTGTGTATAATTGTTGATTATCTTTTAAAATGAGAATAAAAATACATAATTGAAATAAAATGATATTAATTAGCTTCTATGATTATAAATGATCTCATGTATCATTTTTTCTAATATTAGGATGATTCATTTGATAAAATGTTAACGAAAAATGATTAGTTTATTTTGGAGGTTTTTTCAAACATCGTAAACCAGTTTCATTTTATTTACTATTATGAGTATATATTAGTTTAAGAACATGATATTGGTTATAATATACCAATTAAAATCTTATATAACAATAATAATAGTTTTATGACTATCCATAAAGTCAGTAATGGAAAATGAACAAAACATTTATTTATGGAGGTGATTAACTGGCATAACATGGAGAAAAGTTTTGTTTCTTAGAATAATATGTGGTAATAAAAGGGATGGATATAATATATTACCTCTAAAATATAAAATTAAAATATATGAATTATTATTTAGTTATCATTCATTGATGGATGACATATATGAGGACATAGTATAATAACAAATGAAAATTAGATAGGTGTTTTGGGAAAATTACCTCTTGAATATCACATCATTGAAGGACCTCTTGAGGACCTTAGATTTGGTATTTTGGTGATACCAAGATAACATGGATGTAGGGAGAGTTATTAGTATAGTTTTTGGAAATTATTTGAGGATATTTAAGACTTTTTTATCGAAATGTGGTGGTTAGGGTTCGTATTTATACTTGAGGAGAGGTGGTTTAAGTGATTAAATACGGAATATATTATTTTTAATGTCAATCACATTAAAGTTCAATTAATTTTAATTACTTTTTATGATAATTAATATATTATAATATAGTTTTTATTAATAAATAGATTAATGAATCATTAAATTTTTTAGTTTTTAGATATTTTAATCCGTCACCTTTTCAACTTTTACATGTTTCATTTTTTTACCTATATAATGAAAAATAATTTTTTTTCCATGGTAACCTTTTATGCCTAAAAATAAAATTGACCTTAAAACATAATTTTAAACATATAATTATAAATTTAGGATCCATTTTTCCTATTTCAAATCACATAATTAGATAAATTATATTTAAAATTAATCTTGTAGGCATAATGAAAAAACTTGTATTTAAACTGAAATGTTGAAAAGTTTGAAATGATTTTATATAAAATTTTAATGTGAAATTTATACCAATAGAATTAATTGGTTTCATAAATATATTATTTAACTAATTATACATTAAAACTAATTTAAAATATATTTTTACTATAAAAAAATTTATATGAAAATATAGTTTTAATTAGAATTTAAAATTTTTCACTATTCATCAAAAAATGAAACTTCTATAAACAAATACCCCAAATTTCACCCTAATATAATTTTTATATTATTATTTAAAAAATTATTATTAACTTTTAACTTAAATTTTATTAAAGTTTCAAAATTTAGTTTTAAAATAGGTACACAATTAAAACATAGAGAAATTATCTTTTATAAAAACATTTCCTTTTATGCATCCAATTGGATTTATTTCTTATATTAAGCCTATAAAACTTATTATATAAAATTAAAAAACTTTATTAAATATATAAAATATATATTTCATTATTATATTTCATTATTATTAATTAATTTAATTTATTAATATAAAACTCTATTGTAGGCATAAAAATAGTTATTTATAATAACACATCATTTAGGTTCAATAGGATTTTATTTCCATTTATAATTAATTGGTAATGAGTGAATTCATTTTATAAAAATGTGTAAAATTTATTTTCATAATTTTTTCAATCTCATTCATTCTTACCATTAAAATTATAAGTTGATAACTATCATAATTAAATAATAATATAAAAAAAATAATTATTCTTGGAGTTTAGTGTAACTTAACCGATTAAAGAGATTAAATTTTAAAAGTGAAATAACATAAAATATTGGGGTGTTACATTCTCCCTAACTTAAATAAATTTTTTCCTCTCAATTTTTAATTGGACTTAGAAAATTAATGGAAATTTCTTGAAAATTATTTTGTGGAAAACCCACATCATAAATAGGGTTAATAAAACATCTCCTTTATAAGAGGGAAAGGGAAATATAAAGGTCATCCAAAAAATTGGTCGTCAAATAGGATAACATTAGTGTAAAGTGAAAAAATGGACATTAAAGATAAATATAACTATCATGCACTGATGTAAACTAATAGGGGACTTAGTTATTATAAGGATAATGATAAAAACCCCATAGACCAAATAGGTATAAGAAAGTAAATTGTTATCATAAAAAATGATGGCGATATGATAAAATTTTATTTCAAAATAATTTAACAAGATATATTTACATGATTTGATCTCAAAGGTACAATATCACTCTTTGGTTCTACTTAAATTTATCTATAATTAATTTATTAAACCAAGAGGTGGATATTCAAGATGAATTTTTATGCGTGTAACTCTTTTATCAAAATATCCATATGTAAATCCATCGGAATTTAACTATTTACAATAACAAATTTTTTATCAATTTTTATCCAATATTGTAATTCATACTTTAACCTCAAACAATAATATCCAAATTTAAACTTTATTCATTCCATATGTATTTAAACTTATGACTCATCCAAAATATGTAATTCCCAATTCAAATATCAAAAATTTAAATAGAAGGTCCCTAAATTTCAAAAATTTACATAACATCAAATTTTATTAACAAAATAATGTAGATCTTATTATAATATAACAAATATATTAATACCTTTATCTCATTTAACTCATAATAAAACAATAATTCTTCCAAAATAGTATATTAGGTTGTTAAATATAATCCTTAAATCCAAATATGTTGTAAACCCAACATAAACCTTCAAATCAATAACCACATTAATTCTCACAAATATTATCCCATAAACATATATTTATCATTATTATCTTAGCATAAATCACACATTAAGGTCATCTTCCCCAAATCATTTATTTTAAAAAGGATTAACTTACAATATAATCAATTCTCATGGTTATCAGTACTATCCATCACAAACCTCCAAATACTTAAAGAACAATTATTTTAGTACAATACTTATATATCTTAGGATTCTTATATCCAGAGAATTGTTGGTCAAATAGTCATTGAGTCCCAATACACATGAACATTAATCATTATACTCCATTCTATGCTTCATCATCATATTCTTTAATTACTCATTCATGTCATTTGTATTCTATTTATCATTAGTAGTAGTACCATTAATTGTACAACCTTGTTGATTCTATTAATGGGTTTTCCATATAGGATATATATTTTTATTTTTCCAATTGTTTTCAAATTTAAAATATTCAAATATCGATGATACATAAGAGATACCATTATTATCATCCTACTTAAAAACATTGAATTTTTTCCATGTAAATTACATTCTTTGTGTCCTTTATCCTACCAAATCATATTCCCATTCTTTTAAGAAATACACCTTCTTGTTTCTTCTCGCATTCTCAACATATAAGAAACAGAATCAAGTTTCCTTTATGGTAACCTCCCCTATAGATCTTAGTAAACATTATCCTTATCTTATTTGTTGACTCTGAGATTTGGTTAATGTCAATTTTGTTAATAATATATCACGTTAACTAATTAATCATAATCATAATATTATTTTTTCCAATAATTATCTCATTTGGTATAGCATTCATCATTAAAAGAGTTCCTTATAGTTTTATCCATTGACTAAATACATAATCATAATGTGAGAAACACAAATCATATTGATGAATAAAATAATGGTGAATAATCATTTATATGGTTGATAAATCATGAAAATTTCTGAATCTATTAATCCTTTTGTTTAAAATAGGTTATACATAGAAATTAAAAAAATAATAGTATGATATCTTATATGTAGACTTGTCCTCAAAGTAATTTATATGGTTATATTCCCTAATATATATTTTCCAAAATCTATTACCCAAGGTTTCTAATAAATATACTCTGATACCAACTATAACAACCTCGACCCTAGTATCCTAGAGTTGATGTCTTACTATATTATATTAGCATAATATACAAGGAATCACTTACTAAAAGAACCTAATAGTTTAGAAGTTTGAGTAAACTAGATACATACTTGAGTCTTATATTATAATTTGAAATATAAATTACATCATATTGAATCCTTTTGGGGCAGTATTATTCTCCTAGCCTAACCTTTTATATAATTCATAATAAACTTCTTGACATCATAAGGAAAAATAAAACAAAATAAAGGGGTGAGATCAAATGGCCAGTATAGGTATACATATAGTGGAAGCTTTCATAAATAATAATAAATGATTATGGAAAGTTGAATACCTAAAAAATCCATTTAATCAATAATTTCAGCATAATATGGGAGAATAAATGATGATCAAATAATACCATATAAATATTTCACAAGATCTTGAAAACATAACCATAGTTATTCTACTAGTTGAATAATGACATGGAAATAAATTAATAATCTCATAATTCGGGCATGAATAATTTGGGACATATAAAACATTCCATAAAGACCTTAGACATGATATATATATAAATGGGTGAGGTCTTGTCCAAAACGCAGTCTAGTTTGTCTCATGAGACCTACTGATGCATCGAGTGGCTTTAGCGGGCCTCACCCATCAATTACTAAGTCCAGTTCATTCCTCATATAAAAGTGGAAAAAAATAATCAACATGTAATTTTTTATTCAATAAATCATAAAAAATGTAAATAACTTTCCCTATTAAGTAAACTTACTCACAAACCATCCAGACAAATATGGTGAATGGTATAAAATTAGTACCTCCCCAAAAAACTAATCAATAACCATAAAATATAGAACATTGAATCAAAAGATATAGAACTAAAATAATAATGAGATTCAAAAATATATTTTGACAAATAAATAAATACTTTAAATGATATCATTGAAACACTCTTGATGAAAATACATATTCTCACTTTTAAAATAACACTATAAAACAAGAAACATTTAGAAAACATTTTTATTAAAAAAATTAAAACTCATAAATCAATTAAAAAAATTTCAAAACCTAAAACATTTTTAAAATCCTTAAAATTTAAAATGATCTCATAATACCATTAAAAATATTTTGAAATCATTTTTTGAAATCATTTTTTTGAAATCATTTTTTAGAAAAAACGCAAATATCCAACTGACAAGAGAGACGAAGTCATATTTTCTTTGAAATACTTTATGAAACATTTTAAGTACTAAGGAGTTGAAAAATGGTAACATTATTTTAAAATAACTTAAATAAAAAGATAAATAGAAAATTTATTAAAATTATATGATTTATATATCAGAGGGTTATTCATTCACAATCCCGAAAAATGAAGAGATTATAACAAAATACTCTTACTACTTTGGAAAAATTTAATAAAAATACCAAGGAAATAATAACAATAAATGAAACATATAATATCATGATAATAATGAGATTCATGATTTAATATTTCAATTTATTATTATACACACCACACAATATAATTAAGTGGTTAATAAGGCATATATCTCATTGAATTAAAAATGAGACGAGAAACCCCTTACATCACACTTCTCTTTTGTGGTGCATATATTAACATATTTTATAATTTTTTAACTAATGTGATTAAATAATTTAAAAAATATATAATAATATTTATAATACCTTTTATGATCCTTTTATAACATATTAAAACCCATTCATTTGTCATATTTTAATATTTTCATTGTTACGTGTGTTCATTTCATTTTATCATTATCAGATCATTTGAATATTGTTATGGATTATCTTTTAAAGTGAGAATACAAATAAATAGTAAAAATAAACTGTTATTAATTAAATTTCAATAGTATAATGGGTATCATATATCATTTAGTTTTTTAATATGTCTATTTTTCATTTCATAAAATGATAAAGATAAACAATTATTTTATTTTTGGTGGGTTTTTCTAACATCATGAACTAGTTTCGTTTTATATAATATTTCTAGTATATAATAGTTACAAAACAATATATGGGTTATATTATTCCTATTAAAATCATATT
This sequence comes from Viscum album, assembly GCA_963277665.1. Lineage (NCBI taxonomy): Eukaryota > Viridiplantae > Streptophyta > Magnoliopsida > Santalales > Viscaceae > Viscum > Viscum album. The sequence continues at coordinate 399,367,012 of OY728133.1, read as the reverse complement.
TAACTAGAATAATAATTTTATTTCTATCCATGAAGGAAATAATGTAAAATGAACAAAAACACTTTTCATGGAGGCAATTAACAAGAATTACTTGGAAATTAGTTTTATTTCCTTATATAAGATGAAGTAATAAAAGGTATGGATAAAATATATTCCATTATAAACATAAAACTATAGTATATATATTATTATATAGTTATAATTCCTTTATTAATAAATGATATGATGAGAAAGTATAAGAATAATTTAAAATAAGAGAGGTGTTTTGAGAAAATTGCCTCATCAATAACACCAACTTAGAGGTCCCTTTGAGGACCTTGTATTTCGAATTTTGGTGATAAGAGAAGTATTTGGATGTGGGGAGAGTGAGGGAGAGTGGTATTTTCATATATTTTAGTATTTTTGGGGATTCTGGGTCAAATGGGATGTTGTGGGTTTGTATTTATACAGGAGGAGAGGTGGGTTTAAGTGATTATAAAATGAGTATTTTAAATATAAAAACAACCACATTGAGGGCGAGTTAATTCACAAGACTTAGGATGAAAAATAATATTTTATATTTTATTTAGGTTCAATAAATACATCAACCATCCATTAAAGTTTATAGTTTTGAGGTATTTTATGCCTTTACCTTTTTAACATTATCATGTCTCATTTTTACCTATACAACGGTAAATAATTTTTTTACCAAAGTAACGTTTTTATGAATAAAAAATGAAATTTACCTAAAAACCTAAATTTTACCATCTGATTCCATATATAGAATCAATTTTTCATAATTTCTTTTACATAATTTTAAATTTTATATTTAAAATTAATCTCTTAGACATAATGAAAAAGCAGGGGTTTTATGTGAAATGTTCAAAAGTATTAAATGTTTTTATATCCAATTTCAATGTGATGTTGATTAAAATGGCCTAAATAGGTTTTTTTTATAATTTAACTAATTATACATTAAATCTAATTTAAAATATATTTAAAATATAATAATAAATTAGACTAAAAATAATTTTTAATATAAAATTTAGTATTTTTCACAGTGCGTCATAAATGTAACCTCTCCAAAAAATACCAAAATTTCACCCTAAGAAAATTTTGATATTAATATTTCAAAAATAATGTTTAATTTTTCAAATAAAATTTATTATTTTGAAAACATAGTTTTAATATTGTTGTGTCATTAAAAGGCGGCAAAATTGTATTTTAGAAAAATATATTTTATATGATTAAAATTGAATTTATTTCTTATCTGGAGCCTATAAACCATATTGGAAGAATTTAAAAAAAATAATATATAAAATATTAATTTCATTAATATATTTCAATAATAATGATTAATCTTATTTTTTGAGATATATTTCTATTATAGGATTAAAATGGATTTTTATAAAAATGCATCCTTCATGTCCAATTGGCGTTTATTTTTATTTATAATTAAATGGTATGTATATAATTAATTTTATATAAATTTGTAAATCATATTTTAATAATTTATTAAATCCCATTCATTATCTCCATAACAATGGATAAGTGATAACTATCACAATTAAATAATAATATTTAATTATTTGTTTAAGATCTGTGTTATGTGTATTATTATCATAGGAGAGATTAAATTTAAAAATACACATACCATAAAATTATAGGGTGTTAAATATCTACTTATTGAATAATAAATTTTATTAATTTTATGAATTATAATTTATCTAATAATTTATAATAAATAATAACTCAATTTTCATTAGGGAAATCTTATTCTACAAAAATATGTTTCTTCAAAAATGGTTTTTATAACATTTTTTCACATGAAATTTATAAATAATTAAAAACGTTTTTAGAAAATTTATATGAGTAAATTTTTTTTATTTTTAAAATATTTATTTCAATATTATAATATGGATAATTGTTTGGGGTTTTTTTAAAAAGAATTACTTTTCACTAAATAGTGAAAAGTATTGATTTTTGTTAAAATTATCATATCTTTTCAAGTACATTTTCCACTATATATTTAAATTTATCATATATTAAAAATTAACAACTTTAATTTCAAATAATAAAAATAATTACATATTAATCATCATTATACTTTTTTTGGTATAATAAAATATTCTAGCATAAAAAAACATTTATCTAAAAAATTATTTTTATTCGATTAATGTGTTTTACCTCAATAAATTAATCTGATATATATTTATAAATTTTTTTATAAATTTATATATTATATATTAATTATAATATTTTAGAATTAATTTTATTTTTTTAATATAATATTCATGAAATTAAATTATATTTTGTACTTAAAAATTCAATTTTCAAAAATAGATAATTTTGAGGAGGGTGTGATTAATTAAAATTAAATTCACACAAATATTGAAATTTAATCAGGTAAAATGTATTAAATTTATGTAATAATAATAAATAATATAATATAATATGGTAAACATAGTTTTTGGTCATAGTTAATTATAAATAGAGTAAAATATCGTTACCATAGTTGTGGATAAAATGTGTTTATTGGGGTGTTAAACCATGAGATACCGGTATTATTTCCCAAAAACCTATAAAATTATTATTTTTCGAATATATCTAATCCTAATATTAACCAAATACATAATTAAAATACATTTATAACTAATATCTTATGAATGTGACCACAAATCATTGAAATCATTTAAGAAATTCTATGTGTGACCCTCCCATCAATTATAACAAGAAATCTATTCCCCTTCCTTATTATCACTATTTTAGTATTATATATCTTAAAATACCTTCTCTATAACCATCATATAATCCTTAACTTTATCATATATCTTCTATTATTCTTCTAAGACCAATCCTTCAAGGATAAAAGATTAAATGAGGTATCTTAAAGAATAGGTATAGATCTTAACCAAGCTCTTTATATATTGTTTCTTCTTTCACAAACACAAAACTTGTTTTATCTATAAAAAATTATTAATAAAATTTCTTAAATATAATTATATGTTATTATGGTAATTTAAGAATCATTTACCACATATTCACTATCAAATGGGAGATATTACTATCACTCATGTGTAAGTGTGGACTACCACATCCACATAGAGAAATGACTAATTTTACACACTCATCAGTCATGGATGGATACTATAATATATTAAATTTTCATATATTATATATATTTTACAATAATTATTCTTTAAATATTAATTATTATTGAATATTCCATTATTCCTTCAGTTGTTAAATGGAATCTCCAGTCGTGCATACATTTGGAAAACTGTATCCACATAGTGAAACAATTCATTCATCATAACCACTTTATATGAATGATTATAATTATTTATATAGTTAATATTATATATAAATATATATCATTATTAAATATATATATATTAATTAACAACTATCAAAGTGCAATGACTAGAATATCCAAGACAAAATATACATGAAAAACTAGGCTTTTAAAACCTAAAATGATGATGATAATAAAGGATTATTAATTAATTGGTGATAATATGTTATATATAACCCATGTATGGTATTATAGGTATGGTTATGATTCTATTATATAATTATAATAAATCTAAATCTATTATACTTGAGGTTAGGTCACTTTTGAAGAAATATGGTCTTGAGGTAAGGGTTTAATATTAAATTTCATTTTTTTCAGGGATGCTTATGATTAAATTTTCTAATAATAAAATTATATAATCTATATATTCCAAGTGTAATTTATGTTATTCCTCTTGTCATTTATATATATTTCATTTTTCCCTTTAATTTTTATCTCCTTAGGTGCTCAAGAACAGAATAATTTTTTTTAGGATAATTGTTCATGCTTTTCTCTTCATTCAAGAATAAATTATTCTATGTCCATATTTTATTTAAAATGATTTAAAGGTTGTTTTTATTATTCTAAAAATATTTATTCATGTTATTTTTAAAAAAAATTTAGTTTCTATAATTTTTTGAAGTAATATTATTTTTATATTCCAAATAAGGTTCTTCGGAATTTATACCAAAATGTGAAAGGAATTTTTTAAAAAATCAACATGACTTTATTTATCTTCCCTTATGAATACTCTTTTCATTAAATATTAGTTTATTAATTTACAAGTTTATTTTAAAGATTTTATTTATTTTTATTTTAAATATTTTTATTTTATAAATATTTTTTTTAAAATACAAATGTTTTTTCCTCAAGAAATATTCTAGTGGCCTTTTAATGGAATTTTTACCTTTAAAAACAACCTTAATGGTTTCTTATGATTTACATTGGATATTATCTGATGTTAACATATATATTAATTATCTAGATAGTTTATTCTTCTGATGAAGAAATTTTTATGAAACCCATATCCTGTCCACAGGTTATGATTTGATTATATTTATGATCTTGTGGCACGATTATGTTTGGATTTAATTATCTGGCTGGTGGGACCAGAATTATATATATTGTCAATGTACTGGGTTAATAAGGATATCCAATGAGATAATAAGGACTATAATTGAGAGTTAACTCTTTTCACTATGGGTATTTATCCAATATTATAATCATTGAGAGTGAACCTTGGCTAAGGAAATTATGGAAAGGGGAGTGAACCCAATCCACAATGACAGTATTATCAGTGATCATTGACTAAGAAACAAATTTTATAGGATAATGAAAATATCAAAAAACATGTTTCTCATGCTTATTATATGCTTCCATGTAGCATGATTTACTATTTAAAAATATAAAAATTTATGCCTTATTTTAATTTTTTACAAAACCTTATTCCATGTTTCATAATTAATGATCTTTGCCTAATTTTTTATGGTTAATATATATCTTGACCATCATATCATATCTTTATTCTTAAATTATACTCTCTAATGATAATTTTCTTATATAAGTTTTGATTAACCTTATTTATAATATTATCTCACTTTTTTTGTTTCCTTTCTCAATGCTATGAAGAAATTTTTTAATTATGATATGTTTAATAGGGATTAAATTTATGAAGAAAATAATCAAAAAGATATAGGAATTTTTAAATCGATTTTTTAAATATTTGTGCACCCCATAACCCTAAACATATATGATCTATAGGCATGTATTACTATGAAATTAAATGAATATTAATTTAAAATGATAAATTATTTATATATGAAAAGTATGGGTGGATATAGTTGGAATTAGAGGCAAAGTTTGGTATATTTTTCGGAAACTATGATGAGGGAACATTAGTGATAACACTTTGGATAATACTGACTGTGGGAGAAATTCCAATGATATGTTAAATAATGGATTATGGTTTTGTTAAGAAAATAATTCCCTTTCAGGATAGTATAAATGGATACAGTTTTGGTAAAGATTTATTTCATGGTAATAACATCAAAAATAGTTTTCTAGTCATATATCGTCCAAAATTTGGGTGCACAGTTAATGGTCCCTCACTATTTACATAGTTTGACACTCCTATGAGATATTCTTAGATTATTTTATTTTTTATTTAATATCCATATTATGGTTTGAAAATATAATGACTATGGATGACCTAGGTTAAATATAATGTTTTGTAGACTGAAAAGAAGTTGTTTGGATTTATAAATCCTTTAAATGATTTTCATTAATATATGGTTTTCCACTAGGATTATTACTTATCATAATATTATGTTTTGTTTCAATATATTGTTGTAACTAGAAGTAAAATCACTAGAGCTTCATTAGATATACAATGTAATGAGTGTATCCTTGAGAAACTAAATGTTATGGGATCAAGAATGGAATATCTTATTATTATTCTAAAACAACCTTCTCAAGTCATGATTCATTTTTTTAATTCTAAAAGAGAAATGTAAGGAAAATGTATTGTTTACTCCTTTATGAGGAATCCTTCACCATATTTTTTTGGGTCCTCTTATCCAATAATATATTAGGAAGGAATCCTGGATATTGAAAATATATTATCCACTCTATAGTGATTAAAAAACGAAATGATTATCTTAGATGTTTAAATTTTAAGGTGAAGATGATCAACAATGTACTCTTACCATGAATATAAGGCAATGGGAAGAAACTGAATCTATAAATTGGGATGTGTTTTGGATTATGTTTTACAATAATTAGATTCCTTTTATTTTTTATAAGAATATAGATATGTAATTCATTGCACTTAAATAAGAGGGTGATGAATCAGTTAGTTTATTTGAGGACATTTTTACAAGACATCAGAGGTACTCTTATGGTATTATAATTATTATAATTGAATGTAATATTGAATTATTATCCAGTGTTTTAATACAATTTATTTGAATGGCATTATCCATAAGAAACATTTTTATCTATTAATATATCATTTTATAAGTTAACAAGGTGTAAATGGGGATTAATGTAACCCATTAATATCATGGTCTTGATAAGAATAATAAGATGAAATAAAAATGAATTTGAACTACAAAAAACATGGATCAGATAATATGAATTTTACTTTATTTTATAATTTTGTAACAAATAATAGACGGAAAATTATTAAAGGAATAGGTAGAAATTAGTGTAGAGAAGAAGTTGATGAGGAAATATAATTCCAATGTAATCGGAAGAAATTTACTAATGATGCAGTTGGAGAAAAATCTACATATAATACACCACCCACACTCCAATTCTATAATTTCAAGTAGTATTGACAATATGATAACTAGTGATTGAATGTGAAGGTTAATGATGATTATTGATTCTATTAACTACTTAAGACGAGAATTAAAGAGAAATATAATATGATCATTGTTGTCAAAGTGGGGTGTCATAATCAAATGTTGAATGGTATACTTCAGATAAATTCTATAAATTCTAATGAATTATTTGATTACGGATATACCCGCTCATTTATATCAAAAAAATAAATGGGTATCACATTACCTCCTCAATGACTACATGTGCAAATAGATGTAAAAAATCAAAACAGTGTGATGATCACATCTCAAGTCTATGAATCTTCCCCAATTGATGTTTGTGTAATTGTGATTCCTAAAAATAATTATATTATTCCACTTGTTAAATTTAATATGATTTTGGGAATGGTTTGGCTATCTACATATATCCCATATTAATTATTTATGAGGGGATATGACATTTGATATTCTGAAACAAATCATTCTTGTCATAATATTGAAGATAATTGAGAAATTACCATGGAAATTAAATCAATTTCATTGATATTTGTTCCTATTTAATGTTTTTATTTAAATAATATGATTGGGTAGAATCTAATAACAAATATATGCCTATATTAGGGGATTTTTTATGACAATCTAGAAGGTATTTCTATTCTTCCTCATAATCATGAAGTTTAGTTTTTAATAGATTAAATACCCATTGCTTCACCTATTTCAAAGAAATTGTATAGAATGGACATGATAGAGTTGTAGGAATTAAATAAGAAACACTAGGAGAATATTTATAATGGAATAATTCTGCCAAATGCATCACCATTTGGAACACCTATTATATTGATTCAGAGGAATTATGTATCAGTATGACTATGTATTGATTATAGGGAACTCAATAAGATCACAATCAAGAATAAAAATACATTTCATTGGATTTTTTACTTGATTTAAATTGAAAAAATTTCAATAACATTTAGAGATATATATTTTATATAATACTATTAATTGAGTTTTAAAATTGAATACATACCTAAGATAGTTATTTGTTCGAGGTATAGACACTATGAGTTTATTATGATGTCATTTAGTCTTATTAACTCCCCTTTTATTGTCATAGATTTAATTAATAGAGTCTTTAAATATTACCATTATCTATTTATTATTGTTTATATAGATATTATTATTATATATATTAGGATCAAGGATGAGTATGTAGATCACATGAGAATTATACTAAAGATCCTAAGGATTTATAATTTTTAGTAAAATATTTATAAGTGTGAATTTTTGTTTAGAATGTAATTTTTTGATTAATATAATAAGATGTGAGGGTATATAAGTTTATCCATAAAATATCAATGTTATGAATAATTTTTCTAAATAAACTAATGTCACTAAAATCAATAGTTTTATTGGATTGGATCGATATTGTCGAGGTTTTATTAAGGATTTATCATCTATATCTAATCCACTTACCAAATTTAATTTGAATGGGGTTAAGTTGTTCTAAACTAATAAATGTGAAGACACATTCAAGGAACATAAAATTTGGTTGGTTATTTTAATTGTTTGAACACTACCGTATAATTGATAAAGATTTTTATTTTAATTTGAGGGATCTAAAAAATTGGTGGGGTGTGTTCTAATATATAATTCTACAGTGATAGCTTATAGATAATTCCATTTGAATTTTCATGTGATAAATTAACCAAATTGTGATTTGCGGTTATCAGTAGTAATCTTTATATTAATGATCTAGAGACAGTATCATTATGGAGAGATTTGTGAAAAATATACTGATCAGTAATGTGTAAAGTATATATTCACCAATAGAGTATTTAATATGCACTGAAGAAGATTATTGGAGTTGATTAAAGATTATGAGTGCTCAAATTATTATAACCTTGGTAAAGAGAAGAAGGTTTCTGATTCTTTGACTCGAAAGGATCATAGTAGCTTATCAATGATTAGGGTCACAAAAGATCAAATATTTATGGATTTTATTGGATATATTTTGAAATCATGGAGGAAGTGGAGAAATATTATCTTTATCAAAAAAAATTAACCATATTTCCATATAAAGATTAATGATGTATAAATGGAGGTTGTTGATATATAAAATAATGTGAGAAATGTTATTTAGTTCAACCTTTATTTTCAAAGAATGATAATGGTCTATAACTTAGCAGGTGTCCCATAAATACCATTCCTCAAGAAGAATGTTTTGGAAGAATCTCACAACTCATTGTTCTCTATTAATTCTTCAAGTATAATGATATATAGGGATATAAAATAATATTTTTAATGGGATAACATGAAGAGATATATTGTAGAGTATGTATCTCAGTTCCTTGTATGTTAGAAAGTCTAGGCCAACATATTTAATCCTAAGGTAATGTTATAACCACTACCCATAACAATATAGAAATAGGAAAAAATGGGATAAATTTCATTTTTTTACTTCCAAAATATCAAAATTCTATAATGTTATTTATGATTAATTCAATCACATTAAAAATTTATCAATCTTAATTTATATCAGAGAAATGTTTTCTCTTCATCAATTTCCTTGGATGTACAATAAGGAATTGGTAAGGATACATGGGTTAACAAATTCTATTTTATCATATCGGGATCGGATGATTACATTAAACTTTTGGAGGTATAGATACATAATTATGTTTTAGTACCTCTTATAATCCAAAAAATATATATACAATCAAAGAGTACCACTAAATCCCTAGATGATATGTTCAGATCTTATTCTCAAGATTTACAAGTGGTTGGGATAAACACTATTTTCTATTTGACCTTTCATGAAGCTATATGTTTCACTCTAGTACATATATGTATCTTTAGGAATCTAATTTTATTCAGAAGTATAGAAATATGATATTCAGGGATGAAGCTCGAAAAGTTATTCTTTCGGGACAAAATCAAGTATTGGAAGTGGTATAGAAGGTTTTAGCCATTTGGAAGCATATTAAGGTAGACAACAGTGGGAAAAACATTTATGTTGACTATCATCTAATAGATCTGTAATTCAATATTTGTGAGAAGGAATTAAATTGAAATTTTAAATGGAATATGGTTATGAGGTGTTGAATAAATTGAAATTTTATCCATATTTATATTATTCCAATCGAAAGTATTGATTGATTAGGGATTGTATCTTGTCGCTTTAAAGTATAATTAATCATATCTCAGGTTCAGGATGTGTACCATATATATCTATAGACTAAGTACATACCTATTCCTTTACATGTATTAAACTCATATGTTATACCATGAGAGCATGATCGTTCTTATGATAAACAACCTATAAAAATCTATGGTCGTAGATATAATTTTCTAAAAGACAAGACTAGTGACCTTGTAAAAGTTCATTAAATGAATCCAAAATTTTAAGAAGCTATATGGGAACTCAAGGATGTGATGAAGAAGTGATATCCTATTTTTTTGTAAAATATTTACATAAATTCAAGGGATAAATTCATTTTAAGGGTGTTATAATATAACACCTCAAGATATTATTTATATTTCTTTTAAAATAAAAAATTTATTTTTTAATATTTTACATTACATGCAACCTAATATTTATATAGATTGTGGAATTATAAATCATTATAACCTAGATGTTAAATTATAAGTTATGAATATTAATGAACACATTATGAAAAAGATATCTAAATTTATTTTTTAATGAAAATTTATTTATAAATTTATAAAAAAATAAGTATGCATTTTTTAGTAAGGTCATTTTAGTATTAAAAAATATGTTCTCATCAAAAGTGGTTTTTACCACATTTTGTCAAAATAAATTAATTATATATTTCTAAAATTTTTATAAATTTTTTATTATAAAATGATTATAATTTTTGAAATTATCATTTCAATATTATTATAGGGTATATTTTTTATACTTTTCTGAAATATATATTTTTCTGTGAATAGGGGAAAATATCAATTTCTGTAAAAAGGGTAATTTCATTTCACATAATTTCCCCAATATTTTTTGAATTTTTATAATGGTAAGATAAGTATCTATTGAATATAAATAATTCAATTAATTACGTTTTATTCATAATTATACTTGATTTTTGTATAAGTTAATTTTTGGGCTTAAAATATAATTATCTAGAAAAAATATTTTTACATGAGAAATGTGTTTTTATCAAAAAAAAATCAATTTAATTTATTTATATTAATTTTTATAATGTTATTTATATATCAAATATAAAATATAATATTTCAAAATTCATTTTATGGTATTTTAAAGGTAAGGAATGTAAGTAATTTATGTTTTATGATTGAAAATTTAGTTTTTTTAAAATATGTTTTCACTGTGGTTTTCATGATTAATTAAAATTAAATTCCTCCAATTATAGAACATTAATCTAGTGAAATGGAATAAACATTTATAATTTACATTATTCAAATAATTGTTAGTTTCAATGTAATTTTGTATCTCAGTGAATAGTAAAAAATTTATATTTTTCTACCATGATTAATGTTAGAATGAGTTTACCAGCATTTATGCAATGAGATAAGGGTAGTATTGGAACCCACAATTATAATATTGTTATTTTATGAACATATTTAATCCATTTTATACCCTAATATCCAATTTTGGGGCATTTGCATCCATGTTTCTATAAATGTGACCTTAAATTAATGAAATCTAATAAAACAATTCCATGTTTGTCCCTCCCTGTCCTTATTAAAGGGGACCTCTTATCCTCCCTTATTCACACAATTTGAGCCTTATACCATTAATATTTTCTTATTAAAACAAAACTACAGTCAACCCCTTCAATAAATATATTCTATAATTATTTAAAGGAGTGTCCCTCATTGATAATACAGTAAGCCAGAGGAGGTTTCTCAAAGAATAAGTAAAGATATTAACCAAGTTGTTTCAATATTATTTCTTCTTCAGTTAACTATAAACTTGTTATATATATAAAATTTATGGTTAAAATTATATATATATATATATATATATATTATTTTATTATGATTTTATAACCACCAATTACACATCTTCTCAATACAACGGTTGATGAAAGTATCACTCATGTAGTCATATGGACTACTGAGTCTTTGTAGTGATTCTACTCATTTTCCACATCCATAATTCATGTTAGGTAATTAAAATGAATTTAATGGTTATTTAATTTATTTATTTATTAATTATTATTATAAAATATGAATTAATATAATCTTTTTTTATTCCGTCCATTATAAAATGAAAATGTCACTCGTACGTATATATGGACTGTGATATCCACATAGTGTTGTAATTCATTTTTTCTAAAAAAATTATAATAATGTTTTTAAATGTTAAAATAATGAATATATAATATATTTATAGAATTTTTAACATTATAGTGATGAAGCAACCATGATCAATGTGCATGGATCATAACCTCTGAAAAAAAATATATATGAAACACAAAACATTTAACACTTGGAATGAAGATGAAAATTCAAAAGTGATAATGAACAAGTGATATGATTTTAAATTAAACAATGCATGCCATTATAGGTATTATTATGGTTCTATTATAGATTTATTAAAAATATAAATTTATTATATATGAGGATAAAGATATTATGATTCCATATGGACATGGGTTAAGGGTTTTATATTACAATATAGTTTTTATGATGATTATTTAGCATTAGATTTTATTATGAAGATATTATATGATATATCATTCCCATGACTTATTTATTTTATTCTCCTTTTATATTTCTATATATTTCATTTTTCCCTTTCATTTTACTCTCTTTAATTACTAAAGACTCTGAATGAATATTTCTAAGGAAAATTGTATGAATGGGTTTCTCCACCATCATGACTACACATATAATTGATGATTAATTGATTATATTTCATGGTTTTTTTAAAACGAAATTAATTCTTTAATACATGTAAATTTCTAGACTCTAAATAAGTTAATTTTGATAAAATGGGATTCTTTCTCAATAAATTTTCTAGTGATATTTAAAATATGTTTTTATCTATATCAATATAATTTGATATTTTTTATGATTTCTTGGGGATAAAATCCAATTTTACCACCATTTTTTATTTCTCTAGATGGTTCCTTATTATGATAGTGAAATTCATGGGAAACCCATATCCTTTCCATGGGTTATTATTTGATAATATAATGAATGTTTTATGATCATATGGAACATATGTGTATGGGTTTAATAATGTGATGGGTGAGCTTTGATTTATATAACCCTCCAATGCATTGGGTAAATAAGGATATCCAATCTGATAATAATAATTACAATGGTAAGTGAACACATGTTAGTAAGGGACCTTTTCAAATAGGATAGTCTTAGGAGATTGCCTTGACTATGGAGATGATGGAATTAGGAGTCAAACCAATCACTATGATAGTATTAGATGTAATCCTTGACTACGGAAATTATTTTATTTACTTATATGAAATCAAAAACATATGTCTTATTATTTTTATATTCTTTCATGGAACATTATTGAATATCTTTGTTTCTTCACAATTAGGTCTCCTATCATTTTTTTGGAAAAACTTATGATATGTATCATGATTAAATATATTTGATTAATTGGGTATGATTTTTTTAATTGTTGATCCTACTATTATCCTTTCATTCGTATCTTATTCCCACATATGATCATTTATTGACATCTCTTATGTTCAACCTTATCGAGCATTTGATCTCCCCCTTTCTTATATTTCTATACCCTGAGATAAGAAGAAGTGTTTTAATTATGATATATCTAAGAAGGGTTTTGTTTAATTGATCTTAATAATAAGTGATATGGACCATTTTTGTACTAGTTTTTTACCCATCCATGTTTTATATGAATCTAAACCTATACGGTTCTAATGAATGCACTATTTTCAAATGTATTAAATATTAATCTAAAATGATATAATATTTATTTAAGAAAAAAAGTATGGGTATATGTAAGAGGTAAGAAAGTAGAAAATATATTATAAAATTATAATCGTAATTATATCACAAATAATAAAAAAACATCAAATATATCATAATATAATTCAATAAATGTGGTGATGGAAAATTAATAATATCGTTTTGTAGAGTTAGTAGTCCACAAATACGAAAGTGTGATTCTTCCATATATAATTTAATGGAAAGGAGGAAAACTATTTGTTACATAATAATAATAACATCTCAGTATATTTATGATAGTATAATTATAATTTTAGGATAGATTAATTATATTTATATGAAGTATGATAATAAATAAAATTTTAGAAGGTAGGGTAAGATGATTACCTTTTCTTTGAGATTTCACATTTTCTGCACAACATAAGCCTTATTAGGATTGTCTTATGAGAAATAAAGAAGATCTAAGACGATTTAATGGAATCTATGAAGGTATTTGGGTTGGTATTATCCTAAATAGATTGCATAAACATTTTGAATAAAGGAGAATCAAAGGATTCCCTTTATAAATTATGGGGATGATATAATTGGAATTACTTAAAAAAATTTAAATATAATATATATTATAATCTAGTCATGTAAAACAAGGAACACAAAATTCGTAGATAATATATTGTAGGGATGAAATAACCTCAAATATGTACATTTATACAATTTTTTATATAGTTTATGCCTTATCTCCCTATGAAACCACTTTAATACCATTTTAACCTTAACCATGAGAACTAAAATTTTTACCACCCACCCGAATGGCCCGAAGGCCTTAATTTTTATGGATTTTTGATATCCACCCTTTCAAGGGTTGAGGGGGAACCCTTACTAGTCTCGTAGGCTCAGAGAATACATGGCCCGTAGATTTAGGATATTACATGACCCGAAGTTCTTAGAGAATTCAACCAGACTATCTATAACTAACTTCCCCTCCCCAGCATCTGCATCATGATAGTATCTCTCCACCTTCACATGGTCGTCTATCTAGGCTTCTCGTGCAAGCATAGGTTCATCCCGATGGAAAAGTCGTACCCTCCCATTCTGACAAAACCATTTGGCTCTACTATGGTGAGTGCACCTCCTTTAAATCCTCTTCTAGGGATGATCCTTTTTGTAGAGTCTGTCTGGGGCAACTGCATGTGGCATGAAGGCCTTGAGGTGGCCCGAAGTCTTCAAAGGTGGCTCAAAATCCCTACTGACTCGAATTCTTGGGTGGCTCGAAAGAGTACTTCTAAACATATTTTCACATGATTGTTTCATATTTGGAATAAATTTCATTAATTTCACTCTCTATAGATTCAAAAAATTAATTTTAATATAAGATAAATTGTTTGAGGAACAACTCCTAGGAAAATACTGTATTTTATAAACAAACAATTTATATTGAAATCAAGAAAAAAATTATTTTCATATTTTCTTGTTACATAATTTAAAAATATTTTTTTTAATTTTTTATCAAGGTAAAACTTAATGGAACCTTCCAACTACACCATTAAGGGAAAAGACTAAAAAATTGTTTTTAATTTGAATAAAAAATAACTTCTGCTCACCAAATTCAATATTTGGTTCCAAAATTAAAAATACTGTTTTAAATGAATTATTTTACTCCATATAAATTTATTTATTTGAGATAAATGTTCATAATTTATTAAGTCAACAATACATCAAAATAATTCTAAAAAAGTGATAGTATTTGAAAAAATGGAATTTTTCACTCTTCACTAAAAAATAAATCCTTTTAAATACATCTAAAAAATTATCTCTAATCCTTATATAAAATTATTATTTAAAAAATGACATATTTTTTTCCGAAAAAAATAATAAAATGATTCTTAATTAATTATAATATTCACACATAAAATTATATAAAATTATTATTGATGAAAATGTATTTCTAAAGCATAAAATATCTTTATTCTAATTCATTTCCTTACAAACATACTTAAATTAAACATAATTTTTTTGGTTGAATATATTATCAAAAAAATTATTTTAAAACATTTATCAATAGTTATTAATATAATTTTTTGATTCATAGATACATTCTATAAAAAAATAGGTTTGCATAAAAATATATCATTTAATCTTCAACTGCTTATATTTTTAATTCTAACCAACAAATAACTATTCAATTAATTTTATACATGTTGAAAAAATAATTTTTCAAAAATAATTTTTCCTAATTAATACCAATCAATCCAATGTATGGGAAACAACATCGATATTATTATAATAATATTTCAATATAATATTGTGGTTTGTTTTAATTCGGTGTTGTGTGTGAATAATGCTATCAAACACATCAAATTTATTAAAGAGTAATATCTCATAAAATCATGGGTTGTTAAATTATATCATCTATATAATAATAATTACTCCCTTTAAATTAATATATTCTGATATAAACAAATGAAGATACTTTTTCCAAATCACATCCTTAGTTTCCCTCGCAACATCCCTAAATTTATCATTTCACCACAAATTCTTTTCTAGTAGAGTGTTACTATTTCACAACACTTTATATATTACACCTTTATTATCCACTAGTTATTCCTAATAAAATAGATTAGGATCTAGTGTTATTACCTCTTATCTCATTATATGGGTAGGAATGGTTATGTACTTCCTCAGTAGAGATACATGGAAGACGTCGTGAACTTGAGAGATATATTGTGGAAGCACCAAATGATAAGAAACCATCCTGATATGGTTAATAATGTTGAAGGTACCAATATATTTAGGGATCAAATTTACCTTATTCGAAAATACCATAACCTTCTTCTAAAGATATATCCATTATAATTCTTTTTCACAAACATCAATCTCTATTTCTCACTAATTATTGTCAACATATATTTTCATTATACATTATATTGTCCTAATTTGAATCTTAATGGATCTAATATTCTAAACCATCTCAAAAAATGAATCATATTCCAAGGGATATTATTCTCAAACATTATCGAAACACATTTATTATGTACACTTCCTTCCATAGAGAGATTTATATGTATCCATCTAAATTATTGACTAAAAGCTATTATTATAAGATAATAAACTAGAGAAATTTCCTGATCCCAAAAACCATTTAAATCCATTTAAAATGATATCAACATATATTTTGTGGTTAAATTTTTCCTCTTATATTGACCATATTTTAGGGATGATATCTTGTGCTAATTTTCAACTCTGACTTCATTGTTTACTGAATACTTCTCTTGAATGTCAATGTAAACCTTAGATCATGATGAAACCAAATAGAATATTTTACATCATGAAACCATTATACTTTATTAATATATATATTATAGTGGTGATGAAGAGAGAAATAATTTTTTTTACATGAAATGTGATGATTTTATAAGGTGATCAGGTATAACCCAAATATAATAATGTTCTTTAATGGTTTTGGGTAGTCTGATGATGAAAAATAATGTTTTACCCATTTCTATTATGGTTTGGGTACTTTTTCTAACAAAAAAATGGAATATTTTACCTTATAATAAACTTGGTCGCATAACAAGAATTGATATATATACTCTACAATATCCAATTTTATGCCACCCCAATAGAAATTCTCTTTTAGAGCTACAAACATCTCCAAAAATCCATAAAGAATAGGGAATGATGAACTATGAATTTTATCACATGTATCATACTTCAAATATTTGATTTATGGAACTCATATATGGTTCCATAACATTATCATTCCATAAAAATCAAGGGTAAACTCAGCTATAGTTCCACATCATTCTTCTGTGTCTTCTTAATCCCCATATGGATGGATCGTTAAAGAATAATTTGATAATGATAAGGCCTCTCCCCTTTCATCAAGATGTCATTATCCATTTTCTTAAAATAAATAAGTATTTTATCTCTCACAATCTTCATCATAGGAAAACCAACATGATTATTATGACTCAATGCATTAATAACCTTGTTTTTATTCCCAAATTGATAATGTATTGAGCAGTCATAATATTTATTTTCCTCCAACCATATCCTTTTGTGAATATATACTTTTATTGGATAAATTCTTTATATTTTTATTATTTTTATATATATCACACCTTTCACGAAAAATATAATGCCTCCATGTTTTTAACTCAAAATATATCATTACGATCTTCAAATCATCTATTGAGTAAATGTTTTCATGAATTTTCAATTAGCATGATCTATAATACATCACCATGTAAATAAAAATGAGGAAACTTTCCAATCCATTATTTGATGCATCAGTATATATTACAAACTCTTCTCAACTATTGGGTAGTACAAGAACCAGTGGATTGAAAAACACTATTTTTATCTCCTTAAAAGTTTCTTCAAATTAAACTTTCCATAGAATATTGTATCCCTTCCATTTTATCTTTTATATCAAAATAGATAATAGTGATAAATCCCTCAAAAGGAATCTATTATACCAATACAACCCAAGGAAAATATCGATCTCAATTATAGTGGTTGTTTTGGTATATTGGCTAATAAATTTCATCATTTAAGTGTCCATTGATATACTATTATATAAGATTATATCACCGAAGAATGAATCTTTCTTTATCCAAAAATCACTCTTGATAAATTTGGCATACATCATCCCCTTCCCTAGGATCATCAAGAAAATTTTAAAAAGATCTTCATGTTATTCATTCCCTTTGAATATAAAATAATATAATATATAAATATTATCCTAAATAGATCAATGTAATATAGTAATAATATATTCATTAGATCCATGAATATGGTAGGGGAATTGATATATCTAATTTGAAATGATATATATTAATAATGACCATAAGTCATAAGAAATATTTTATTTTCTATATTGTCCTTATTGAACCACAATTTATTATATCCATAATTATGTTCAATCATTTCAAAGTAATAATCTCCAAAATTTTGATTGAACAAGTCATCAATAAATCGTAAAAAATACTTGTTCTAGATTATGATTTTTTAGGTTATAAAAAATAAATAAAAACATGAATTGACCCATCATTATTCTTAAAAAAAGTACATGTAGACCCCATAGTGATGCACATGATCATAAAAATACATTTTCAAAATTATTTTGTAATTTCTTTTTCAAATCCTTCAACTCAATCCATGCTATTCTATAAAGAGACTTTGAAATATGTGTAGCACTAGGTATGACCCCTATTGAGAACTATACATTATGATATATGGGACGACATGGAAATTATTTAGTACATACATGATAATATTAGAAAAAAATATCCATATCTTCACTATTGAGTTTCTCCCGAACCATTTAGGATATATATCCCTCATGAATAGGTAGTAAGACTTATATAATGTAATTAATTTCCATTGGAATTTCATGTTCATCCTAACATCGATAAAAAATTATTGGTTGATATAAAATAATAAATAGAAATTCCTTTCCACTGTAGTTGATATGGGATCAATATAAATAAATCCAATAAATTCCCAATAAAAAATAAAATTTTACTTGTTTTATAATAATAAGATTTTCAAGAATCACATTCCAAAATATACTTCATTTTTAGAGGAGATATAAAAATTAGATGAAATCATCATTATATTAAGATTTTTTTTCTTCCAATTCAAAATATAATCATTGAGGTGGTAATCTGATATAGTTATAAAATTCATTAAATATAACATATTTGGAATAATTAAAATAATGAATTAATTTTTTTTATTTTCAAGTATATTTTAATTTTACCTTTCACCACATCGATCTAGTAGCCCACTTTTGTTGTTGTTGAAAAGTTATTCACCTTATCAATTTTATTCGGGGGTTGTTAAAGCCTACAATACTCATTATCTCCAGGACTAGGGTATTTATTTTTATAATTCAGAAACTCATTTCATATAAAGAATTGAACTTCATTTCTTGAATCTACCTTCCATATGGTTTAAATTTTCATTGTCTTCTTCACTTTTTGAAAATCAATAGCTCAGTGTCTAACTGTTCTACACTTGGATATTTTCCCTATTCCTTTTATGAAAATTTATAAATTTTTACAATGAATTTTTTGGCATATATATTAATGTAATTTATGTCCTCTATTGGATTTACAACTTCAGTTTCAATAATTTCTTATTTTTATCTTCATTCCACTAAAACTATAATAATTATTATAGTTCTCACTCTCCATTTCTACCTTCATATCACATTTATCAATTTATTTATAGATACCGAAGTCTCAAATAGATGATTTTTTCTGAAGAATAGGTTTCAATATTCTAATTAATTGATCAATATTTATCACATGTCCAATGATAAGTACTAAATCAGCCCATGAATTTTTTATCACATTGGCTCGATATAAGATAATTGATTCATTATCCTCTGATTTCCATTCTAGAATGTCCATCTCCATTATAAACATAAAAATATAGTATATATATTATTATAGAGTTATAATTCCTTTATCAATAAACGATATGATGAGAAAGTATAAGAATAATTGAAAATAATAGTGGTGTTTTGAGAAAATTTCCTCGGCAATAACACCAACATAGATGTCCTTTTGAGGACCTTGGATTTCTAATTTTGGTGATAACGAAAGTATTTGGATGTGGGGAGAGTGAGGGAGAGTTTTATTTTCATATATTTTAGTAGTTTCGAGGATTATGGGTTAAATGGGATGTTGTGGGTTTGTATTAATACATGAGGAGAGTTGGTATTAAGTGATTATAAAATGAGTATTTTAAATTTAAAAACAACCACATAGAGGGGGAATTAATTCACATGACTAGGATGAAAATTAATATTTTATATTTTATTTAGGTTCAATAAATACATCAACCAACCATTAAAGTTTTTATTTTTGATGTATTTTATGCCTTTACCTTTTTAATATTAACATGTCTCATTTTTTTACTTATACAATGGTAAATAATTTTTTTACCATAGAAACGTTTTTATGAATAAAAAATAAATTTTACCTTCAAACCTAATTTTTACCATCTGATTCCATATATAGAATCCATTTTTCATAATTTCATTTAAAGAATTTTAAATTTTATATTTAAAATTAATCTCTTAGACATAATGAAAAAGAAGGGTTTTTTTGTGAAATGTTCAAAAGTATTAAATGTTTTTATATCCAATTTCAATGTGATGTTGATTAAAATGGACTAAATAGGTTTTTTTTATTTATAATTTAACTAATTATACATTAAATATAATTTAAAATATAATTAGAATATAAAAATAAATTTGACTAAAAATAAGTTTTAATTTAAAATTTATTATTTTTCACAGTTCATCAAAAATGTAACTTCTCTAAAAAATACCGAAATTTCACCCTAAGAAAATATTGATATTAATATTTTAAAAATAATGTTTATTTTTTCCAATAAAATTTATTATGTTTCAAAACATAGTGTTAATATTGTTGTGTCATTAAAAGGCGGCAAAATTGTATTTTTGAAAAATATACTTTTTATGATTAAAATTGGATTTATTTCTTATCTGGAGCCTATAAACCATATTGGATAAATTTAAAACATTTTTTAATATATAAAATATTAATTTCATTAATATATTTAACTAATAATTATTAATCTAATTTTTTGAGATATATTTCTTTTATAGGATTAAAATGGATTTTTATAAAAACGCATCCTTTATGTTCAATTGGTGTTTATTTGCATTTATAATTAAATGGTAACTATATAATTAATTTTATATAAATTTGAAAATTATATTTTAATAATTTATTAAATCCCATTCATTCTCTCCACAACAATGGATAAGTGATAAATATCGCAATTAAATAATAATATTTAATTATTTGTTTAAGATCTGTGTTCTGTGTATTATTATCATATGAGAGATTAAATTTAAAAATATACATACCATAAAATTATAGGGTGTTAAATATCCACTTAATGAATAATATATTTTAGGAATTTTATAAATTATAATTTATCTAATAATTTATAATAAATAATAACTCAATTTTCTTTAGAAAAATTTTATTCTCCAAAAATATGTTTTTCCAAAATGGTTTTTATAACATTTTTTCACATGAAATTTATAAATAATTAATAATATTTTTAGAAAATATATATGAGTAAATTTTTTTCATTTTTAAAATATTTATTTTAATATTTTGATATGGTGAATTGTTTGGGTTTTTTTTTTAAAAAGAATTATTTTTCACTAAATAGTGAAAAATATCGATTTTTTCTAAAATTATCATATCTTTTCAAGTAAATTTCCCACTATATATTTAAATTTTTTATAAATTAAAAAATAAAAACTTTAATGTTAAATAATAAAATTTATTATATAGTAATCATCATTATACTTTATTTTGGTATAATAAAATATTCTAGCATAAAAAAACATTTCTCTAAAAAATTATTTTTATAAGAATAATGTGTTTTAACTCAATAAATTAATCTGATATATATTTATTAATTTTTTTACACATTTATATATTATATATTAATTATAATGTTTTAGCATTCATGTTATTTTTTTAATAGGATATTCATGAAATTAAATTATATTTTGTACTTAAAAATTCAATTTTCAAAAATAGGTAATTTTGAGGTTTGTGTGATTAATTAAAATTAAATTCTTACACATATTGAAATTTAATTAATTAAAATGTATTAAATTTATGTAATAATAACAAATAATATAATATAATATTGTAAAAAGAGTTTTTTGTCATAGTTAATTATAAATATAGTAAAATATTGTTACCATAGTTGTGGATAAAATGTGTTTATTGGGGTGTTAAACCGTGAGATAACGGTATTATTTCCCCAAAACCTATAAATTTATTATTTTTTGAATATATCTAATCCTAATTTTAACCAAATACATATTTAAAATACATTTATAACTAATATCTTATGAATCTGACCATAAATCATTGAAATCTTTTAAGAAATTCTATGTGTGACCCTCCCATCAATTATAACAAGAAATCTATTCTCCTTCCTTATTATCACTATTCTAGTATTATATATCTGAAAAAAGCTTCTCTATAACCTTCATATAATCCGTAACTTTATCATATATCTTCTATTATTCTTCTAAGACCAATCCTTCAAGGCTAAAAGATTAAATGAGGTATCTTAAAGAATAGGTATATATCTTAACAAAGCTCTTTATATATTGTTTCTTATTTCACAAACACTAACCTTGTTTTATCTATAAAAAAATTATTAATAAAATTTCCTAAATATAATTATATGTTATTATTGTAATTTAAGAACCATTTACCACATA
Organism: Viscum album; assembly: GCA_963277665.1. NCBI lineage: Eukaryota > Viridiplantae > Streptophyta > Magnoliopsida > Santalales > Viscaceae > Viscum > Viscum album. The sequence goes on along the minus strand of OY728133.1, from coordinate 399,344,166 downwards.
CTCACTATCAAATTGGATATATAACTATCACTCGTGTGTAAGTGTGGACTACCCTATCCACATAGAGAAATGAGTAATTTTACGCACTCATCAGTCATGGATTGATACTATGATATATTAAATTTTCATATATTATATATATTTAACAATAATTATCCTTTAAATATTAATTATTATTGAACATTCCATTATTCCTTCAATTGTTAAATGGAAGCTCTAGTCGTGCATACATATGGAAAATTGCATCCACATAGTGAAACAATTCATTCTTCATAACCACTTTATATGAATGATAATAATTATTTATATGATTAATATTATATATAAATAAATATCATGATTAAAAATATATATATTAATTAACAACTATCAAAGTGAAATTACTTGAATATCCAAAACAAAATATACATGAAAAAATAGGGTTTTAAAACCTAAAATGATGATGATAATAAAGGATTATTAATTAATGGGTGATAATAATTTATATATAACCAATGTATGGTATTATAGGTATGGTTATGATTTTATTATATAATTATAATAAATCTAAATCTATTATACTTGAGGTTAGGTCACTTTTGAAGAAATATGTTCTTGAGGTAAGGGTTTAATATTAAATCTCATTTTTTCCAGGGATGCTTATGATTAAATTTTCTACTAATAAAATTATATAATATATATATACCAAGTATAATTTATTTTATTCCTCTTTTTATTTATATATATTTCATTTTTCCCTTTAATTTTTCTCTCCTTTGGTTCTCAAGAGACCGAATAATTTTTTTAAGGATAATTGATCATGCTTTTCTCTTCATTCAATAATAAATTATTCTATATCCATATTTTCTTTAAAATGATTTCAAGGTTGTTTTTATTATTCTAAAAATATTTATTCATGTTGTTTTTACCAATTTTTTACTTTCTATAATTTTTTAAAGTCATATTATTTTTATTTTCCAAATAAGGTTCTTCTGAATTTATACCAAAATGTGAAAGGAATTTTTAAAAAAATCAACATGAATTTATTTCTCTTCCCTTATGAATACTCTTTTCATTAAATATTAGTTTATTAATTTACTTTTTTATTTTTAAGAATTTTTTTGTTATTATTTTAAATATTTTTATTTTATAAATATTATTTTTTCAAATACAAATTATTTTTCCTCAAGAAATATTCTAGTGGCATTTAATGGAATTTTTACCTTCAAAAACAACCATAATGGTTTCTTATGATTTATATTGGATATTATCCGATGTTACCATATATATTAATTATCTAGATGGTTTATTCTGATGATGAAGAAATTTTTATGAAACCCATATCCTTTCGAGAGGTTATGATTTGATTATATTTATGATCTTGTGGCACAATTATATGTGGTTTTAATAACGTGGCAGGTTGGACCAGAATTATATATCTTGTCAATGCACTGGGTTAGTAAGGATATCCAATAAGATAATAAGGACTATAATGGGGAGTTAACTCTTTTCACTATGGGTATTTATCCAATATGATAATCTTGACAGTGAACGTTGGCTAAGGAAATTATGGAAATGGGAGTGAACCCAATCCACAATGAAAGTATTATCAGTGATCCTTGTCTAAGAAACTAATTTTATAGGATAATGAAAATTTCAAAAAACATGTTTGTCATGCTTATTATATGCTTCCATGTAGCATGATTTACTATTTAAAAATATAAAAATTTATGCCTTATTTTAATTTTTTACAAAACCTTTTTCAATGTTTCATAATTAATGATCTTTGACTACTTTTGTATGGTTAATATATATCTTGACCATCTTATCATAACATTATTCTTAAATTACACTCTCTAATGATAATTTTCTTATATAGGTTTTGATTAACCTTATTTATAATATTATATCACCTTTCTTGTCTTTCCTTTCTCAATGCTATGAAGAAATTTTTTAATTATGATATGTTTAATAAGGATTAAATTTATGAAGAAAACAATCAAAAAGATATAGGAATTTTTAAATCGATTTTTTAAATATTTTTTTCCCGATGACCCTAAACATATATGATCCATAGGCATGTATTACTATGAAATGAAATGAATATTAATTTAAAATGATAAATTATTTATATATGAAAATTATGGGTGGATATAGTTGGAATCAGAGGGAATGTTTGGTAAATTTTTTGGAAACAATGATGAGGGAACATTAGTGATAACACTTTGGATAATACTGACTATAGGAGAAATTCCTATGATATGTTAAATAAAGTAGTATGGTTTCCTTAAGAAAATAATTCCCTTTTGGGATTGTATAAATGGATACAGTTTTGGTAAAGATTTATTTCTTGGTAATAACATCAAAAATAGTTTTCTAGGTATATATTCGTCCAAAATTTGGGTGCACAGTGAATGGTCCCTCACTATTTACATAGTTTGACACTCCTATGAGATATGATTAGATTATTTTATGTTTTATTTAATATCCATATTATGGTTTGAAAATATAATGACTATGGATGAACTAGGTTAAACCTAATGTTTTGTAGACAGAAAAGAAGGTGTTTTGATTTATAAATCCTTTAAATGATTTTCATTAATATATGGTTTTCCACTATGATTATTACTTATCATAATATTAGTTTTGGTTTCAATATATTGTTGTAACTAGAAGTAACATCATTAGAGCTTCATTAGATATAAAATGAAATGAGTGTATCCTTGAGAAACTGAATGTTATGGGATCAAGAATAGAAGATCTTATTATTATTATAAAACAACCTTCTCATGTCATGATTAATTTTTTAAATTCTAAAATAGAAATGTAAGGAAAATGTATTGCATACCCCTTCATGAGGATACCTTTACCATCTTTTTGTGGGTCCTATAATCCAATAATATATTAAAAAGGAATCATGGATATTGAAAATATATTATCCACTCTCCAGTGAATAAAAAATGAAATGATTATCTTAGCTGTTTAAATTTTAAGGTGAAGAAGATCAATAGTGTACTCTTACCATGAATATAAGTCAATGGGAAGAAACTGAATCTATAAATTGGGATGTGTTTTGGATTATGTTTTACAATAATTATATTCCTTTTATTTTTTATATGAATATAGATACATAATTCATTACTCTTAAAGAGAACGGTGGTGAATCAGTTAGTTTATTTGATGACATTTTTACAGGACATCAGAGGTACTCTTATGTTATTATTATTATTATACTTGAAAGTAATATTGAATTAATATTCAGTGTTTTAATACAATTTCTTTGAACGGCATTATCCATAAGAAACATTTTTATCTATTATGATATCATTTTATAAGATAACAATGTGTAAATACAGATTAAAGTAACCCATTAATATCATGGTCTTGATAAGAATAATAAGATGAAATAAAAATGAATTTTAACTACAAAAAACTTGGATCAGATAATATGAATTTTACTTTATTTTATAATCTTTTAAAAATAATAGACGGAAAATTATTAAGGGAATATGTAGAAATTAGTGTAGAGAAGAAGCACATGAGGAAATCGAATTCCAATGTAATCTGAAGAATTTTACTAATGATGCAATTGGATCAAAATCTACATATAATACACCACCCACACTCCAATTCTATAATTTCAAGTAGTATTGACAATATGATAACTAGTGATTGAATGTGAAGGTTAATGATGATTATTGATTCCATTAACTACTTAAGATGAGAGCTAAAGAGAAATAATTTATGATCATTATTGTCAAAGTGGGGTGTGATAATCAATTTTTGAATGGTATAATTCAGATAAATTCTATAAATTCTAATTAATTATTTGATTATGGATATACCCGCTAGTTTATATAAAAAAAATAAATGGGTATCACATTACCTCCTCAATGACTACATGTGGAAATAGATGTAAAAAATCAAAAAAGTGTGATGATCACATCTCAAGTCTATGAATCTTCCCCAATTGATGTTTGTGTAAATTTGATTCCTAAAAATAATTATATTCTTCCACTTGTTAAATTTAATATGATTTTGGGAATGGTTTGGCTATCTACATATATCCCATATTAATTTTTTATTAGGGGATGTGACATTTATATTCTAAAACAAATAATTAATGTCATAATAATGAGGATAAATGAGAAATTACCATGGAAATTAAATCAATTTCATTGATATTTGTTCTTATTTAATGTTTTTATTTAAATAATCTTATTGGGTAGAAACTATTAAAAAAGATATGCCTATATTAGGGGATTTTTTTATGCCAATCTATAAGGTATTTCTATTATTCCTCATAATCATGAAGTTGAGTTTTCAGTAGATTAAATACCCATTGCTTCACCTATTTCAAAGAAATTGAATAGAATGGACATGATAGAGTTGTAGGAATTAAATAAGAAACACTGGGAGAATATTTATAAAGGAATAATTCTACCAAATGCATCACCATTGGGAACACCTATTATATTGATTAAGAGGAATGATGTATCAGTATGACTATGTATTGATTATAGGGAACTCAATAAGATCACAATCAAGAATTAAAATACCTTTCCTTGGATTTTTTACTTGATTTAAATTGAAAAAAATTCAATACCTTTTAGAGATATATATTTTATATAAATAGTATTAATTGGGTTTTAAAATTGAATACATACCTAAGATAGTTATTTGTTCGAGGAATGGATACTGTGAGTTTATTATGATGTAATTCAGTCTTATTAACTCCCCTTTTATTGTCCTAGATTTATTTAATAGAGTCATTAAATAATACCATTATCTATTTATTATTGTCTATATAGATATTATTATTATATATATTAGGATCAAGGATAATCATGAAGATCACATGGGAATTATATTAAAGATCCTAAGGATTTACAATTTTTAATAAAATATTTATAAGTGTGAATTTTTGTTGTAGAATGTAATGTTTTGATTAATATAATAAGATGTGAGGGTATATAAGTTTATCCATAAAATATCAATGTTATGAATAAATTTTCTGAATAAACTAATTTCACTAAAATCAATAGTTTTATTGGATTGGATCAATATTGTCGAGGTTTTATTAAGGATTTATCATATATATCAAATTCACTTACCAAATTTACTTTTAATGGTGTTAAGTTATTCTAAACTAATAAATGTGAATACAAATTCAAGGAACATAAAATTTGGTTGGTTATTTTAATTGTTTGAACACTATCATATAATTGATAATGATTGTTATTTTAAATTGAGGGATCAATAAATTTGCTAGGGTGTGTTCTAATATATAATGATATGGTGATATCTTATGGATCATTCCATTTGAATGTTGATGTGAAAAATTAACCAAATCGGGATTTGCGGTTAGCAGTAGTAATATTTATATTAATGATCTAGATACAGTATCATTATGGAAAGATTTGTGACAAATATAATGATCAGTAATTTGTAAATTATATATTCACCAATAGAGTATTGAATATGCATCGAAGAAGATTATTGGAGTTGATTAAAGATTATGAGTGCTCAAATTATTATAACCTTGGTAAAGAGAATAAGGTTGCTAATTCTTTGACTCAAAAGGATCATGGTAGCTTATCAATGATGAGGATCACAAAAGATCCATTATTTATGGATTTTATTGGATATAATTTGAAATCATGGAGGAAGTGGAGAAATGTTATCTTTATCAAAAAAAATTAACCATATTTCTATATAAATATTAATGATGTATAAATGGAGGATGTTGATCTATAAAATAATCTGAGAAATGTTATTTAGTTCAACCTTTATTGTGAAAGAATGATAATGGTCTAGAACTTAGTAGGTGTCCCATAAATACCATTCCTCAAGAAGAAAGTATTGGAAGAAGCTCACAACTCATTGTTCTCTATTAATTCTTCAAGTATAAAGATATATAGGGATATGAAAGAATATTTATAGTGGGATAACATGAAGAGATATATTGTAGAGTATGTATCTCAGTTCCTTGTATGATAGAAAGTCTAGGCCAACAGATCTAATCCTAAGGGAATGTTCTAACCACTACCCATAACAATATAGAAATATGAGAAAATGATCTAAATTTAATTTTTTTACACCCAAAATATCAAAATTCTATAATGTTATTTATGATTAATTCAATCACATTAAAAATTTATCACGCTTAATTTATATCAGAGAAATGTTTTCTCTTCATCAATTTCCTAGGATATACAATAAGGAATTATTAAGGATACATGGGTTAACAAATTCTATTTTATCATATCGGGATAGGATGATTACATTCAACTTTTAGTGGTATAGATAAATAATTATGTTATAGTGACTCTTATAATCCAAAAAACATATATACAATCAAATAGTACCACTCAATCCCTAGATGATATGTTCAGATATTATTCTCAAGATTCACAAGTGGTTGGGATAAACACCATTTTCTATTCGACCTTTCATGAAGCTCTATGTTTTACTCTAGTACCTATATGTCTCATTAGGAATCTAATTTTATTAAGAAGAGTAGAAATATGATATTCTTGGATGAAGTTCGAAAAATTATTCCTTCGGGACCAAATCTAGTATTGGATGTAGTAGAGAAGGTTATAGCCATTTGGAATCACATTAAAGTAGATAAATGTGGGAAAAACATTTATGTTTACTATCATCTTATAGATGTGTAATTCAATATTTGTGAGAAAGATTTAAATTGAATTTTTCAATGGAATATTGTTATGAGGTTTTGAATAAATTGAAATTTTATCCATATTTATATTATTCCATTCGAAATTATCGATTGATTAGGGATTGTATCTTGTCGCTTTAAAGTATAATTAATCATATCTCATGTTCAGGATGTGTATCATATATATCTATAGAGGAATTACATACCTATTCCTTCACATGTATTAAACTCATAAGTTATACCATGAGAGCTTGATCATTATTATGATAAAAAACCTATAAAAATCTTTTGTCGTAGATATAATGTTCTACAAGACAAGACTAGTCACCTTGTTAAAGTTCATTAAATGAATCCAAAATTTTAGGAAGCTATATGGGAACTCAAGGATGTGATGAAGAAGTGATATCCTATTTTTTTGTAAAATATTGACATAACATCAAGGGAGAAATTTATTTTAAGGATGTTATAATGTAACACCTCATGATATTATTTATATTTCTTTTAAAATAAAAAATTTAGTTTTTCATATATTACATTAAATGCAACCTAATATTTATATGGATTGTGGCATTATAAACCATTATAACCTAGATGTTATATTATAAGTTATGAATATTAATGAACACATTATGAAAAAGATATCTAAATTTATTTTTTAACGAAAATTTATTTTTAAATTTATAAAAAAATAAGTATGCAATTTTCAGTAAGGTGATTTTAGGATTAAAAAATATGTTTTCATCAAAATTGGTTTTTACCGCATTTTTTCAGAAAAATATTAATTATAAATTTCAAAAAAAAATTATAAATTTTTTATTATAAAATTATTATAATTTTTGAAATTATCATTTCAATATTATCATAGGGTAAATTTTTTATACTTTTCTGAAATATATATTTTTTGTGAATAGGGGAAATATCAATTTCTGTAAAAAGGATAATTTCATTTCACATAATTTCCCCAATATTTTTTGAATTTTTTATAACGGTAAGATAAATATCTATTGAATATAAATAATCCAATTAATTACGTTTTATGCATAATTATACTTTATATTTGTATAATTAATTTTTGGTCTTAAAATATAATTTTCTAGAAAAAATATTTTGATATGTGAAATGTGCTTTTATCAAAATAAATCAATTTAATTTATTTCTATTAATTTTCATAATGTTATTTATATTTTTAATATAAAATATAATATTTCAAAATTTATTTTATAGTTTTTAAAAGGTAAGGAATATAGGTAAATTAAGTTTTATGATTGAAAATTTAGTTTTTTTAAAATATGTTTTCAGTGAGGTTATCATGATTAGTTAAAATTAAATTCCTCTAAATATAGAACATTAATCTAGTGAAATGGAATAAACATTTATAATTTACAAGATTCATATAATTATTAGTTTCAACGTAATTTTTTATCTCAGTGAATAGTAAAAATATTTATATTTTTCTACAATGATTAATTTTAGAATGATTTTACCAGCATTTATGCAATGAGATAAGGGTAGTATTGGAACCCACAATTATAATATTGTTATTTTATGAAAATATTTAATCCATTTTATACCCTAATATCCAATTTTGGGGCATTTGCCTCCACGTTTCTATGAATGTGACCTTAAATTAATGAAATATAATAAAACAATTCCATGTTTGTCCCTCCCCTCCCTTATTAAAGGGGACCTCTTATCCTCCCTTATTCACACAATTTGAGCCTTATACCATTAATATTTTCTTATTAAAAACAAACTTCATTCAAACCCTTCAATAAATATATTCTAGAATTATTTAAAGGAGTGTCCTTCATTGATAATATAGTAAGCCAGAGGAGGTTTCTCAAAGAAGATGTAAAGATATTAACCAAGCTCTTTCCATATTATTTCTTCTTCAGTTAACTATAATATTGTTATATATATATAATTTATGGTTAAAATTATATATATATATATGTATTATTTTATTATGATTTTATAACCACAATTTACACAACTTTTCAATACAACGGTCGATGAAAGTATTGCTCATGTGGTCATATGGACTACTGAGTCTTTGTAGTGATTCTACTCATTTTCCACATCCATAATTCATGTTTGGTAATTAAAATGAATTTAATGGTTATTTAATTTATTTATTAATTAATTATTATTATAAAATATGAATTAATATTATCTTTTTTTATTCTGTCCATTATAAAATGGAAATGTCACTCGTACGTATATATGCACTGTGATTTACACGTAGTACTGTAATTCATTTTTCTTAAAAAAATAATAATAATGTTTTTGAATGTGAAAAAAATGAATATATAATATATTTATAGAATTTTTAACATTATAGTGGTGAAGAAACCATGATCAATGTCCAAGGATCATAACCTTCGAACAAAAATATTTATGAAAAACAAAACATTTAACACTTGAAATGAAGACAAAAATTAAAAAGTGATCATGAACAAGTGATATGATTTTAAAGTAAACAATGCATGCGATTATAGGTATTATTATGGTTCTATTATAGATTTATTATAAATATAAATTTATTATATATGAGGATAAAGATATTATGATTCCAGATGGACATGGGGTAAGGGTTTTATATTACAATATCGTTTTTATGATGATTATTTAGCATTAGATTTTATTATGAACATATTATATGATATATCATTCCCATGACTTATTTATTTTATTCTCCTTTTATATTTCTAGATATTTCATTTTTTTTCCTTTAATTTTACTCTCTTTAATTACACAAGACTCTGAATGAATATTTCTAATGAAAATTGTATGAATGGGTTTATCCACCATCATGAATACACATTTAATTGAGGATTAATAAATTATATTCCTGGGTTATTTTTTAAACTAAATTAATTAGTTAATACATGTAAATTTTTAGACTCTAAATAAGATAATTTTGATAAAATGGGATTCTTTATCAATAAATGTTCTAGTTATCTTTTCAATATGTTTTTATCTACATAAATATACTTTTATATTTCTTATGATTTATTGGGGATACAATCCAATTTTACCACCATTTTTTATTTCTCTAGATAGTTCCTTATTATGATGGTGAAATTCATGGGAAACCAATATCCTTTCCATGGGTTATTATTTGATAATATATTTAATGTTTTATGATCATATGGAACATATGTGTATGGTTTTAATAATGTGATGGGTGATCTTTGAGTTATATAACCCTCTAATGCATTGGGTAAATAAAGATATCCCATCTGATAATAATAATTACAGTAGTAAGTGAACCCATGTTAGTAAGGGACCTTTTCAAATAGGATAGTCTTGGGAGTTAACCTTGACTATGGAGATGATGGAATTAGGAGTCAACGAAATCACTATGATAGTATTAGATGTAATCCTTGAGTAAGGAAATTATTTTATTTACTTATGTGAAATCAAAAACATATGTCTTATTCTTTTGATATGCTTTCATGGAACATTATTGAATATAGTTGTTTCTTCACAATTAGGTCTCTTATCATTGTTTTGGAAAAACTTATGATATGTATCATGATTAAATATATTTGATTAATTGGGTATGATTTTTTTAATTCTTGATCCTACTCTTATCATTTTATTTGTATCTTATTCTCACATATGATCATTTATTGATATCTCTTATGTTCAACCTTATCGAGCATCTGATCTCCCCCTTTATTATATTTCTATACCCCAAGTTAAGAAGAAGTGTTTTAATTATGATATATCTAAGAAGGGTTTTGTTTAATTAATCTTAATCATAAGTGATATGGAACATTTTGGTACTATTTTTTTACCCATCCATGTTTTATAAGAATCTAAACCTATATGGTTCTAATGCATGCACTGTTTTAAAATGTATTAAATATTCATCTAAAAGGATATAATATTTATTTACGAAAAAAATTATGGGTATATGTAGGAGATAAGAATGTAGATAATATATTATAATACTATAATCGTAATTATATCACAAATATTAAATAAAAACTTCAAATCCATCATAATATAAATCTATAAATGTGGTGATGGAAAATTAATAATATCATTTTGTAGAGTTAGTAGACCACACATACGAAAGTGTGATTCTTTCATATATAATTTAATGGAATAGAGGAATAACTATTTGTTACATAATAATAATAACATCTCAGTATATTTATGATAGTATAATTATTATTTTAGGATAGATTAATTATATTTATATGAAGTATAATAATAAATAAAATTTCAAAAGGTAGGGTAAGATGATTACCTTTTCATTGAGAGTTCAAATTTTCTTCACAACATAAGCCTTATTAGTATTGTCTTATGAGAAATAAAGAAGATCTAAGATGATTTAATGGAATCTATGAAGGTATTTGGGTAGGTATTATCCTAATTAGATTTCTTAAACATTTTGAATAAAGGCGAATCAAAGGATTACTTTTATAAATGAGGGAGATGATATAATTGGAATTAGTTAAAAAATTTAAATATAATATATATTATAATCTAGTCATGTAAAACTAGGAACAAAAAATTCATAGATAATATGTTTTAGGGATGAAATAATGTCAAATATTTACATTTATACAATTTTTTATATAGTTTATGCCTTATCTCCCTATGAAACCACTTTAATACCATTTTAACCTTAACCATGATAACTAAAATTTTTACCACCCACCCGAATGGCCCGAAGGCCTTAATTTTTATGGATTTTTGATAACCCCCTTTCAAGGGTTGAGGGGGAACCCTTAAAAGTCTCGAACGCTCAGAGATTACATGGCCCATAGGCTTAGGATATTACATGACCCAAAGGACTTAGATAATTTAACCAGACTATCTACAACCAATTTCCCATCCCCAGCAACTACATCATGATAGTATCTCTCCACCTTCACATGGTCGTCTATCTAGGCTTCCCGTGCAAGAACAGACTCGTCTAGATGGCAAAGTCATATCCTCCCATTCTGAAAAATCCATTTGGCTCTTTTACGGTGAGTGCACCTCCTCTGAATCCTCTTCTAGGGATGCTTCTTTTTTGTAGAGTCTGTCTGGGGAAACTGCATGCGGCCTGAAGGCCTTGAGGTGGCCTGAAGGATTTGAAGGTGGCCAAAAATCCCTACTGACTCGAAGGCTTGGGTGGCTCAAAAGAGTACTTCTAAACATATTTTCACATGATTGTTTCATATTTGGAATAAATTTCATTAATTTCACATTCTATATATTCTAAAAATTAATTTTAATATAAGATAAAATGTTTGAGGAATAACTCCTAGGAAAATACTGTATTTTAAAAAAAACAATTTATATTGAATTCAAGAAATAAAATTATTTTCATATTTTTTTGTTACAAAATTTAAAAATATTTTTTTAATTTTTTATCAAGCTAAAACTGAGTTGAACCATCCAACTACACCATTAAGGGAAAATATTAAAAAAATGGTTTTTAATTTGAATAAAATATAACTTGTCCTCACCAAATTCAAGATTTGGTTCCAAAATTAAGAATACGGTTTTAAATGAATTATTTTAATCTATATAAATTTATTTATTTGAGATAAATGTTTATTATTTTTTAAGTCATCATTACATCAAAATAATTCAACAAAAGTGATAGTATTTGAGAAAATGGTATTTTTCACTCTTCACTCAAAAATAAATCCTTTTAAGGACATCTAAAAAATTATCCATGATCCTTATATGAAAATATTATTTAAAAAATGACATATTTTTTCCAAAAAAATTAATAAAATGTTTCTTAGTTAATTATAATATTCACACATAAAATTATATAAAAATTATTATTGATGAAAATGTATTTCTGAAGCATAAAATATCTTTATTTTAATTCATTTCCTTACAAACATACTTAAATTAATCATAATTTTTTGGTGGAATATATTATCAAAAAATTATTTTAAAACATTTATCAATAGTTATTAATATAATTTGTTGATGCATAGACACATTCTATAAAAAAATAGGTTTTCATAAAAATACATCATTTAATCTTCAACTGCTTGTATTTTTAATTATATCCAACAAATAACCATTAAAATAATTTTATATATGTTGAAAAAATAATTTTTCATAATTTATTTTTCCTAATTAATAACAATCAATCCAATGTCTGGGAAACGACATCCATATTATGATAATAATAATTCAATAGAATCTTGTGGTTTTTTTAAATTCAGTGTTGTGTGTGAATAAAGCTATCAAACACATCAAATTTATTAAAGAGAAATATATCATAAAATCATGGGTTGTTAAATTATATCATCTATATATTAATAATTACTCCCTTTAAATTAATACATTCTGATATAAACAAATGAAGATATTTTTTCCAAATCACATCCTTAGTTTCCCTCACAACATCCTTAAATTTATCATTTCACCACAAATTATTTTCTAGTAGAGTGGTACTATTTCACAACACTTTATATATTACACCTTTATTATACACTAGTTATTCCTCATAATATAGATTAGGATCTAGTGTTATTACCTCTTATCTCATTAAATGGGTAGGAATGGTTATGAACTTCCTCAGTAGAGATACATGGAAGATGTCATGAACTTGAGAGATATTTTGTGGAAGCACCAAATGATAAGAAACCATTTTGATATGGTTAATAATGTTGAAGGTACCAATATATTTAGGGATCAAATTTACCTTATTTGAAAATACCATAACCTTCTTCTAAGGATATATCCATAAGAATTATTTTTCACAAACATCAAACTCTATATCTCACTAGTTTTTGTCAAAATATATTTTTATTATACATTATATTGTCATAATTTGAAACTTAATTGATCTAACATTCTAAACCATCTCCAAAAAATGTATCATATTCCAAGGGATATTATTCTCAAACTTTATCCAAACACATTTATTATGTACACTTCCTTTCATAAAGAGAATTATATGTATCCATCTAAATGATTGACTAAAAGGTATTATTATAAGATAACAAACTAGAGAAATTTTCTGATCCCAAAAACCATTTAAATCCATTTAAAATGATCTCAATGCATATTTTGTGGTTAAATGTTTCCTCTTATATTGACCATATTTTAGGGATGATATCTTGGGCTAATTTTCAACTCTAGCTTCAATGTTTACTGAATACTTCTCTTGAATGTCAATGTAAACCTTAGATCATTATGAAACCAAATAGAATATTTTAATTCATGAAACCATTATACTTTATTAATATATATATTGTAGTGCTGATGAAGAGAGAAATAATTTTTTTTACATGAAATGTGGTGATTTTATAAGGTGATCAGCTGTAACCCAAATATAATAATGTTATTTAAACGTTTTGGGTAGTCTGATAATGAAAAATAATGTTTTACCCATTTCTATTATGGTTTGGGTAATTTTTCTAACAGAAACATGGAATATTCTCACTTATAGTAAACTTTATCACATAACAGGCATTGATATATATACACTACAATATCCAATTTTATGCCACCCAACTATAAATGCTTTTTTAGAGCTACAAACATCTCCAAACATCCATAAAGAATAGGGAATGATGAACTATGAGTTTTATCACATGTATCATTCTTCAAATATTTGATTTATGGAACTCATATATGGTTCCATAACATTATCATTCCATCAAAATCAAGGATGAACTCAGCTATAGTTCGACATCTTTCTTATGTGTCTTCTTAATCCTCATATGGATGGATGGTCAATCATTAATTTGAGAATGATAAGGCCTCTCCCTTATCATCAAGATGTCATTATCCATTTTCTTAAAATACATAAGTAGTTTATCTCTACCAATCATTATCATAGGAAAACCAACATGTTTATTATGACTCAATGCATCAATAACCTTGTTTTTATTCCCAGATTGATAATGTCTTGAGCAGTCATAATATTTAGTTTCCTCCAACCATCTCCTTTGGTGAATATCTACTTTTTTGAATATAAATACTTCGTATTTTTATTACTTTTTTATATATCACACCTTTCACAAAAAATATAATACCTCCGTGTTTTAAATTCAAAAAATATCATTACCATCTTCAAATAATCTGTTGAGTAAATGTTTTCATGAATTTTCAATTAGCATGATCTATAATACATCACCATGAAAATCAAAATGAGGAAACGTTCCAATCCATTATTTGATGCATCAGTATATATTACAAAATCTTCTCAACTATAGGGTAGTACAAGAACCAGTGGATTGAAAACCCCTATTTTTATCTCCTTAAAATTTTCTTCACATGAAATTTTCCCTAGAATATTGGAACCCTTCCATTTTAACTTTTATATCAAAATTCATAATAGTGAGATATCCATCAAAAGGCATCTATTATACCAATACAACCCAAGGAAAATTTTCATCTCAATTATAGTGGTTGGTTTGGTCTATTGGCTAAAAAATATCATCATTTAAGTGTCCATTGATAAACCATTATATAAGATTATATCACCGAAGAATGAATCTTTCTTTATACAAAAATCATTCTTGATAAATTTGGCATACATCATCCCCTTCGCTAGGATCATCAAGAAAATTTTGAAAAGATCTTCATATTATTTCTTCCCTTTGAATATAGAATAACATAATATATAAATATTAGCCTAAATGGATCAATGTAATCTAGTAATAATATATTCATTAGATCCGTGAAGATGGTAGGGGAATTGATATATCTAATTTGAAATGATATATATTAATAATGACCATAAGTCATAAGAAAAATTTTATTTTCTATATTATCCTTATTGAACCACAATTTATTATATCCATAATTATGTTCAATCATTTCAAAGTATTAATCTCCAAAAATTTGATTGAACAAGTCATCAATAAATCGTAAAAAATACTTGTTCTAGATCATGATTTTTTAGGTTATAAAAAATAAATGAAAACATGAATTGACCCATCATTATTCTTAAAAAAAGTACATATAGACCCCATAGTGGTTCACATGATCATAAGAATACATTTTCAAAATTATTTTGAAGTTTCTTCTTCAAATCCTTCAACTCAATCCATGCTATTCTATAAAAAGACTTTGAAATATGTGTAGCACTAAGTATGACCAATATTGAGAACTCAATATTGTGATATATGGGAAGACATGGAAATTATTTAGTACATACATTATAATATTACAAAAAAATAGCCATATCTTCACTATTGAGTTTCTCCCCAACCATTTAGGATATATATCCCTCATGAATAGGTAGTAATAATACTATAATGTAATTAATTCCCATTGTAATTTCATGTTCATCCTAACATCGATAAACAATCATTGGTTGATCTAAAATAATATATAGAAATTCCTTTCCACTGTAGTTGATATGGGATCAATATAAAGAAATCCAATCAATTCCCAATATAAAATCAAATTTGACTTGTTTTATAATAATATGATTTTCAAGAAGCACATTAAAAAAAACTTCATTTTTAGAGGAGATATAAAAATTAGATGAAATCATAATTTTATTAAGATTTTTTACTGCCAATTCAAAATATAATCATTGAGGTGGTCATCTGATATAGTTATAAAATTAATTAAATATAAAATATTTGGAATAATTAAAATAATGAATTAATTTTTTTTATTTTCAAGTATATTTTAATTTTACCTTTCACCACATCGATCTAGTAGCCCACTTATTTTTTGTTAAAAAGTTATTCCCCTTATCAATTTTATTAGGGGGTTGTTAAAGCCTACAATTCTCATTATCTCCATGACTAGGGAATTTATTTTTATAATTCAGAAACTCATTTCATATAAAGAATTGAACTTCATTTCTTGAATCTACCTTCCATATGGTTTTAATTTTTATTGTCTTCTTCACTTTCTGAAAATCAATAGCTCAGTGTCTAATTGTTCTACACTTGGATATTTTACCTATTCTTTTTATAAAAATTTATAAATTTTTACCATGCATTATTTGGCATATATATTGATGTAATTTATGTCCTCCATTATATTTACAACTTCAGTTTCAATATTTTTCAATTTTTATCTTCATTCCACTAAAACTATAATAATGATTATAGTTATCGCTCTCCATTTCTACCTTCATATCACATTTATCAATTTCTTTATAGATACTGAAGACTCAAATAGCGGACTGTTTCTGAAGAATAGGTTTAAATATTCTAATTAATTGATGAATATTTATCACAGGTCCAATGATAAATACTAAATCAGCCCATGAATTTCTTATCACATTGGATCGATATAAAATAATGGATTCATTATCCTCTGATTTCTATTCTAGAATGTCCATCTCCATCAAATTATGATGAGTTTAAGGAATTCATTTTATTGAGAAATATACTCTTAAAAACATCCCTTTTAATGAAGTCTATTTCTTCTTCTTAAATCATGTTATTGACAACAATACACTATTTGCCATATAACGCCCCGACCCCAGAAGCGCATATTTGGTGCATTATTTTAATACATTGGCATGATGATAAGGAATCATGTCCCAAAAGACCAATCAGTTTAGCAGTCTTAGAAAATAGATTACATACATGAACATTACCTTGCACATTAGAAAATAAAAAACAACATAATTGATCCATTGGAAACACCATTAATCCTCTAGATTAACCCTACATATCAATCATAATACACTTCTTGGAATCCTTGTAAAATAAAACATAGAAAGGGTTAAGCTCGGATGCTCGGTAAGGATAACAATATAGTAGAAACTTTCATAAATAAGCATAAACATTTAAGGTGGTGTATTAGAATAAAACAAAATCCTTTTTAAACTTAAACATCAGAACAATATAGATAATAAATAATAAAATAATTTCATTTAATTATTCACATAGATATTATACTAGTTGAATAATCACATGCAATATCAATAGATACTTTCATAATAAAGGAATTCATAATGCCAAACTACATAACTACATAGTCAAGGCCTTATTCCAAGACTAAAAATAAGATTTTTTCAAGGCCTTGTTCCAAGACACTAGTTTTTCTCTTGAGACCTACTGATGCATCTAAGAGCTATATCAGGATCCAACCATCACTTACTATGTCCAATACATTCCTCATATGAAAAATTTGAAACGTAACATAAACATTCATCTTAAAACTGTCATATGAAATGTCAATACTTTATCCATAAACCCTGAATGATATAAAGTAACACATCCACAATCAAACATACCACAAAACCTTCAATACAATATGGAATAAATGTATCATAAAAAATCAAATTCAAAAAAGTTTTAAATCCATCAATAGATGTTGACATAGATGAAAATGATTTGTAAAACTCTTTGAGAGAAATATCATTTTTCCCTGAAAACATTTAAAAGTCACACAATTTAGAAAGGAATGTATTTAAAAGACAATTTTTAATCAAAGTGTCCCATACCACTTTAAAACTTTTGAATTGAATTAACATTTTAAAAACATTCATGTCCATATAAATAAATCCTTAAAACCCCATTTTGAAAAGATGTACTTTAATTAGAATAATTTAGAATAATGCATATTTAAAACATTTAAAATGATTTTTTATTAAAAGATTATATTAATAATTATTCCTTTGAAAACTCTTTTATGAAACATGGACATGGGTAATAAGTATTTCCAAGTAAAAACTAACCCATAAACAATCTCAAATAATAATGAGATTGAAGAATTAACCCTTACCTTGCACTTTCCATTGGTCGAGGGTACCTTTAACATTATGTATAATGACCATAGTATGTCATTAAATTATACCCGAACCATATTTATATTTATTATATCATTCAATATTCATTTATGACTTTATACTACCCATTTATTAATGATTTCCAGGTTAAATTATCTTCTCGGGTAATAATTGCTTTCTTTATCGTACGTTTTTTAACTTGTTATTCGGGATCGTATCATTTAGATCATGATTTACATAAATCCATAATATGAAACATGATATATATATAATATATATTTAGAATATAAATATGTATAATAGATAGATATATGAAATGGAATACACTATTAATGGAGACGGTTGGTCGTACGTACTCATAAACGATATTTCCATTTTCATATCGTACTGAACGGAATTAAGTGAATAAGATATATGAATGTACATATATATATATATCTCCAGTGGAATTATTATGTCATATATTACATAGTTGTTAATAGTATTTTTTTTTAATCATCGTTGAATGGTGAACTTGGGAATGAATCTCATCACATCATGGAGACGGTAATCCGTACGAATGCATGAGCGACAATATCATTATATTGATGGTGAAATTGTATATAATTGGATGTTATATCATATATAAAGAATCATTAACATGTTATATTTATTATTAACATCAGTTATACTCACTATTCTACCCATCCAAATAATTATCTATTTGAATAATTAACTACACCACGACGTGAAGACGATAAGTCGTACGTACGCACGTATGGTGACTTTATCATTTGTAGGATGGATAGAATAATGAATATGGTTGTACCATATTTATAATAACATCAAATTATGTAGAAGGTACTGGTTTTATTATTTTGGTATGGGAAAATCAATGAAAGAGTAAGTGGAAGAAGAAAAGAACATGAAAGAGGATGGTGAAATTATTACCTCTACTTCGGGTGTTTCCTTTTGAGTTGATCAAAAGGGCTCTTTATGTTAGATTTATGATCACAGTAAGGACTCTAGGTTAAGGTGAGGGACTTTGTAAGGATATATGGGAAGGTGTTTGCCGAGCCAAATGGTTTTGGAGGTGTGAATTTAAGAGAAGGGGAAGTACCCTTTTATAAGAGAGGTGAGGGTAACTTTAGGAAAAACTTGAAATATTATTTTATAATAAAATCATTTTTCGATTTCTAATGGCTCAAAAATGATTAGTTTAAATGATAAGGTGTATATGGGTCTAAAACATCTCAACCAATAGTTTTCTGGTAGGTTTAGGTCACCATATTATCCTTATCTTTTATATTAACTCTGAGTAAAATATTTTGACATTTACCATGTCTCTCTGTATTTTTATATTATATGGTTAAAAAACATACTATAATAAGCCAAGAAAACCCAAAGTGGTTTATTATTAATATATATAACATTATCTAAGTCCTTTTAAAGAACCTTATATTTTTAGGAATATAATATCAATTAATAATATAGTATTGTTTTTAAAAAAAATCAATTATGTCCATTTTGACACTACTTAGAATTTCATTTTTTTAAAGCCATAAAAACTTTATCATTTAAAATAAAATTTATTTAACCAACCCTAACATGTCATATTATCCTACAAAATTAGTGTAATTAATTAGAAGTCGCAATTTACATTTATTTTGGTATTTACAATATCATTTGTTTTAATATTTTATAAATAAGTTAATTACTGCATCATCATTGTGTCATAAATAAATTAAATAATTTAATGTCTAAAAATTAAAAATAAAATAAAATTATGTAGGAAATATTTTTATATTTTTAATGAATATTTATAGTCGAATTTATCTTATGTATAACTCTATATTAAAAATGGTTTAGTTATTAAAAACTGAATTTAATACTTTTAACTCTTCTTTAAATAAAATAATAATAAATGTCCTAATCTAATCCAAGTAGACCGAACAGGGTCATATTTTATTAGTAAGGTTATTTTGGTTTAATTACACTTATCCAATAGAATTAGGACATGTGTTAGGATAATTATAATATCATTTTTACCTTTAATTACCATATTTACTTTTAACAGTGGTAAATAAAAGTCAAATTTTACTATTCAAAAAAAATTATTTTCATCTTTTTAAATCACATTTAACTTACTGATATCAACCATGTCTCTTATATTTTTTAAATTTAACTCACAGAAGTGGTAAAATTATGTTTTATGCAAATTTGTAGATGCTCCTAGGAGGTTTGTAAAAGACGGTAAAAAGTTCAATAAAAATCTTATATACCCAAACTTATTATAAAATGACTCCAATAAAATACATTGAACTTATATAGGTAATATGTATCTATTTTGACCAAAAATAAATAATTATTTAAATAAAAAGTTGGTTTTAAATAATAACGTAGTGTTTTCACTATTCATCACGAATTGAATGTTTTCAGAAAAATATCAAAAAATCACCCTAATCTAATTTTGATATTCTGACTTCAAAAATGAAGTCTATTTTACCAAATTAAAAACATAGAAGTTTCATTTATTAATTTAAATTTAATTCTTGTTGTCAAAACCAAAAAGTGGGTTTTTTTAAAGTAGAAACCATCAAAATATTAACCTATGTTTTTGTCAACTTTAAATTTGAAATTATTTATAATGACCTAAATTGTATTAATTGATAAAAATATAATCTATTTATACATCAAAACCATTAAAATTCATAATTTAACACTATAGATTATTTCAATTAAAAAATCTGTTATCAATTAAAACATATTATTTTTCATTATTCCTCAAAATATGAAAGTTATCAGAAAAGAACCAAATATTTATCCAAACTAAATTTTTATGTCCCGATTCTAAATAATAATTTAATTTCATTAAATTGAATATATAAAAGTTTCAAATATTCGTTTTAAAAAGGGTTCTCCATTAAAAAGCCGTAAAATATCTTTTTTTTTTAAAAAATACTTCTTTTATATGAAAAAAGTAATTTGTTCTTATATTATGTCTAAGAAACACATAATATGGATATTAAAATTATATAGAGTATATAAGATTCAAAATTCATTTAATACTATTCATAACTGCTTTTTGAACAACTATTTTGGTAAGTTGTGGTGCGTTCAAACTCAGTGTTATGTGTAGCGCATGATATTAAATTACTTTAATGAGATAACATAATTTGAAATCTTAGGGTCTTACATTCTACCCTCATTTAATAAATTTCTTCATCACAATTTGAAATTATCCTTCGAAAATAAATTGTTAAAAAATAGAAAAATATCTTTGTGGAAAACCCACATCGGAAATTGGGTTAATAAAATTTACTCTTAATAAGAGGGAATGGGAATAAAAAGGTCACCACAAAATTATGATCCAGATTATGAGAACATTTTTGGAAATTAGAGGCAGATAATTGGAAGAAAAACATAAATATTTATTGGGAGTGATTGAGGTCATCAATCACAAACAACTGTAAAATTGGGGGCCTCAAAGCCATCAATCTATGAAGATTTAAAATATCATTGGGTCAACAAAACATAAGGTATTAGGATAACAGATTTTTTGATTTAAGATCCATTCCCTAATGTTTAAGAAATAATTTATTCATAGAATAAGAAGATAAAAAATATACTTGATAGGTAGAGTTTCATCCATCAATTAATTCCTACCAGAAACTCATATTTCACTCCAAAAGATAATAGAATTCAAAAAATTTCTATTTATCCTAATCATATTGGATTCCAAAAATAATGAATTTATAATTAATTTTTCAGAATATTAAAAAAAACTATATTATACAAACTAGGAAATCATGTATTCCAGTGGTAGGTGATCTAACTTTGTCGCCCTTCGATTGCGGGTTCAAGTCTGGCGGCCTTTCCGAATGCGATGGGTTGTCGCCCAACCTTCAGGTTGTCCTTTTCAGAACAATCCAAAAATAATCTTAAGAAATTATTTAACCATAAAAATAGTATCCAATGTAAAAATTAATCCATTCCAAACTTTAGTCTTATCTTAAATTCTTCTGTCCAAACTCACAGTCTGAAATTTATAAGGAATGTAAACAAAATGAAGATCGTTTTTTTCGCATAATAACATGTTAATACCATTATCATGTATTCTTTTAAAAAAAGATAACACCATGAATTACCATAAATCCATATTGATTACATTCATGATTCCTTATAACTTATATAATACTGGATATACTCTTTATATCCAAAAAATTTGTAAACTACAACAATGATGGAATGGACAAACCATTAATTAGTTCCAAGGATGTCAATAATATACAATATAATTTATCCAAATCAATCAGTTCTTATTCCAAAATCAATACCTCAATATCAGGACCATGTTAATGTTTTATCCTTCCTTCAACCTTGTATTTTTTAATAATATTAACTTGCTATTGAGTCACTTTTCTTGGTACCACACAATCTCAAATCCCTAATGAAATAGTACTGTAGTTTAATCCTTGTATACTTTATTATTCTTATAACATGTACATCATTAATACAATACTCAAATTACAAAATACTTTAACAACATAAGAACTTTAATCATTCCTCTTCATCTTCGGTAGTATCATTACCTGATTATTATCCAATAGCAGCATTTGTGGTATACTCTGATGATTTGGACATTGATTCGTGTAGTTCCCCAACTCCTTACAGATGAAACATTATACATTTGAAACCTTATTCATACCCTTATAATCACGTACTTGGAGTCCTTTTTCTCCACACTTATAACAAACCCCCATTCCCTTCAAGCATTTACCAAGGTGATTTTTTCCATAGTTATCACATATGGGAAAATCCTTCTTTCCCCTCTTCCCTTTATCTATCTTTCTCTCTTCTATCCTTTTCTTCTCTTTCTTCCATGCAAAGCCATAGGACTCAGAGAATTGTTTATTTATCTTATTAACACATGATACTATTTCTTCATATTATGATAATACATGGGAGACTATTTCTCTTTTAAATTTTGGATTAATACCATTAATGATATGATCCTTCTTAATCTTTCAATCATGCATATTGCTGGAATTCATGTTCCTTCTACATGGAACCATTTCTAAACAATAGCATACACTATGTTATTTTATAAATCGAAATGCATAATTCCAAACTTTTAAAATACCTTACATAAATTTAAATGATTATACATATAATCTATAATAAAAATAGGTTTTCTTTGAGGAAGTATTTAATCCTAAATCCTTTATAATGTCTTGTAATGAAAATTTGAATTATCATAAGCATATCTGATGAGATTGTTGTAACCATGAGTGCAGCTAGGCCCGTTGTCATGTACCAGGATACCTCGGGTCAAGCTCGAAACTCTTTGTCGTAGTTTTTACTCCAAGGTACATTTGTTCCATAGCCTCCTCTACCTGCTCATATCCTGACAAGGATGTATTACTTGGAAAATACACAAAATATATACATTACCAAAATTCTATAAAGTTCTTATATACTAATCCTAAAAGTATATCTTAGGGTAATGTTCTCCAATCATAGTTTTTTCTAAATATATTTCCAGGGTTGTTACTAAGCTTCCTCTGATTCCAATTGTAACACCCTGACCCACGAAGCCTAGTGTTGGTGCATTAATTTAATATATTGGCATGATTACAAGGATTCAAGTCCCAAAATATCGATCAATTTAGCAGTATTGGAAAAAATAGTACATACATGAACTTTACAATACACATTATAAAATAAAACACAACATAAATGATTCATTGTGAACTCCATTAATCCCCAAGCATAACCCTACTTATCAATCATAATACACTTCTTAGAATCCTCAGAAAATAAAACCTAAAAAGGGGTGAGCTCAGATGCTCAGTAAGGATAACAATATAGCAAAAACTTTCATAAATAATAATAAACATTTAAGGCAATGTATATGAATAAAACAAAAGCCTTTTTAAACATAAACTTCAGCATAATATGGAAATGATAAAAAAAATCACATCTACTTATTCACATAGATATTTTACTATTCTAAAAATTACATGCAATATCAATATCCACATTCATAATTAAGAAATTCATAATTAAAGACTTCATAACCACACAGTCAAGGCCTTGTGCCAAGACAACAAATAAGATTTTGTCATGGCCTTCTTCCAAGACACTAGTTTGTCTAATGAGACCTAATAATGCATCGAGGAGCTATAGAAAGCTCTACCCATCACTTACTATGTCTTATACATTCCTCATACTAAAAGGTTGAAACCAAACATAAACATTCATATTAAAACTAGCATAAAAAATGTAAATACTTTATCCATAGACCATTAATGGTATAAAGTAACACATCAACATTAAAAAAATTAGAAAACATTCAATACAACATGGAATATTGGTATCATAATAAATCATCTTCAAACAATTTTAAAATCCATCAAAGGATGTTGACATAGATGAAAATGATTTGTAAAAATATTTGAGAGAAAAATTCGTTTTCCATGAAAACATTTAAAAGTAACACAATTTATAAAAGAATAAATTTAAAGAGATTTTTGAGTAAATGTTTCCCATACCACTTTGAAACTTTTTAATGGAATTAACATTTTAAAAACATTCATGTCCATATAAATAAATCCTTAAAAACCCATTTTGAAAATATGGACATTAATGAGAATGATTTAAAAGAATAAATATTTAAAACCATTAAAATGATATTTTAATAAAATAGTATATTAAAAATAATTCCTTTAAAAAATCATTTATGAAACACAGACATGGATAATAAATATGTCCCAATAAAAACTTACCCATAAATAATCTCAAATAATAATGAGATTGAGTAATTAACACTTACCTTGCACTTTCCTTGGGTCGAGGGTATGTTTAAACTATTGTATAATGACCATAGAATGTTATTAAATTATAAAATAATGATATTAATATTTACTATATCATATATGATTCATTTATGACTTTATACTACCCATTTATTAATTATTTCTATGTTAAATTATCATTTCTGGTAACAATCACTTTCTTTATCGTACGTGTTTTAACTTATTATTATTGATAATATCATTTATATGATGATTTACATAATTTAAGAATATAAAACATGATTTATATATAATATATATTTAGAATATAAATATTCATAATATATAGATATATGAAATGGAAAAAACTGTTTATGGAGACGGTAGGTCGTACGTACCCATAAACAATGTTTCCATTTTCATATCATATTGAACGGAAGTAAGTGAATAAGATACATGTCAGTACATATATATATATATATCCCCAATAGAATTATTATGTCATATATTACATAATTATTAATTATATATATTTTTATAATCATCTTTTAATGGTGAACATGGGAAATGAATCTCATCGCGTTGTGGAGATGGTAATCCTTACGTACGCATGAGCGACAATATCATTATATTGATGGTGAAATCATATGTAATTAGTTTTTATAACATATATACAGAATCATTAACATTTTATATTTATTATTTACATTAGTTATACTCATTATTATACCCATCAAAATAATGAACTGTTTGAATAACAAACTACACCACGACGTGGAGACGGTAAGCCGTACGTACGCACGTATGGTGACTTTGTCATTTGTAGGATGGGTAGAATAACGAATATGGTTGTACCATTTTTATAATAACATCACAGTATGTATAAGGTACTGGATTTATTAATTTGGTATGGAAACATCAAAGAAAGTTTAAGTGGAAGGAGAAAATAACATGAAAGAGGGAAGTGAAATTATTACCTCTACTTCGGGTGTTTCCTTTCGAGTTCATCAAAAAGGCTCCTTAGGTTAGATTTCTGATACAAGTAGGGCCTATAGGTTGAATTTAGAGAAGTTGGGAGGATATATGAAAATGGGTTGGCTGATCCAAATGGATTTTGAGGTGCCAATTTAAGAGAAGTTGACGTACCCTTTTATATGAGAGGTGAGGGTTACTTTAGGAAAAGCTTGAAATATTATTTTATAATTAAATAATTATCAGTTTATAATGGCTCAAAAATGATTTATTTATAGTATAAGGTGGTTATGGGTCAAAAAACGCTCAACCAATAGGTTTTATACATGTTAGGACACCATATTAACCTTATATTTAAAATTTAACTCTTAGTTAAATAGTTTGACATTTACCATGTCTCTTTGTATTTTTATATTATATGGTTAATAAACATACTATAACAAGCCAAGAGAACGCCAATTGGTTAAATATTAATATATATAACCTTATCTAAGTTCTTTTTCAGAAAATTTTATTTTTAGATATATTATATCAATTAATAATATAGTATTTGTTTTAAAAACTCTATTATGTCAATTTTGACACTATATAGAATTTGATTTTTTTGAAAGCCATAAAAACTTTATCACTCAGAATAAAATTTATTAAACCAACACTAACATATCATATTATCCTATAAAAATATTGGAATTTATTATAAGACTCAATTTACATTTATTTGGATATTTATAATATAACTTTTTTAATATTTGTTTAATAAGGTAATTACTACATCATCATTGTGTTATAAATAAATAAAATTATTTAATTTCTAAAAATTATAAATACGAAACCATTCGGTAGGAAGTATTTTTATATTTATAATGAATATTTATAGTCAAATTTATCTTATGCAAAACCCTATATTAAAAATGGTTTAGTTATTAAACTTTCAATTTCACACTTTTAACTCTTCCTTAAATAAAATAATAATAAATGTCCTAATCTAATCCAAGTGGACCAACGAGGGTCATATTTTATTCATAAGGTTTTTTTGGGTGTAATTACACTTATTTAATAGATTTATGACATGTGTTAGGGTAATTATAATAACATTTTTACCTTTAATTACCCTATTTACTTTTAACCGTGGTAAATAAAAGTCAAAAGTCACTATTCACCAAAAATTATTTTCATCCTATTGAACCAAATATTACTTACTAATGTCAACTGTGTCTCTCAGATTTTTGAAATTCAACTCATAGAAGTGGTAAAATTATGTTTTATGCAAATTTGTAAATGCTCTGAGGTGGTGGGTAAAAGACAGTAAAAAGTCCAATAAAATTTTTATATATCCAAACTTATTATATAATGACTCCAATTAATTACATTGAACTTATATCAGTATTATGTATCTATTTTGACCTAAAATAAATTTAAATAAAATTTATAATTATTTAAATAAAAATTCGGTTTTAAATAATAATGCGGAGTTTTTCACTATTCATCAAAAATTGAATGTTTTTAAAAAAATACCAAAAATTCACCATAAGATAATTTTGATATTAAGAATTCAAAAATGAAGTCTATTTTATCAAATTCAAAACATAGAAGTTCCATTTTTTAATTTAAAATTAATTCATGTTGTCAAAACCAAAGAGTGAGTTTTTATAAAAATAAAAACTATCAAAAGATTGACATGAATTTATGTAAAATTTAAGTGTGAAATTACTTATAATGACCTAAATTGTATTAAATGATAAAAATGTAATATAATTATACATAAAAACCATTAAAATTCAGAATTTAACACTATAAATTATTTCAATTAAAAATTGTTTTCAATTAAAAATAGTTATTTTTCACTATTCATCAAAATTTAAAAGTTATCAGAAAAACACCAAAAATTTATCTAAACTAATTTTTTATGTCCCGCTTATAAATAAGAATTTACTTTCACTAAATTGAATATATTAAAATGTCAAATATTGGATTTTAAAATAGTTCTCCATTAAAAGGTGGTAAAATTACATTTTTCTTTTGAAAAATAATTCTTTTATTTGAAAAAATAAAATTCTTCTTATATTATATTTAAGAAACACATAATATGGATTCTAAAATTATATAGAATATATAAGATTCAAAATTCAGTTAATACTATTCACAACGGCTTTTTGAAAGGCTAGTTTGGTAAGTTGTCATGCGCTCGAACTCGGTGTTGCGTGTAGCGCAAGCTATTGAATTACTTTAATGAGATAATATACTATAAAATCTTGGGGTGTTGCATACCATATTTTCCTTCTATGAGATATACTGATAAGAAAACATTATCATAATCTGAGAGCTAATGAATCAAAAATATATTTTCTATCATATTTATCCATTTTTCTAAAACTATTAGATCATAAGTCCTAGGTATAGAGGGTGGAAGTTGATTCATGAAAGACTCAATGGAATATTGATTCCTTCTTGATGAATTCTAAAGCATAACATGGATCCAATTTTTTTCCTTCTTGATTTAGAGAGATAAGTGAGAATAATTATACAATATTTCATCTCAGTTGTAATGTTTGTTGGTTTCTCGTGAAGAAAATCATTATATTTCCCATCACATTAATTATTTTCAAGTTCTCTTTTAATTACATTCATTGAAAAAACCCAATAATATCTAACATAAGAATTAATATATAATAAATAGTTTAAACAATCAAAATAAAATCATTCCTAAGATGTCCCATTTTATGAAACCTTCTTATCACCCTATAATATTTTATTTTAATCTAATATAACTTTTTTTCATCATATTTTCTCGGAGGTTCTATCCATATATTTACCAGAACCTAATTTTCAAAAAATACTAAACCCTCCCCTTATACTAAATAAGGTGACTAATGTATAACATATATAAATATTACATCATTTTAGATGAATATTAATTACATATCACAATTATACATTCTTGAATAATTTAAAGGATTAAAATATTTTGAGATTAGATACAAAATAAACTTTTTTATTAAATGATATTTAACTTCTAGCATAGTTTTCTTCATATTAGTATGCTTCTAGACAGATCATACATATATCCTTCCATAAAAACATGGATAAGGAAACTAAATAATAGGTTAGAACTATTTTTAATTAATGGTAAACTTGGAAGATATCAACCCTAAGATAGAATAATATGATCATAAGGGTATGATAAAATATTCAACTACATGTTCTCAATATAAAATTTTCATACCCAAAAAATCATAGAACATAAAATCCAAAATGAATTTATATCAAGAAACATGATTAATAAGGGTTTCATTTTGATAATCATCATTAATTATACATAACATAGGTATGTGGAATTAAACATGGGAAATCATAATCATGGGAACATTGTTATTCTAAATCATATATATGCATTGTTCTATGAACATAATTAGAATAAAAAATAAAAAACATTAATACATGGACATATCAATTCATAATCATGTTCACGCATAATCCTGTGACCGTATATTGAATAAATTATAGTCATGTATCCAAATGTGAACATAGATATTCACAATAATGTCCATACTTATCATCATCATCTCATGAGATATCTATTTTGTGTTACTCAATACATTGGGGGAGTAGAATGGACAAACCCATTGTATAATCATAATCCACTCATATGTATTCCCTAATATCGTGAATCCATTTATCATTTCATCAAATCTTATCCCATTGTAATGAAAATCAGTTTCACTAAGATTTAATCATCATGATCATTAAATATACTAAATAAGAGTAACGATTGTATGATTGGATAATATCTCTAGTGAAGTGTAAGTAACATCAATGGTTGTTGTCATAGATTAAAATTCAATCAAAAAATCCCTAAAACATTTCTTAAGGAAATTATAATATTAATTATTAAATATATAATGTTAAATCAACAAATTACCAAATATTAGAAAAAATAATTTCATTGAAATGAACCATATAAAATTGTAAATGAAGCATCAATATAAAAATTATTCAAGATTATGGGAAAATTTATTCATAAGGTATATGTTAAAATAAATATTCCGATCACACCAGTAGTAAAAGAACCTCATTTGGAAAATTAAAAGAAAAAAAAGTAAAACATTTTTTTATAAATTTATTTATAGGGAATTTTTTTTAAATCATACTTTTGATAATAGTAAAAATATTCTTGAAAACATTTTAAAAAAAATACAGATATGGAAGAAAAAGATTCTCAACCAAGGAAGAAATAAAGATGGTTTTCCTTAAATAAATATTTGAGAATAGAAAGTCAAAATAAAACTTATAATATCTTATAATAACCAAATAAGAAGAAAATATTTGGGTTTTAATAGGTATATATCATATAATTTCCTATAAATGAAATTCAAACATAAAAAATCCAAATTAAAATGAGATTAAAAAATAAATGCCTCACCAGATGTTTGGTCTTTCATTATATGATTTAAATACTAATATATTATAAATATATATTTATTTAAAAAATATTCCAAAAAAAATTCAAATATAATTAACTATGTATCAATCTTTTATAATTTCCCAATATCCCTTTATTGACAATTTCTTCATTAAAATGAATATTAGTGTGAAAATTTGTATGTTTTCTATGCATGTTTCTATTCAGTGGTTTCAAAACATTCTTCTTGTTCATGGTTTCAGCATATCCATATTCATGTTCATGATATAAGTATCATAATTATTCTTTTTATCTACATTTATTACCATCAATATAAAGTACGAATGAAAAGTGAATTTTTTTCACATCATTGAGACGAATGATCATACATATGCACGGATGATGTTCTCACATCCTGATACATTGAATCAAAATAAATGCATAATATAATTAAACTTTTTAAAATCATAATTATATAGTATAAATAATATATATTTATTAAATCTATTTTTATTTTCACCTATTTAAAATTTAAATAAAAAAATGAATCAAACACTACATGGAGGTGGTAGTCCACATGTATACCCAAGAGATGTTATTTTTTTCCAGCTGAGGGGAAGGTAAGAAGTTATATTAGATATTCTAGTTATATAACCATAATATTTCCAAAAATATCATATTAAACATTAAATTCATTATACTAACCTACCATAAAATATGTCGATTGAAAAATAACCATATCGCGACATGGTGTCGGTAGTCCACACATATGCTTGAGAAATACATTCATTTTCCTTTATATGGAAATGAAAAAAAATGATATACCATAATAAGAATAAAATAATAGTATATTTATTATATTAGATTCCTCATTTATTTTTGGATACAATATATTTTTTTGATGTAGATATAAGAATAAATTTTGGCAGATTTGGGTATGATAAATACCTCTTCCTTGAGAGACCTCTATTTAATTACACCTTAAGATTTATTAAGATGGTCTCAAGCGGTGAAAGAAATATCTAGGATGAATTTAATGAAGATAGGATGTTATTAGGGAAGTTTTTGGAACAGATAGACTGATCTTACACTATAAATAAATGAGACCATGAGGTGCCTCTTTTTATAAGTGATAGAGAGGACACACATGAAATTACATAATATATTTATTTATAAAATATATCCTAATTTGGTATGGTGGAACCAGGCACCCATATTGATTGAAATTATGTTGAAGTGTATAAATAATCTCATAAAATCCCATGTAGATAAGTTTTGGAGGCATTCTAAGCCTTATATTCTAGTTAAATCAATCGAAATCCATTTTAACTTTAATTGTTATAACATATATTTTTTTCTCAAAAAATATAATTATGTGAAAAAATTAAAATGGGTCTTCTTAAATACATGTGCATCATGATTTAAAAAAATTATTTCATTTTATCATATTCTATTTCTACAGTTAGATGAAATTATCATTAATATCATAACATAACACGCATTAAAAATAGTTTTTAGGGAAAAAATTTTTCAGAATAAGAGTAATTTTACATTGAAATCATTTAAAAAAGTAGATTTAGGCCAAATTTTATGGTTGATCAAAAAAGAAAGTATTTAAAAATTATTTATAAATTCAAAACATAATGGAATATTGCAACAAAATAGATAAATTCGAAGACCCAAAAATATTTTTATATTTAAAAAAAATTGTAACTATTGTTCACAAATGTTAATCCTATATTCCCAAATTCAAAAAATATTTTTAACAGATTTATTTTACTCCAAAAATATATCATTATTATAGTAAAATTTTTTAAAATCTATTACGTAATGATTATATCATATTTTTTTCATGAAATTGGGAGTGATTTTGAAATTGGAATTTTTAACTATTCACTAGAAAGCCTATTTTTTCATAAAATTGAAAAAACACTTTAACTGTACTATTACATGATTATTTAAAAATAATATATAAATTTTTTTTTAAATAAACTTTTTAATATAAATAAATTAAATATAATATTCATAAAAATTTAAAATAAAACCAACCTTTTAGAAATATGTATTTTTAAATCCTAAAATGAATTTATTATCATTCCTTCCATTATAACAATTATTATATTAATTTTAATATATTGTATTGCATTTTTTATCAAAATAATCATTAAAATCAATTTTAAATAGTGATTAATTTAATTTATTATCATATTTCCAAATTGAATGAATAAAAAAGATTAGAAAAACAACACTTTTAACAATAAAAAATATTTTATTTTTTTTCTTACCAATTTATTACCAATGAATTCATTTTATAAATGTGTAAAAAATAATTTTTCATAATTTATTTAGTTCTATTCATTCCCTATAATCCAATGGATTGGTAATAATTGTCACATTAAAAAATAATAATTTAATATTATATTATGATTCTTTTAAACTAAAAGTGTTTTGGGAAACAAGACATCAAACAAGTCACCTTTTTTAAAAAGATATATATAATAAAATCCATAGGTGTTACAATGTAGGTTTTATAGGATGGAATTTTAATAGGTTCTTGGAAAGGATATATAAAAAATGATTTTAAAACAGATTTAAAAGGCAGGTCGGACCATGGTTCATTATGGTGTGTTAATGTCTTCTACACAATATAATTAAAGAAAAGCCAACCCATTATGGTGTAATCAATTATGTTATAAGTTCTCATTTTGTTTTAAATTATAGCTATAAATACTCACTGGGATCTAAAATCTACAGAATTTTCCTTTTATCCCAAAAACCCATGGGGACCTAAAATTATTTTTTATAACCCTTTCAAGTCACTTTTCTAATCTTAAGACGTCAATCTTCAGAGATAATGTTTTGGTTGTTCAATTATAGTATTCTCTTCTATAGTAGTTTTTTATCTGATTTTATTTTACTAACATGCTATGAAGTATTATTCTCTTTATTTTATATTTTTTATATCGATGAATTATAGAGGTTTGTTGTTAGGATATTATCTTATAGATCATTGTTTTCCCATATAAGTGGTCATCTGAGATCTGTTATTGTTATTTTTTTCTTTCTCATAAAATTTTGAGATCGTGATTTTGAGGAACATGATTAATTAACATTATTTACTTGTGTGAGTGTGTATAATTATCATAATTCAATCCTTTTTATAATTATGGAATTTACCAAATACTGATAGTAATATTGGATTTATTAGATGAATGAATTCTGGATATGGTTTTTATTATAACATATATATTTTCTCTATATTGTTATTTCCTTATGATTTGATAGATATTGTGATATCTAATTATTATAGATTTTTTTGTGATTTTAAATTTTAAATAAAATGAAATTTATTAACAAAATTAAATCTAATATAATTTTTTATGATTAAAACTAGGTACATAAAAATTGATAACAAATATTTTAAAAAAAATTGATGAAATATTGAAGTAGTTCTAAAGGAATGTTTATATTTATAGTTAGTCATTAATAACTAATAAATTATAAGTAGTTTCCTAAAAGCTATTAATTATACACTAGTTAGTTAAATACAAGATTTAAAATAGTTATTTGGTAAAGAAAAATTATTTGGGTATCGACTAGCCTATTTAGGTTATGAAAGGGTTTAATGAATTAGTTTATATACTTTAATGCCTCACAATTGTGTCGTGTGAAAACTAAATTTTTTTACTTGAATTCCTACTCAATGAAATTGGAATTTTTATGTGTTTTTTGAAAACATGGAATGGTTAGAAATTTTTCTAATGTAATGAGCTTGTGGATTTGATTAATAATAATGGTTGATGTTAGTTTATGAGGGACGTATTATTTCATGTGAAATATAGATAGAGATGACACTGGGTGTCTAGGAAAACTTATGATCTCATATTTCTCATCAATGTATGATTTATTAATTCTTTTTTGAAGGATTTTTGGCTGAATTTTAGTTTTTATTGTTTTTAACTACTTGACCATGTTTAACTTTATCCTGGGTAAGTGTATTTTTTTGTGGTAGCTTAGGATGAGTCCTATAGTACCTATAAAATTTTAAAATTAAATGCTAATAGAATAATGGAGTTGGATCATTGTATTTATAAATTATGATGTTATACTTGATTGGTTTTTAAGGAAATATGAAATTATGGTGTTTGTGACACTAGGATTAGAAAATTCAAGTCTTAATCACTGGCATAAATAAATATTAAATTAAATAATTAACAACTCTTTAATAATTTATGTGGAACACTAAGGCTTGTATGCATGTTTGGTATCTTAAAATTAGCAATGGTAGTTAGGTGTCTTCTTTGACCATAGTCGTAGATGAGTATATAGGTAGATAATTTCCCTTAGGGTGGTTGTGTGTGATATATCCCATGTTTTTTTTTATTTTATATGCTCCACCAACCATGTTAGTTGGGAAACTGAAACCCAAAATTATTTTATGGTATTTTAGTCAATATCTAGGATTGTAAGTTAGTTGATGACTAAATTATAGCTCACCCCCACCCCATTTGTCTACAATTTATGTGTAGGAATATCCCAAGCTATAATGGTGGGTAGTATATGGTGTGTTCCTAGATGGGTTGTGATGTATCTCAATTTTACTCTAAATTTATGTGTTCATTGTAATGGGTTGATGTATAGTATATACTTATATCTGATCATGGTGTTTATATCTTCACATTGGTGTGCTGATATGGGTTGTAATGGAATGATGAATAATATGTTTATAAGGGCTATAGTGGATTCTAGACATACAAATGGTCATGGGGGTTGATAATGATTGGGTTATATTTGGATACACTAGATGAAAAATGGATGTAATAGTATTTCATGAGATGAAGGATGACTTATGGAAGGGATAAGAACAATTAATGATCCTTTGGTTATGTGATAGTGAAAAACTAGTGGTTAAGTTGATGCAATGTAATATTCTTATATATATATACTTTTCATGAACAATTTTTTTACTTCTATTTGTTACTTATTGATTGATCCATGGTTTAATTATTTAAGTTATTATAGGGATTTATATTTACTATGTTTTATTATTATTATATCAGATTATTTTTACAAGTGGTTTCAAGGAGGATCCTACTAAAAAACATGTTATGATCACCCAACATATATAAAAACTCATTTTCAAGTCCTCATGATGTATTTGGTGATTGATATGGGAAATAATAGCTCATTAATGTTATTTAGGAACAATTGAAGATTCTCCATCACTTACAATAAATATCTTTTAACATTTTAGTTGTTTCCATTATTATATGAAATTACATGTATTTATATTATTTATTTATTTATGGATGGTGTTGTTTTGTGGTTTCACATATTATATATTATTCATTAAATTATATATACCATAAATTCCTCCGATGTGTGTGAATTATATACCATCAATTTTAGTTTCCAACCCACGACCTTATACAATAAAATTTTGTGTGTCAATATCTCTCATTCTTTGCTCTCAGCCGAGGAAGGGAATTGTTAGATATAAGAGGTCATGCCAAGATGGTATAAAACACGATCCTTGATATATAGGATATTTTTTTTTTGATAGGAACTAGAGAGGAATCATGGGTTGGTAGGGTATTGATATCATTCGGGTTTAGTAGGTTCTGTAAACAAGGGATAATATCTTGGACGTGGGATTTCATGGATCCCTATCATCTGACATGAAAACTGGCATGTTTAGTTAACATGATAAGATAAGTTTATTATATTTTAAGTCACTAGGATTTCTTATGATTCAGTCACATTTTTCATGAGAGGTTTTTGATTGTATACTTATGAGTTACCTTTTATGATCACCCAATTTATATGAAAACAATTTTTCAAGACCGCAAGTGCTATTTGGTGACCCGGTTAGATGTTACTAGCTCATGGGAGTTATCCTTCAATGGTTGGTTTTTTATCATTATTGATAATTTTTTCTATATTTTAATTATATCCATTTTTTTGAAATTAAATGTTTTTTGATTGATTCTTTATGTATGATCATTGTTGTTTGGTCATTTCTCATTTTATATCATATTAGTTAAACTATACATGATAAAAATTCCTCTAATGTGTGTGGATTATATACCATTAGTGTTATTCGCTAACCCATGGACTTTTGGAGGGAGAATTTTGGGGTCATTAACTCTCTTCCAATACTTTCAGACTAAGGAAGGAACCTTTAGAGATGTGGTTTCCTGACATAGTAGTATCAAAGTAGATGGTTGAGATATAGTATGGAGGATAGTGATAGAGAACGAGGAAGATTCAAGGTTTATTTGGGTAATGAAATGATTTGGTCTTAGTATGTGCTTTATACAAGGGAGACTACCTAAGACATAGGATTTTTGAAACCCATGTGATCTAATATAAAGAAATTTTATTTTTTTAACCTTCTAATCATATTGATGTATCGTTCATGTCATTTTGATTTAGAATGCTTCTTTCACACTTTTCAAAATATTTTTCAAGGAAGATACAATTGTGTATACATGTTATGCACGCCATACATATATGAAAATTATTTTTTAGTTTTGTGGGAGATCTTTGGTGATCATGTTTTTGTGTTACTAGCTCAAGGGAGTTGTTCAAGAACTATTGTAGACTCTTGGACACAGTCAAGAATTATTTTTCTACATTTTAGTTGTTTTTATTTGAGTATTCCAATAAATTTATTGGTTTTCTTTCACAATGTATTCGTGGTGATTTTTTGTGGTTTCTCATATACGATTTTATAAATTGATGTATATATGATATAATTACCTCCTATGTGTGTGGATTATATACCCTCAACTCTAGTCACCAACCAATGGAATATTGGAGGCAATCCATGGGGGTCATTATCTCCATTTTATCATTTTCATCCTGGGTAATGACTCTTTAAAGGGAGGGGGTCAGGACATGATGGTATCAAATCTAATGGATGAGAGATTGGATGTAGTTTTGTGATAGGAACTGGTGAGAATGCAAGTGTTTAACTAATAATGGTATTTTTTGGACAGTTATGTGTTCTAAATAAGGGACTCTAGCTAGTATAGAAAATTTTAGGTCCCCATTTGATAAAATGGAGAAACGATAGATTTTACTAAACATGTTAAGAGAAGTGATTCATATTTTTATTTAGATTCCTAAGAAATGAAAATGCAACTTGATTATTTGAGAATGTGTATGAATTGGGTGCTTTAACAACTGGGTTTTGTAGATGGCACATACCCCCCCCCTCAACATGGTTGTTAGTTCTTCGACCTCTAGAAACCAGTAGTTTTCCCATAGATAAAGGGTTCCCTATATGGGTCCCAACCCCACATCCGAATAGATCATTATAATAAATTTTATCCCCATTTTTAAAAACATGCCATTTTTGGTGAGCTTTTTCCTTATCACACCTGGGTTTTGTTTTCATTATTAGTTCCAATCCAATTATGGGTCTCTATTTTTATCTCAGGAACCGGATGTGATGGGTCCATATTTATTATCTAATTTTCAATTTATTTATTGTCTAGATTTTTTTCCCTTGGGTTTCCATTTAATTCTTTTTGAAAATGGTAGCTTTGGGTTAAAATCAGATGGTGCACAGTATGCACACAGTTTAGATATCCATATACCCTTTCCTGGGTAACTGTGTGGAAAAGTGGTGTTTTTGGATAGTGGATAATCACATAGTTAGTATAGGATTTATAAACCATTTCGGATAACCATATTATAAATCCTTCTTGGATAATAGGGGGATTGGTTACTTCACGGTTTGAAATATCAGGTGGGAAAACCATGTGATGTGTCCCGATCATTAATGATTTAAAAATGATAGTTTTTTTCTCTTAGTATTTGACCCCAAATCCCTCTTGCTTTCCCTATTAAATATTCTCAGCCCAAGGTGCCTCCCTCTCTTCCTCTTGGCTCCCTTAGGCTCCCTCCTTTTGGTGTATTTTCCATGGAAACTCCATGAAATCATCAATTAAGTAGTCCTCCTCCCAAATTTTACCTCTTATATAGGGTTTCTCTTCTTATCTACAGGGTTTTCATATCTATAGTGTTTAGGGTGGTCTTTTTAGGGTTGAATAGTTTTCTTTACGGTTCAATATTGTTGTTTAGTGTTCAATGATTCCTTTATAGGGTCTTTTGGTGGTGCGGATGCAGTTCCACATAATTTTCCCAAAGTTTCTACACTTGAGGTTGGTGGTTCCATGCTTTATATTAATTTAATAGTTTAGATTTCTTGATTTCATGATTGATTTTATAAATATGTTCTATGATTGTTTTTTATTGTGAAAAATATTTTTTTGAAATATTTTTACATATATATATGATGAATGTGTTCTTTCTAAAGGTAATGGTTACATTTTCATGTGTTCTTTATTGTGGTGCTTCTTGGGTGTGTTTTATGAATTTTTTTTGGGGTAAAACATAATTTTTCAAGGTTTCCTGATTTGTGAATGTGTTGAAAATGAATTTTCAAAGTAAAATAATTTTCATTGGTTGGTTGAATTTTGTTTTATACCTTTAAATATTTTTTTTCAAATTATGTGAATGATTAGAAGAATGTATTAAGAATAGAATGTGGATTGTGTATTGATTTGAAAATGGGATAAGTCTATGAAAATTGTAATGTTAATTATGTTTTTTTTCATGGAATTTTGTCTAATGGGATTCATGGATTGTTCTAGTAGTTTGAAAAATGATTTCAAATGGTTTTGGTGTGTAAAAAATGGAAGGTGATTTGTTTATATAAAATATGGTTTCCTTGTGGTGGAAACTGAGAATAGTTATTTGTGTAACATGTGAAATGTGAAATTGAGTGAAAATGGAATCTCAATTATCTAGGTGGGATGACTAGATATAGTATTCCAGTGATAGAGATATGGAAAGTCCTAGTTTTTTCTAGTGGATTGACAATAGTTTATATGAAAGTGGAAAGTCTCGGTTTCAATTACCTGGATTGACGATGACAACAATAACTAAACTATAATTATTTTTAGAGACCATTAGGTCCATGGTAAGTTCCTTCATAGTGTAATGTGAATGAGAAAGATGATGTTTGTGGTTGATATTCCATGTTTCACTGAGTTACAGGGTTCCAATGTCTCACTCGAGTAATATTACCCTTGGGGATTTACCCATAGTGATCTTTTGAGATATGATACTTATGAGATATGGTTTCATCCATCAGCATATGGTGGATCTTATGAATGTCTTAATTCCATTAAAAAAATTAGAAATGTTTTTCCTTGAATGTTGTTCCCTGATAATGGTTTTTCAGAAAATGTTTTATTGAAAATACTTTATAGGTTTTTGTGTAATTGTGCATGTTAATTTTTATTTTGATTATATATCATGGAATCCATTCATTTGGGTGAAATAGTAGTGGTCTTTGTCTCACACCCTATATACACCTTTTGGTGTATATAGATTTAGATATGTAAGACCCATGTGAAGGAATAATGTTTCGTGGTGATGTGGTGGATCTGATTGCTAGTGTTCCACTTATTGTAGGTGTTGGTGGCGGTGGATTGATGGTGATTCCCCTCATGTTGCATAGAGGTTTTGGGAAAATATTTTTTTATTTCCATTGTAGTTTTTTAGTTACAGTTATAAACCAATCAATCGGGAAATCATTATTCCATGTTTGGTTTTGGTTTTTCACTATTGAAATGCCCATTTTTTGGTTATTTATGGTCATAAAAATGGATAAAATAATTCTCCATGATTTTTGTTGATACCTAGGAACTAGTTTCTAGCTCTTGGGGATTGGGAACTCTATTCGGTATATGTCATGGACTAGGTCATGCATAAGGTTGGATGGCACTATGGATTGGTTTTTGGAAAAAAATATTCAGATCCAGGTTATGCTCTTCTTAGGTCATGTTATTTGGAGAAGAGTCTGGATAGAATTGATCTGGGCTATTGGGGATTGAGTTTTCAATTATGAGCAGGGTGTCTAGCCAGAAAACTTCATGAAGGGACTGTAGTTTCCATGGGAAGTCAAGTATCTTTTAGTTTATTTGGTTCTTATGGGTTGTTTTGTAAAAGGGCCCAGATTTAAAACATTACATAATCATGAATTAAATGAATTAATCACATTAACGAACTTTTCATGTTTAGTTTTTTAGAGAATTAGGCCATAACTATTAAATTTCATTTAAAAAAAATACGAAGTAGACACTTCTACTCAATTTCCATTTTTTCACAAAACAAGAAATCTTGAAACAAAGTGTAATGTCTAGTTCCATGTTTAAGACAACATGACTTTTCTTTGATCCCATCCTTGACCCTATTTCACATTATGTCATGTGAAAAACAATTCAAAAACATGGGTTGAGCATAAAAATCTTAGTAAGTGATACACAATGAAGGAAAACTGTTGGTTTTTTAAAACAATAAGTAAACCACCAATACTTTATCATAAGTAATACGTTTAACCTTTATGATGTATTCAATACTCTTTATTGAATAAAATCTCATTACTTACCCTTTTGTAACCAAAAAATTACCATAAAACCCATATAAATAACACATAACATATAATGGTAACTTGGGACATAAATATAATTAAATGGAATAACCATACGGTCGACTTCCACACATATCACTAAATGGAATAGCCATATGGCTGACTTCCTTACCCAATGCATTGGAGGTTATAACATAACCACCCATCCTCTTTTATCATGGCCCCACCCATCATTTGGTTTATCATGTAACCACCGGTCAAATGTTCAAGTACCATTATAAAACCATAACACATGAAACTAATATAAAGGAATGATAACATTTCTACATTTCAATCACAAAAATATCATATAAATATATTGACATAAGATATCCATTATCAAAACCATTTTCAATACCAAAATATGTAAAAGAGTATATGGTATTTATTTTCCTTTTTAAAGCATTACGACTTGTTAAGGAATCCAAATATCAAATAATACTCGCTATGGAGGAAAGGTCGTTGTAACCACTTACGTTAAAAGAAACATTCATTTTTTGTCGTTTAGTAAAATGCTTCATAGAAAAAGATTCCCTTTTAAAATTCAAGGGTGTTTATACAGCGTATAAAAGAAAGTCGTTTATTAAATAAAATATGCCTCAATGAAAGGAGATTGAGACGAAGTCCCTTACCTCGTGTCTGACTTGACCCGTTTGTTCATTAATCTCCTAAGTAATAAACTAAAGTTAATTTATACTTGATTAAGAACCTTTTCATGTTTATTATTCCTTTCATATCACTTTTTACCATGTTATAAACATTATGTAATTATTTAAGTTAATAACATTCGTTTTGTTGATATTTGGTACTTGAGTCAAAAATAAACACCTTATAATTACAAGTTGTCCATGTGGTAAATAGTCCATTATCTCCAAAATTATATTCACTATTTAGATATTATATACATAATATATATCAAGTATATATATTTATTTATAACATTATGTGACATTTTGGAAATAAGAAATTAAATTCACTGTTCATGAAGACGGTAAGCCTTAAGTACTCATGAACACAACTTTCATTTCTATTTCATACTTTAATGGAATTAAAACATAATGAAACATAGTTATATTATACTTATAGTATAATATCATACATAATATCATTAACCCTATCCTTTATAAGTTCCAAATATGGCATTAATGACTCATATTACTTTGAGGGGCGGTAGTCTGCACTTAATCAAATGAAATTATCGCATTTACCCATAATGGGAACCATAAAGGTATGCTATAAAAAGAAAATAAAGAATAAATAAGATAACATAAACATAAAATATATAATATTTAAATACATTTTCATCGTAATGGCCACCATGATAGGCAGTAGGATATAATCGAACAATCATCGTTTCGTGAGGCCTTAGTTTTCCATCCACAGAAAAAGTATGTTTATCACCCATTAGATGGAGGTGTGTGTAAGATTAGTTCAAATAATTATCATAACAACATCCTATTATATTGAGGATACTATTGTTATTATAAAATAAAGGAATAAAAAGAGTTTAGGGGTTGGATAAGTAAAATAAAAGAAAATAAGTTAAGAGAAACAGTTACCTTTAATTTGTGTAACATCATTTGGTTTGAACCAAAAGAAATTTTTGAAATGTCTTCTACCTAAGGTAAGGCTTCTAGGTGGAGGAGAGGGATGTAGGGAGCTTATTTTGGTAGAGTTTGGACGAGCCAAAAGGCTTGAGAGGTGTGAGGAATTGGTTAGAAATGGTCTTCTTTTATAAGGGGGAGGAGGGGATCTTTAGGAAAGTGTGAAAATATTATTTTATTATATAATGATATTCAGTTTATAAAGTTCCAAAAATAATTATAGTAGAAGATAAGATGACTAATGGTCAAAAAAAATCATCCAATAATAATTTGGTAGGTTTTTGATGTCATTTTAATATTCATAATCTTATTTACTTAAATGATTTATTAATTAGGTAAACAATGCATCATTATTGTGTGATACATAATTTAATTTATTCCATGTCTAATAATTATCAAAAAAACCATGATGTGGGAAATATTTTTATATTTCTAGGGAATATTTATAGTTTAATAAATAACTTATATAACTCTATGTAAAAATTGATTTACTAAATGATATTTGTTGATTCCATTTTTGTCTTTACCTTAAATTAATTAATCTAAAGTCTCATTATAATTTCTAAGTGGATTCATGGGGTCCCTAAATCGACCCAAGGAAGAACATGGACGGAAAGTACTCATCCAATAAGTTTAGGACAAGTTTTAAGGTAATTTGGAATTATTATAATATTCTTTTTACCTTGAATTACCATATTTACCTTTAACAACGGTAAAAAAAAGTCAAAAGGTACTATTCACCAACAATTATTTTCATCTTATTGAACAAAATATTACTTACTAATAACAACCATGTATTTTAGATTTTTGAAATTCAATTCATAGAAGTGGTAAAATTTCATTTAAATGAAAAATTCAGTTTTTTTAACTACTACTAAGTTGTTTCACTATTCATCAAAAAATAAATTTTTTCCGAAAAATACCAAAAATTCAGCCTAAGCTATATTTGATATTTAGAATTCAAAAATGATGTCTATTTTACCAAATTATAAACATTTAAGTTGCATTAATTAATTTAAAATTAATTCTCATTGTTAAAAAATAGTATGTTTTTAAGAAACAATAACTATCAAAACATTGACACTTTTTTATGTCCAAATTCAAAGTGAAATTAATTCCAATGACCAACATTGAATTAAATGGTAAAAATATATTCTAATTACACTTTAAAACCAATTAAGAAGATAATATAACCATATAAATAAATTAGATTAAAACACAATTTTGAATTAAAATACAATATATTCAGTATTTATTAAAAAATGAACTTTATCGGAAAAAATCAAAAAAATTACACAAAGTAAATATTGATGTCCCCATTCTAAATAAAGATTTTATCTGGTAAAATATAATGTATTAAAGTGACCAAAACTAGATTTAAAGATGTTTATCCATTAAAAGGTGGTAAATCGTCTTTTTAATGTAAATTATGCTTAAAATTAGATTTATTCACATTTTAAGCCTCTAAATTTTATTGGATAAAAGTAAATACATTTAAAAAAAATGTATAATGATATTGTAGTTAGTTTTTTTCATTTTTTCCAATACAATGGCGAAGTGTTAACTTCCATTTAAAATAATAATATTGTATTATTAGTTTGAAACGTAAGATTTTAGAGAAACAAGTTATTTCATATCGGGTACGCTATCAAACATAGCAACCCTTTTAAAGTAAAATTAATATTTAATTCTCAAATATTAATAAATATGAAAATCTATTATTCTTCATTTACCTTGGAAGTTACATCCTTCCCCCCTTTTGTAAATTTCGTCATTGCAATTTTTATTCACTTATCAAAATAAGTGGGGGTATTTATCCCCCATAGCATTTTCAGATTCCCACGTTGCCTCTTCTACCATATGGTTTTTCCAAAAATCCTTTGCTTTGTGAATTACCTTATTCCGCAACATTAGCTCTCTTAGGTCCTGAATCTGGACCAGTTGTTCTTCATTAGAGAGATTCTCTTCCAACTGAACTGCCTCTAGGGTCAGAACATGAGATAGATTTGGTATTTACTTTCTCAACATCAATACATGAAAAACATTGTGTACCTAGGATAAATATGGAGGTAAAGACACCCTATATGCAAATGATCCAACTTTCTCCAGGATTTTATAAGGTCCAATAAATCATGTACTCAACTTTCCCTTCTTACCAAAATGCATCACACTTTACCATGGAGAAACTTTGAGAAAAACATGATCACCTACCTCAAAAGAAATATCCTTCCCCTAGTTATCCACATACCTTTTCTATCTTCTCGGAGTTGTTCTCATGTTCTTCTAAATCAACTGAACTTTATCTACCATCTCTTCTACCAATTTCT
This sequence comes from Viscum album, assembly GCA_963277665.1. Classification (NCBI taxonomy): domain Eukaryota; kingdom Viridiplantae; phylum Streptophyta; class Magnoliopsida; order Santalales; family Viscaceae; genus Viscum; species Viscum album. Next base: position 399,299,258 of record OY728133.1, on the reverse strand, counting down.
TGTCCCATCAGCTTCCTTTCACCCACATCATCCAAAATATCTAGAGTTCGACAACGCTTTCCATATAATTCCTCAAATGGATCCATTTGTATACTGGAATGAAAACTGTTATTAAAAGAAATTCAACCAAAGAAATATGTTGGTCCCAACTTCCCTCGTAATCCAATAAACAAGCATGTAGAATATCCTCCATGGTCTGAATTTTTTGTTATGATTTACAATCTAATTGAGGATGAAAAGCTATACTAAAATTTAATTTAGTACCCAACGACTTTTGAAAGCCTTTCCAAAATATAGAAGTAAACCTGGGATCACCATCAGAAAAAATGGAGAGGGGAACTCCATGGAAACTGAATATCTCTTTAACTTACAACCAAGAAAGTTGATCTAGAGACAAAGTATATCAAATTTGAAGGAAATGAGCAAATTTAGTCAATCGATCAACTATTACCCATATTGCAGTATTACCTCGAGATGTCTTCGGTAATCCCACAACAATGTCCATGAATATATTTTCTCATTTCCACTCTGGCACCAGTAAAGACTGAAGAATCCCTTTCTGTTACTGCTGCTCTTCTTTAACCTTCTGACAGGTCAAAAATTTCTTTGTAAAATTAGAAATATCTCTTCTCATTCCATCCCACCAGTAATACTCTCGAAGATCTTTGTACGTCTTAGTACTACCAGGATAAACTGGAAATGGAGAACTATGATCCTCACATAATAACTCGTTCTTCAACTATGAATCAAAAGGAACATAATCTCTTTCCAAATCTCAAAACGCATTCATTATCAATGTTAAAATCAGGCAACTTACCCTTCTGAACCAACTCTATATTTTTCTGAAACTCACTGTCTTCTTTCTGCACTTGCTTTATTTTGTCTGATAGAGATGATTTCACTGACACCTAAAACAAAACAGAAGAATTTCCTGCACCAAAAACTTCTATTCCAAAGTTCATCAAATCAAAAACCAAAGGATCTCATTCCAAACGTAACATGGTTAATAAGACATTACTTTTTTGACTCAATGCAGCAGCCACTTTATTTGATTTTCCCAGATGGTAATGGATCGTGCAATCATAGTCTTTGATTAATTAAAGCCATCTCCTCTATCTAATGTTCAATTATTTTTGAGTGAATATATACTTTAAACTTTTATGGTAAGTATATATTTCACATTTTACTCCCTACAAATGATGCCTCAAAGTTTTTAAAGAAAAAAACAATATTAGGTAATTCCAAATCATGTGTAGGGTCATTTAACTCGTGAGGTTTTGACTGACGTGAAGCATAAGAAATAACCTGATCATTCTGCATAATGACACATCCAAGTCCTTTCAATGAAGCATCACAGTAAAAAACAAACTCACCATTTTTGGAAGGTGGTGCCAAAACTGGAGCATTCACCAATCTTCTTTTCAATTCCTAAAAACAATCATCACGTTATTTTTTCCAAATGAACATAACACCTTTTCGAGTTAACTTAGTCATTGGACTAGATAAACATAATAAATTCTCAACAAACCTCTAGTAATAACCTTACAAACCAAGAAAACTATGGATATTGGTTATATTTGTGGGTCTTTTCCATTCTTCAACAACTTTTGTTTTAGCAGGATCAATAGTTATACCATTTTGTGAAACAATGTGACCAAGAAAATAAATTTGTTGTAACCATAACTCACACTTTCTGAAATTATTATAAAGTTTCTTTTCTTTTAAGGTTTGAAGTATAACCCTTAAATGACTTTCAGGCTCCTCTTTACTTTTAGAAAAGACCAAAATATCATCAATGAACACAAAGAACATTTATAACCTGAGTCAACTGAGCCATCATTGGAAAAAACTATTCAATTCTGATTCTGATAATCTTAGGATGCTGATTTTGGAAGGTCATTTACCTCTGTATGTCTTCCCATCAAAACTGCCATGTTTCTTCTATGAAAACTCATTCTGAACACAAAAATATCTTAGGCAAAGCAACCTGGTAATCTATAAATTCTATATCATTTCAATATTACCATAAATTAATTTATGGACATTTATTTAACAATACCCTAACTCCTAAAGTTGTCTAAACCGACCTTTAATACCAACTATAGGGACCCGGCATTAAAACATTACATAATTATGAATTAAATGAATAATTCACATTAAGGATCTTTTTATGTTTAGAGTTTCATTTAATTATGCTATAAACATTACATTTCATTTAAAAAAAATACAAAGTAGACACTTCTACTCAGTTTCCATTTTTTCACAAAACAAGAACTCTTAAAAAAAGATTCATGTCTAGTTCCATGTTTAAGACAACATGATTTTTCCTTGATCCCATCCTTGACCCTATTCCAAATTATGTCCTGTGAAAAAAATTTCAAAAACTTGGGATGAGCATAAAAAGCTTCATAACAGATACACAAAGAAGGAAAACTGATAGTTTTTCAAAACAACAAGTAAACCATGAATAATTTATCATAGGTAATACCTTTCATCTTTATGAGGTAGTAAATACTCTTTACTCAATAAAATCTCATTACTTACCCTTTTTTAACCAAAATATAACCATAAAACCCATATAAAGAACACATAACATATAAAGGTAACTTGGGACATAAACATACTTAAATGGAATAACCATACGGTCGACTTCCACACATATCACTGAATGGAATAGCCATACGGCCGACTTCTATACCCAGTGCATTAGAGGTTATAACGTAACCACCCATTCTAGTTTCTCACGACACCACCCATCATTTGGTGTATCACGTAACCAACCAACAAATGATCAAGTACCATTACAAAATCGTAACACATAAAACCAATATAAAAGAATGATAACATTTCCACATTTCAATAAAAAAATATCATTTAAATATATTGAAATAAAAAATCCATTATCAAAACTATTTTCAATACCGAAATATGTAAAATAGTATATGGTATTTATTTTCCTTTTAAGAACAGTACGGCTTGTTAAGGAAGCCAAAGATCAAATAATACTTGCAGTGAAGGAAAGGTCGTTGTCATCGCTTACGTTAAAAGAAACATTCCTTTTTTCATTTTGTAAAATGGTTCATAGAAAAAGATTCCCTTTTAAAATTCAAGGGTGTTTATAGAGTGTATAAAATAAATTCATGTATTAAAGAAAAATATGCCTCAATGAAAGAAGATTGAGACGAAGTCTCTTACCTCTTGTCCGACTTGAACCATTCGTTCACTAATCTCCTGAATAATAAAATAAAGTTAATTTATAATTTCTTAAGAACCATTTTCAAGTTTATTATTCCTTTTATATCACTTATTACCATGTTATAAATATTATGTAATAATTTAAGTTAATAACGTTCGTTTTGTCGTTATTTGGTACTTGAGTAAAAAATGAACACCTTAGATTTACAACTTGTCCTTGTGGTCAATATTCTATTATATTTAAATGATATTCACTATTTAGATATTATATACATCATGTATATCCATTATATATATGTATTTATAATAGTGTGTAACATTTTGGAGATAAGAAATGAAATGCAGCATTCGTGGAGACGGTAAGTCGTACGTACGCATGAACACAACGTTCATTTCGATTTCATACTTTGATAGAATTAAAACATAATTATACATAGTTTTATTATAATTCCAGTATAATATCATAAATAATATCATTAAAACTATACTTTATACATCCCACATATGGAATTAACGATTCATATCACTTTGAGGGGGCGGTAGTCCGCACTTCTTCAAATAAAATTATCACGTTTACCAATAATGGAAACCATAAAGGTATTCTATAAAAGGAAAATACAGATGCATAAATAAAACATAAACATAAAATATATCATATATAAATATAGTTCCATCATAATGTCCACCATGAGAGGCGGTAGGATATAATCGAACAATCATCGTTTCGTGAGGCGTTAGTTTTCCATCCACCGAAACAGTATGTTCATCACCCATTAGATGGAGGTGTGTGTAACTAGAGTTAAAATAATTCTCATAGATACATCCTAGTATATTGAAGATACTGGTTTTGTTATAAAATAAATTAATATATAGAGTTTAGGGGATGGATAAGTAAAATAAAAGAAAAGATGTTAAGAGAAACTCTTACCTTTAATTTGAGTAACTTCCTTTGGTTTGAACCAAAAGGAATTCTTGAAGTGCCTTCTGCCTAAGGTAAGGCTTATAGGTGGAGGATAGGGATGTAGGGAGATTAATTGGTGATAGGTTGGATGGGAAAAAAGTCTTGAGAGGTGTGAGTAATTGGTTATAGGTGTTTTCCTTTTATAAGGGGGAGGAGGGTCTCTTTAGGAAAGTTTGAAAATGTTATTTTATTATATAATTTTATTCGATTTATAAAGGTCCAAAAATCATTAAACTCTAATATAAGATGACTAATTGTCGAAATGAAATCATCCAAAATGAATTGTATAGTTTTTGGATGTTATTTTAAAATTTATAATATTATGTATGTAATGATTTATTAATGAGGTAAACACTGCATCATTATTGTGTCATAAATATTTTAATTTATTCAATGTTTAAAAATTATAAACCAAATACCATGATGTAGAAAATATATTTATCATTCAAAATAATATTTATAGTCGAAAAAATAACTTATATAACCCTATGTAAAAATTAATTTACTAAAAGATATTTGTTTATGTCATTTTTGTCTTTTCTTTAAATTAATTAATCTAAAGTGTCCTTACCAGTCATAAGTGGCTCCATGGGGTTCCAAAATCGACCCAAGGATTTCCATGGTCATACATTACTCATCCAATAATTTTAGGGAATGTGTTAAGGTAATTTTGAATTTTTATAATATTCTTTTTACCTTGAATTACCATATTTACCTTTAAGCATGGTGAATAAAAGTCTAAAGTTACTATTCACTAAAAATTAATTTAATCTTATGGAAGCACATTTTACTTACTAATAACAACCATGTATGTCAGATTTTCAAAATTCAATTCACCGAAGTGATAAAATTTCATTTAAATGAAAAAGTCAGTTTTTTTAAATACTACCAAGTGGTTCCACTATTCATCAAAAAATGATGTTTCTCAGAAAAATACAAAAAAATCAGCCTAAGATATATTTGAAATTACAAATTCAAAAATTATGTCTATTTTAAAAAATTCTAAACATAGAATTTGCATTAATTTATTTAAAATTAATTCTCGTTGTTATAAAAACAGCGTGTTTTTAAGAAATAATAACAATCAAAAGATTGACACTTGTTTATGTCCAAATTCAAATTGAAATTAATTACAATGACTAACATTGGATTAAATGGTAAAAATATATTCGTATTAAACTTTAAAACCAATTAAAAAGATAATCTATCAATATAAATATATTATATTAAAACGCAGTTTTGAATTAAAATACAATATTTTCACTATTCCTTAAAAATGAACTTTATCGGAAAAATTCCAAAAATTTACAAAATGTAAACTTTGATGTACCCATTATAAATAAAGATTTTATTTGGTCAAATATAATGTATTAAAGTGACCAAAACTATATTTAAATAGGGTTCTCCATTAAAAGGTGGTAAATCGACCTTTTAATGTAAATTATGCTTAAAATGAGATTCATTCACATTTTAAGCCTCTAACATTTATTATATAAAAGTAAATAAATTTAAAAAACATGTATAATCATATTGTAGTTAGTTTTTTTCATTCCCACCAATACAACGGCTAGGAGTTAACTTAAATTTAAAATAATAATATTATATTATTAGTGTTCAACGTAAAATTTCAGAGAAACCCGTTGTTGTGTATCGGGTATGCTATCGAACATAGAACCCTTTTAAAGTAAAATTAATTTTTAATTCACAAATATTAATAAATATTAAAATATCTTATTCTTTATTTACCTATGATGTTACATTTTGTGTTTAGGAAAAGAAAACATAGTGGGGTAAATTGTCATAGTGAGCTCCCAAGGACTAGAAATCCATGTGGATCTGAGGATATAGTCTAAGAATACTATACAAAATTGTGGCATGATTGGGGTATAGCCACCAACCATATGTAAAAGTCTCACATCGACACTAGTTTCCTATTTTGATTTTTTTACTTCTTAGGTACTAAAATTAAATTCATTGGAAAACCCCTATTTTAGAATTTTTAAAACTATATTTTATAATGGTTTTTGGTTTTTTTGGGTAATATGTAAAATATATTTTTAGAATCATTTTTAAGGATATTTTAAATTGATTCTTTATAATCAAACTATATGGTTTATCAAAATTGATTATTTGGAAAACATGAACTATTTTAAGGAGGATTATAGAAATCAATTTTATGTGTTGTCAATTGAGCTGTCAAAAATATTTTTAATAAGATAAATTGTTTTTTAGATGGAATCCATGGGATTTTATTTTCAGAAATGATGAAATGGTTTGATACAAGGGATTTCAGTTTTTTTTACTCAGCGGTGAGTGGCCTTTTGAAAAGATCTAAGAATTTTTAAATGGTAAGTAAATTTAGATGTGGAAAGTCTAGGTTGGATATTTTGTCTTATAAAGTGGAAAAGTTTGGTTTTAACCTTTCATATTTACATGAGTAATCACATTCATAAGATATGTGTGGAAAAGTGGGTGATCACCTAGTTTGGCATGAGAACATGCATGTGTGAGACTCCATGGAATTTCTTTAGTGAATGTGTAACCCATCAATATTTTTTTCTTTCCAAAGGTGATTTTAAGAGAAAGTGTGATATTTTTGTTAATAGTAGTTGTTTGGTGTGTCTCCCTATTATTTATGAATGCCACTTGTGATGTGTTCTGAGTTTTAGAACTCCCTTTTTGTTTGAATGGTGTTTCATGTTTTAGTTATTGTAGATGGCTTGATTTGTATATAATGATTAGTGGTTTATTTTGAATATAACATGGGATGACTTTGAGTTAGTTCCCTTTTTGTGTTTATAGTTTGCTTGGGGTATGTTTTGGCTGAGAGATTGGTCTGATCGGGCTCTTGGTTTTCTTGTTGGCTAACTGTACACCCACATAATATTTGAATCACATAAAAAGTGCATCCATGGTTGGGTAATCATTGGAAGACACTCTATTTGATTGACATAAGGTTGTTCTTATTCATTTTTAGATACTTAATCAATATCACTTTTTCCTATTAAGAGGATCCTCACGAAGAGGAATAGTGAATATACGATATTAAATGAAACATTAGTTTCCATGACTTTCATGAGTTTTTAAAGGTTAATCTTCTCATCTCTATGATTAAAGGTATTTTCTATAAGCAGTGAAGGGGATTCCCATAAGGGTCATGGAAAACAGGTTGAATATGTTGGTAATTTTCATGGTACTAAAAGGACATTTGAATATTTCATCAGTTCTTTTTTAGCATAGTATCATGTTGTTCTATTGGTGGGAAAATCTGGTCATAGTATATCATTGTATCTAACTATTTCAAAGACCTATAATACCTATGGATACCCAGATTACTTCGAATGGTCATGTCGATGTGTTCTAAGGAAGCATCATGAAGATAGACCTACATATTCGATGAAACTTCCCTTCTCATTTTTAGGAGTAGTGTGATTTTGGGGGTCAATTTAAAGTCTATTTCCTTATAATGATTCCCTGGTTATTTTGGTTGTTTTATTTTATTTTGGTGTTTAATTTTATTTAATGTGAAAAAGAGGTTTTTTGGAATCTATTGAGAACTCCTAATTAAATAAGATCATGTTTCTCCTTTGGAAGTAAAATAATTATGCTATTTTAAATAGATATGTCTTCTATAGTAATATTGTTTCAATTGTTTATTAAGGATACATTGGATGATTTGTGTGTGCATCTTCTGAGTCTCTACCCTAGTGAAAGTGTCATGTTGGGGAAAAGTGAGTCTCATGGGTTGATTTTATCTTTTGGTTCTTCTTGAGTTCTATGTAGTTGCTCATGAAACCAAAAGAAAAATGTTCTGATTCAGAATTATCATCTTTTAACTATAAGGAAGTAGATGATTTAAACATCAGGGATCTAGCCATAATCCTTGAAGTGAAGCTTGAGTGGAGTCAGGAACCCTAGTTGTGTGGGAAACCATGGTGTATATTTTATCTTGATCTTGGTAAATGGAGACAGTTTAAGCTTCTTGTGTAGTTGTTTCATCTTAAATGGTCTCGTTTTGTGGGAAGAGAAATAGAGGCCTCGTTTTCTCATTTTGTCCAACATGGATGGAAATGTCCTCTTTTATTGCGAGGAGATATGGCAGTCTCACTTCATTGAAATTACAATGGTTGATTTTTTTGGGTTGTGAATCCGTATTTGGTTATCGGTATGTAGTTGGACTTCTTGAATTGGTTTCAATGGTGGCTTTTCTCATGGGTTTGTGTTTTAGTCATCAAGTTTTATTCCCCAGGTGGATGGGGGTTTGTTGGCTTATGCTTATTATTCATTGCAGGAAGTTACTAAGTTGGCCCATGTTTGGTTCCCATGTTAGTCTATGATATTTAGTTAATATAGTTGGTTCTAAAGATTTGGAGACCCACTATGGGTCTTGCTAAAAATTTATTCTTGGGAAAAGTAGTTATCGATCATTTCTAATGGTGGGGAGTAAGTTTGAGCCTCCAGATCTGATAATCCAATTTAGTCTCAGGTGTATCCTGACATTGAAAAGTCTATTTTGGGGATGTTGGATTTGATTTTTATTTTCAAGTAAATTTGGGGGATTTTGAATGCACCCAATGGCCATGTTTGAATAAATAGTTGGAAAGGTTTTGGATCGAGTTTTATAACGTACTTATATAAGTGTTTTGGGTTCATTTGATCATTTCAGATAATATATGAGTTTTTTTGGTAATTTATGAGGTGTTATTATCTTAATGGGTTGGATTATGTGTTTGTGAGAATTTATTTTTTTGTTGATTAATTTGAGTTTTTGTATCTTTCTTGGGAGAAAAGGCATATGGTGGGGAGTCTATTATAGAATTGTGAGTTAAAACATGTGACCCTATTTTTCTATTTATGTTTTTATTTCATTCTTATCATTAAGTGTATGTTGGGAATCTCCTTGATATGTGGAGGAGTGTCAGTTTTTTTCAGATCAATCCTTTTTGTGTATTTTTGGGGGCGTAAAGTGTTCTGGTGGGGAGAATTTTCACACTTCTGTTTTTTTACATTATTGTTTATGGTTCATTTATAGGTCTTTGTTTTTCTCTAGGCAACCAGATGTGATTGGTTAATAATTTTTTGGTAATTTTCGATTTATTTTTTCCCAGATTTTTTTCCTTTGGCTTCCATTGTGCATTTGTTAAAAATGAAAGTTTTGGGTTAATAGTAGGTGGCGCCCGATTGATTCATAGTTTTGAAAACCGTGCACCCTTGCCAAGGTAACCGTGTGACCAAGTGGTGTTTTTAGATAGAGTTTAATCACATGGTTTGTAAACCATGTGGGATAAACATGTGACATGTCCCACTTTAACAGTAGGGGTGCATGGTTGCCGCACAGTTTGGAAGACCATGCGGTAAAACTGTGAAACTTGTCCAGATTATTAATGATTTTAAAATAATGCTTGTTTCTTCTCAGGATTTAACCCCAAATACCCCCTTACTCACCCCATATGAGCTTCTCATTCATTGGAACTCCCCCTTTTTCTCTTGGCTCTATTGGGATCCCTCTTTTTGATGGATTTGGTATGGAAACTCTAATAAATCATCAAGTAAGTGGTTTTCATCCCCGATTTCACCTATTATATAAGTTTTCTCTTCTTATTTTAGGGGTTTTCATATATCTAGTTGGTTGGTTGGTCTTTTGTGCTGAATATTGTTTTTTAGGGTTCAATATTGATATTTAGTGTTCAGCCTTGCCTTTATTAGGTCTTGTAGTGGTGCAATTGTAGTTTCGCATCATTTTCCTAAAGAATATAAACTTGAGGTTCGTGGTTCCAGGATTTATAATTTTTAGATGATTATAAATTGATTCCACAGGTTGATAAATGTGTTCTATGATTGACTTTTGGGGTGATAAATATTTTTCTGAAATCTTTGGACATGAATATATGGTTAAATTGTATTTTCTAAAAGGAAATTGTTATGTTTTCATGTGTGTATTAGTGTGGTTCTTCTGGGGAGTGTTTTATGAATTTTTTGAGAGATGAAACATTTATTTTCATGGGAACTTGACGTGAGAATATGCTAAAAATGAGTTTTCAAACTAAAATGAATTTCTTTGGTTTGTTGGATTCATTCTCACCGTTAAATAGTTTGTGAAAATTTTATGAATGTTGAGAAGAATGTTTTAAAAAAGATTAATTTTATTGTTTGTTTATTTGAAAAGGGTATTAACCCTTGAAAATGGTTAAGTTAATTATGTGTTTTCTTGGAATGTTACCAAATGGGTTTCATGGATGGTGCAAGTAGTGTAAAAAATCAAATGGTTTGGGTCTGTGTAAAATGGAAATAGGTTTTCTTATAGAAAATTGAGGTTTCCAAGTGATGATAAGTGAGAATATTTATTTGTGTAACATGTGAAATGTGGAATTGAGAACAAAGGGAATATCGAGTATCTTGGTGGGCTAACTAGATCTATTATGCTACTGATATTGAAGTGAAAAGTCCTGATTTCTTCTAGTGGATTGACACTACTTGATACAGAAGTTGAAGGTCCCGATTTCCCTTAGATTAGTTGATGATTAGAATAATAACTAATTTATAATGATTTTTAGAGACCTCTATTCCCATGTAATTTTCCCCCTAGTTTCTCATGCATGATAAATATGATTTTTTGGTTTTTATACCATGTTTCACTAAGGTATGAGTTTCTAGTGTCTCACTCAATCTATAATACCCCAAGGGATTTAACCATAGTTCTCTCTCAATAAATGATACTTATGAGATATGGTGTCATTTTTATGAATATGATAGACCTTGTGTATTTTTTACTTCCTTTAAAAAAAATTTAGAAATTATTTCCAAGAGAATGGTTTCTCAAAAAATGTATTCTTGAATTTTTTTTGAAAGGTTTCATTATAAATGTGAATATCATTTTATTGTTAAATCATGGAATCCTTTCTTTTATTTTCCATCCTACTAGGATTTGGATCACTCCCTACATACACCTTTGGGTGTATGTAGATTTTGTTATTTTTAACCTAAGTAAAGTCAAGATGTGTCGTGGTGATGCGGTGGATCATGTTTTTAGTGTTCCAATTGTTATATGTGTTGGTGTTGTTATCTTGAGGATGATTCCCCTCTTGTTACATAGAGGTTTTTGGAATCTCACATGGTTTCAATCTTATTGTAGTACTTTGTTTTTTAGTTATGGTTATAATACCTTAAATATGGAAATCAATATTCCTTGTTTTGTCTTGGTTATTCATTATTGAAATGCCTTTTTTATTATTTATGTTTATCTAAATGGGTGAAATTGTTACTAAATATTATTTTTGATACATAGGTACTAGTTTCTAACTTGTGGTCATAGGGAACCCCCTTCAGGACATGCCATGGACTAGGTCAGTTTTTGGGTTGGATGAAACTCTATCTTGGTTCGTGACATTCCTCACTCTCATACACACAACTAAAATTTTAATGAGGTCTCCCATATTGATCACTACTCCAAGTCAAAACTCTTTAGATATGTAATTCAAATTAGTTAGGATCTAAAAATAAAGGTGTACCTTGTTAAAATGGGTACTCATATTTTATATTTTAACCCTTTAAATTTGCATGCTGTTGTATTCAACCCCCATTTAAAGCCCAACATCCTCATTTTCAACCTATAATCTCAACCCAAGAAGTGCCATCAAATATCTTTTCAAGTTCCCCCTATAATGCCAATGAAATAAATGGTATCCAATGAAAGCACAAAATCCATGCCTTAACATGTTCATCGATCCTTATCCTACCAAAAACCAATAGTTTCCCCATAGATATGTGGTTGGTAAAACCCCAATATTTTATATGTATTTTATTTTAAAAAAATGAAGTATTTGATAGATTTTCTAACTAACAACCCTAAGTCTATATGAACCTCGATATAGTAAAATATTAAAAACTAGTGGATAAATTAGGATATATAAATTGTAAAAACACCATTATATAAATTTTTTAAATTTTTTTTATTAAATAAAATTTATTTATTACTGTTCAATAATTAAGTTATCAATTTTCAGTAAATTAATTTTACGCTTCAAAAATATATTACCTTCAAAAATGGGTTTTATAACATTTTTTCAAATGAAAATTAAAATTAATTTCATACATTTTTTAAAATTTAATTTTATGTAATTAATATAAATTTTAAAATCACCATCTCAATATGATCACATGGTGAGTTCTTTTGTTTTTTCTAAAAAATAATTATTTTTTAGTGACTAGTGAGGAATACCATTTTTAAAAAAATTGAAATTATTTTTCGAATAAATATCTTATTAATTTTCTAATTTGATCATAAAGTTACATAATTTACATTTAATTATAAATAATCTAATTAATTACATGGAAATCATCCTTGAATTTTATTTTGGAATAAGATATGTTTTGGAACAACTGTTTTTATGCGCACAATGTTTTTTTATCTTAATTTCTTAATTTAATCTATATTTATTTATAGTGTTAACTAAATTTTTAGATTATATATTTAATAATATGTTATAAATTATATTTTATGTTTTTCAGGGAAATTAATTGGAGTAAATTATTTTTTTCTTTTAATATTCATTCTTCTATAATAGGTTTTCATTGCATGTTGTATGCCTCTTTAAAATTAAATTCGTACACTTGTATAAATTTAATATATTAAAATGGATTGCATATTTTTTATTATAATAATTATTATTTTATAATAGTTTTAACTAAATTATTTTCCTTACTTTATAGAAATAATAGTAAAACAATTACCACTCTTAAGGCTAAAATTGGTTTACCATTGTGTTTAACTAAACTATGAGGGTAGGATACCTAAAAAACTATATAATTATTAGTTTTTAATATATATAATCCTTATAATTTCATAACCTTTAATATTTTCTATTTTGAGAAACTTTACCATGAAATTTACCATATTTATTTTGAATATTTTATGAAATTAAATGTGTGTCCCTGCCCTCACTTATAAAGGGGAACCTCTTCTCCTCCCTTATTCGAACCATTTGAGATTTCTTTATTAGCTAATACAAACTAAAAATCTTACCTATAATCCTTCCCACCATATATATTTTCCATTCTTCTCTTAAAACCAATCCATCAAGGATTATGGTGTAATCTAAGGGGGTCTCTCAAAGTAGAGGTGTATCTCCTAACCAATATCTTTCAATTTTATACATTCTTCTACCTTATATAAACTTTTTGTATCTCTTAAAAATTATTAATACATTATAATAAATTTTAATAGATATTATTTTTATTATTAAAATATAATTTATCACCCCTGCACCATCAAATGGGAAATAAAATTATAACTTATCCATACATGTAGATAATTTCCTCCATGTTGTGATATGATTCATTTTCCATCACCATCATTCATGGGTGGATATAATGATTGAAATAATGATTATATATAATATTTATAACATAATAATTATTTTATAATTATATTATCTTATATACCATATTTCCTTATGATCTATTAGTAAACGATAATATCACTCTTATGTGTGTGTGGACTACCACTTCTAAGAAGCGAGGTGATTCATTTATCATTTATGGATTACATTGAACTTAAAATGGTATTGTTAATGAAAATATATGAAATCTATGATATAATAATTTTCATATTAATTTTAACTATCATTTACCTATATATCATTACTTCCATCGAAAAGTGGACGCATCAATCTTGTGTCTGTACAGATTACTATCTCCATGAATTGATGTAATACAATTTTCATCACCTCTTAATATGAATGGTCAGAAATATTTATATAATTATTATATATGGTATATAATCTTATTAACATTATCTAAATAGATGAACGATGATCAACATGAAAAAACAAAACTATTGAACTGAGACATACATGAATAATGAAACAACGAACACACGAAATGATGGATTTAAAAGATAATTACTAATAAATTGTTGTTAAAATGAAATAAGAGGATCATGTATGAAATTATATATATTAACATTAATGTTTTATATATTTATAAATAATAAAAATTATTTATTTATAATTTTTATCAAATGTGAATAAATTCATATAGAAGGTAAGGGTTTCTTTGTCTCATTTTCAAATTCATTTTACATGTTTGATAATGTACACCATATTTTATATTATGTGGTGTGATTACTTCCAAATGACTTTATTTTAAAATATTAATTAAATTTATGGGGTTTTATGAACTTTATCATTTTCATTCGTTAAATGACCTATAATTCAAGATATACCAATGTTCTATGGGTTTCAATTTTATTTCACATCATTAAGACATATTTTAATAGTATGAAACCATTTCATATTTTTATAGTATATATAATACACTGAAATTATATTAGAACTCTACATGATTTAATTTATAGAATTTAATGAACAGTATGATTTTTTATATTTAAATGGATTTTTATTTGAAAATCGCTGAAATCATAATGGTTTTTAATATAAATTTTCTTTCATTGACGCAGGATTGATGTTTTAGATCCATCTTCTTTTATAAGGTGTATATAATTCCACATTAATTTATTTTATCATGAATATCCTTATTTTAATTTTCATTAACATTATTTTTTTTTTTATTTCATTCATGGGTGTTTTGATTCAAAATTTATCAAAGTTGTATTGGTTTTATGTCAAAATATAATTTTTACAAGCATTTCTATGCTTAAATATTATTATGATGATATTATATAACCAATGTATCCGAAATAGTATATATTGTATTATTCTATGGTTGTTTCTATAAATTGCATACGTTCCTTCCATTTTCATCTATTTAAGTACTCAAGTGGTGAAAATAATTTTTTAAATTAAAACTGCCTTTATTTCTCTATTTAGTTAACATTATTTTATTCCAAGTCCATTATTTCATTAAAATATTTTCAGGAATGTTTTTAATATTATCCAAATATTTTTAAATGAATTTTTAACCATGTATGACTTTTTATAATAAAAAAATGTATATGAGTCTTCTTGTTTTTTCCAAATATGTTACTATTTTCTTTTTATAGAAAATGTGTATAGAATTTATGATTTGACAAAAACTGTAGGAACAACTTTCCTATCATCATGAATAATATTTTTTTAAATTTTTCTTTATAATTTTATTAATATATTTTCATTGAAAATTATTTAATTACTATTTTTGGTAATTTTTGTATTTTAAGTAAGTGATTTAGAAATGAAAAGGGTATTTTCTTCAAGAAATGTCCTTGTGATATTTTAAAGTCATTTTAATTTATAAAAATATCCTTTGATCAATGATAATGTCTTTATTCAAACTCTTTTTGGTTTTTTTATGATTCTAAAATGGCAATGAAGCATGTAACATTTCCATGGGATATTATTTGATGATATGAATAATGATTTATGATCTTGTGACACACATATATATTGTTTCCATTAAGTTATGGGTAGTTCCTTTATAAATAGAGGACATGTGGCTATGTTATAAAACATGGTCATTTGGTTCTATTTTATCTTTCTAATTTATTTCATAATGAATGATTTATTGGGATGTAAAACTTATTTTAATGTGTATTTAACCCAATTAAGAAAGGTATTTTTTTAATATGATAGTCTATAGAACCTTGACTAAGAAAATAATGAGTAGAGAGTGATATCAGTCCACTATAATTGAAATGGTAGTTATACTTGAGTAATGAAATTATTTTTTATGATTATATTCATTCCAAAATCATATTTTTTATTTTTATAATATGTTTTCCTGGATTATGAATGATTATTGATTATTCTTCACTCTTGAGTATTGATTAATTAGTTCAAATAAATCTTACACCATGTTTCGTGATTACTAATCATGGACTAATTACATATGATTTTTTAAGTCCTTATTATATTTTCATACCCTTATGAAAATATTAATATCACGTTTGATCACTAATTAATACCTCTTGGGTTTACCTTTACTAATCATATAATTTCACCATTTCATATATTTCCCTTCCCTGGATTATGATGAAATTTTTTATGTATGATATGTCAATAAATGGTTATAGATATAAAAAACTCAACAAAAGATGATATATAATTTTATGTATGCTTTCATTAGATATCTAAATAACCAAATACACTAAACCTTTATGGTCTTCACATGTGGAGTTTTGAGAATTATATTTAATATTCTTCTAAAATTATATAATATTTATATATAAAAATTATGGTTTCATGTAGTCGGTATTAGAGAAAAATAGTAGAATATTTTGAAAACTATGATTAGGAATCATATGTGGTAACTCTTTAGATAATCCTATGTATATAATAATATCTAATTTTATGCTAAAAATGATTCTAGTTCCCTAATATAATACATCATTGTCTAGATACTATAAGTGGATGTTTTTTTGAAGAGAAGAATATAGGGGTAGTAACCCCAATACAGTTGGTCAAGTATATCATGGAAAATCATTTTGATGCAGAGTGAATGTTCCCATACTATGAAACTAGTTTAACACTCCCATGGTATATTAGTATATTAATAACCTTTTTTTAATATAAATTACAAATTAATTTCATAGATATTGATCGTAGATTTCCTAGGATAAACCTAAGGTGTCATAATATCAATATTAAGACATCCTATGAATGATTTATTAGGATTAATCAATACGATTAATGATTATTTATGGTTTTATAACCATTTTTGTTTTTGTAAGGTATTCAATATAGAATTATAAAGATGATGTGGTGATATTTAGACACAAATATTGAAGTATCATATTTTATCATAGTAATATGAATTCAATTATATCATGAAATGTCTCAGTGAATATATATTCCCATCCTCAATGAATATATTATTAAATTGTAGAAAAAACTCATAATGGTATGATAATCACATATCAACTCTATTACTCCTCAATAATTATAGTGTATGGTAATTATCTTCCATCAAATATTTTTATTATTTCTCTTGATTAATTTTATGTGATTTGGGCATCGATTATATTTCATTATATAAATCACATATCAATTTCTATTTAATGGAAGTCACATTTGATATTCTAAACCATACTATGATTTTATTTCATTATGTCGATAAATGTACATCAAAGAGAAATTAAATTTATTTCTTGGGCCTTTATTTTTAATCATAATTGATATTTATCTTAGATAGTTGAGGGAAAACTCGATATCAGTAATGTTCATACTGTATGGGAGTTCATTGATTTAATTATGGATGATTTTCATAGTCTTCCTCCAAATTTTGATGTTGAGTTTTCAATATAACGCATACCCATGTTACACATATTTCCAAGAATCCATATTGAATATCCATGATTGAGTTGTAGTAATTGAAGAATAAAATCCTAGATAATATTGATAAGGTATTAATTTAGCCAAGTGTGTAATCATGGGGTGAATATATAAATTTAAATAATAATAACGATGGATAAATGAGACTTTTAATTTATTATATAGAACTTAGAAAGATCATGATAATGAATAAAAATAATTTTCTCCATATTTATGAATTTTTTAATGAATTATTAGGAGAATTGTTTTATAAGATTGGTCTTCGATCTGTATATTATTAATTGATTGTAAAAATTGAATACATTCCAATGAATTCATTATGTTTGAGGTAAAGACAATATGAATTTACACTAATACCATTTGGTATTACTAATTTTTTAACTATAATCATATATTTAAGGAATATATTCTTTAGATATTTCCTAGATCAGTTTTTGGATGTCTTTATAGAATATAAAAGTACATATTTTAAAATCAAGGAATAGCATGAATATCATGGAAGGATTATATTGAATACCTTAAGATATAATATTATTTGTGAAAAAATTACTGAGTTGAATTTTGGCTACATAAAGTTTCATTTTTGGTACTCATTATCTTTGGATAGGGAATATCAGTAGATCCATCAATAATGGACATTATTTAACATTGGTCCAATTCGACCATTGTGATGAAAATATATATATTTCCAAGATTGGTAGATATTATCAATACTCTAGGAAGGATTTATCATAGCTATTTAATCAACACACCAAGTTAACTCTAATTGTTGTTAATTTCATTTGGATTATTGAGTGAAAAAATTCAAGGAACTAAAGAGGATGTTGTTCAGTGAAACTTTACTACAACTAACATATAATGAGGAAGGGTTTGTAATTTTTATTGATATTTCAAAGATTGGGTATATATGTGATCTCAATCATAATGATATGATGACATATTATGCCTCATGATATTTTAAGGTTCATGATAAAAATTACCAAACTTGTGATTTGGAGTTATCAGCACAAATATTTTCATTAATAATATGGTGGAATTATCATTATGGAGAAGTGTATGAAATATATACTGATCATAAAATATTAATTTATATATTCACCAAAAAGATATTAGAATATGCACCAAAGAATATTTTTGGGGTTTATTAATCATTATGATTTTTCAAAACATTACAACCATGGTAAAGACAACTTGGTGGTTGATGCTTTGTGTCAAAAGGATCAAACTAGATTATATATTATATAGGTCACAAGAGATTCAAATGACAGACCTTGAAATATTAATGGAATAGGATAATTCATATATTCCTAAAATGATATTTCAACCATATTTCAATGTTAATATTAAAGAGTTGAAAACGTAAGATGTGTAGTTACAAAAAGAGGTGATAAGTAATCTTGGGTTCATCCTTGATTGTGATAGAAAGATAAGTTGTGTAAATTGATTATGTGTCCCATAAATACCAAAATAGAAGATATGCTATTTGAATAATATCATATATCATAATTCTCCACTCATCCTTAAAATACAAATATTTAAATAGATTTAAAAGAGTATTTTTGAGATGACAATATAAAGAGATATATTTAAGAGTATATATCTCGGTGTTTGTTATGTCATCAGGTTAAGAATGAGAGATGTAATTATAAGTAGATGTTATAATAATTACCTATACCAAAATGAAAATAAGAAAACATCCATATACATTTCATCATCAGACTCCCCAAAACATCTAAAATCCATAATGTTATTTGTGTTGTAATTTATCACTTAGTGAGGTTATCACATGTAATTTATGTCATATAAGATTTATCTCTTGATCTTATTTTTAGGATATATTTTATGGAACTCATAAAGTCACATGGGGTAACACATTCTATTATTTCTAATCATGATTTGATGTTTACCTTGATTTTATAGAGAAGTGTAAAAAACACCTAGATATAATGTTTTGTTTTAGTACTTATTGTCATCCTCGGATATATGGTCAATCTAATAGGACAGTTCAAATCCTAGAAGACATGTTGAAATCATGTTTTCTAGATTTCATTATATTTTGTGATCAACACCTTCAATTGGTCTTGTTTTTATATTATAATATCTTTCACTCATGTATTTAGATGAAACCTTATACAGACCTCTATGGGAAGAAATGTGAAAAAATATGATATAGTGGGATGATGCTGGAAAATATATTGGGATCAAATATACTTAATTAAATTTCATATAATTTTATTTAAAATTTTAAATATATCAAGGCATCTAAGATTTTATAGAATATTTATGAAAAAAATAATTAAAAAAACCTATAATTAGATGTTGGTGATAAGTTTTTCCAATGAATTTGTCCATGGACTATATATATGTGTTTTCAAAAGAAGAGAAATTGTATCCCTAGGTATATTGTTCCCTTCAGGATTATTGATCGATATGGGATTGTAACTTATCACTTGTGACTCCCACCAATCCTCTCTCAAATTCATGTTGTGTTCACTATATATCTCCCTAAGAATTGCATAATTGATCCTTCACATGTATTTAACTTGTAGGTTATATAAATAGATAATTATATTTCCTACGATGAAAAAATCATAATAATATTTAATTGAATGGATAATTTTCTATGAGACTAGACTATTTAATTATTAAATGTTATTATTTGGAATTAAAAATTTGAGGAAGCCACATGGGAACCCAAGGATGTAAAAAAAATATGCTCATTTATATATACAATAGTGATGGAATTTAGATGGATAAATTCCTTTTTATTGTGATATAATTTATCCACCCAATATTTTATATTTATTTTCATTGAAATAAAACATGAAGTATTCAATAGCTTACCTTACACACAACCCCAAGTCTATATGAACCATGATACAGTAAAAAATTATAACCAAGGTATGGAATTGGAATGTATTAATAGTAATAAAAACATTACAATAAGTATGTTTAATGGTTTTATAAATTAATATTAATCGATTACTTCATAATTTATAAGTACTCACTTTTTAGTGAAGTTAATTTTTGCTTTAGAAATACATTTTCTTCAAAAATGGGTTTTATCTAATTTTTACCAAAGATCATTATAAATAATTTATACTATTTTTATAAATTTTGTATTATGAAATGAATATCATTTTTAAAATCATAATTTCAATATTTTCTGAGGGTGAATTTTTATGATTTTTGAAAAAAAGATTTATTTCTAAGTGAATAGTGAAAATGAACATTTCATTAAAAATTGTCCTATAATATCAAGTAAATTTATCATTATGTATTAAATTTTATCATGGAATAATCCATTATTTATAAATAATATAATTAATTACTTATTAGTCATTATTATACAGGATATTAGCTTAATATATTTTTTTGTCTTAAAAACACATTTTTCTAAAATCATGTTCCTTATACCAATAATGTATTTTTATCAAAATTAGTTATTTTAATCACTATTTATTTTTTTTATTAATTAACTTTATATATTATATATTCAATCAAATATTTTAAAATTAATTTTATTATTTTTACATGGAAATTAATGTATGTAAATTATGTTTTTTCTCCCATATTCATTCCTCTAAAATAGGTTATCGATGTGTGTTGCACACTTATTTATATTTAAATTATAAAACAAAATTAAATTTAATAATATAAGATATTTCAATATTTTTAGTCATAGTAATTAATATTATCTAATAATTTCATGTTTTCTGTCATAAATAAAATTAAAAACAGTAAAAAAAATTACCCCAGTTAAGGATAAAATGGGTCTACTAGGGGTTAAACAATGATATAAGGGTATTATTTTTACCCAAACCTATATAAGTGTTTTTATTTTTAGATATTTGAACCTTATATTATCACAATATTCAATTAATGGATTTTTGGATTTAAATTCATAGGAAAGTAACCTTAAATCATTGAAATCTTTTAAGAAATTCCTTGTGTGTCCCTCCCCTCACATTTAAAAGGGAACCTCTCCTCCACCATTATTCATATAATTTCATCCTTATATATCACCCAATACCAACTCAGTAGACTTAATATAATAAATCCCTTCATTTTAGATATTTTATCTTCTCCTAATAACAATCCATGAAGTAATAAGGTGTAATCTTAATGGGGATATCAAATGAGAGGTATAAACCATAACCAAACACTTTTAATTTTATTTCATCTTATACCATATAAAAAAAATTTGTTTCTTTTATAAAATTATTAACCAAATATCTTAAATATACTGATATTTAATTATTATTAATTCATAATAATTTTCAACGACTTCTCTATCAAATGGGGAAAATGTATTGCTCGTGCGTGCGTGTGGACTATCACCTCCATATATAGATACGACTCAATTTACATTACCAAATTTTTTGGGGTTATAATGATGAATTTATTGTTTATATATTATATTTAATACTTAATCATACTTATGAAAGTATAATATCATATCTACCTTCTTACCATTTAATCCCTTAGGAAATGTTAATGTCGTTATTGTATGCGTATGGACTACCACCTCTATAAAGAGATGTGTTTTGTTTATCATTTCCACTTTAAATGAATAGTAAAAAGGATATATTTATTTAAAATTATTGATATTTATGAAATAATAATTATTATATAATGTTTAATCAAAATTTTACTTTCTTTCATTATAACCTTCAAAAAGTGGAAACATCAGTAATGTGTATGTATGGATTACTATCTACATGACGTGAATTAATTAATTTTTCATCACCAATTAATATGAATATATGTTTATATTTATATAATGATTATATAAGATATTTATATCATTATTTATATTCTATATATAGATTATCTATGATCAAAATGTAAGGGATATAATTTCAAAATAAAGACGTACATGAAAAATAAAGCATTTAAATCCCAAAATAACGAATTTAACAGATAATTGTTAACAACTGAGAGTTGAAATTATATATATGGAAAATATATGATATTATAAGAATTAATATTATTATTTTATATAATTATAATTAAATTAAATTTATTATATATGATTTAAGATCACATATGAATCAAGTTAGATATATTGTAATGGTTTCTTCATCTCATTTTCAAATACATTAGTCATGTTATTGTACACCATAATTTCTTTTATGTGATGTGATTACATCGTAATAAATTTATTATTAATTTTTCATACAGTTCATGTTGTTTATAAATCCATAACATGTTTTTTATTTTTATGTCATTTGATTCAAAGGACACCCAGGTAGTATTGGTTTTAACTCAATTTCTCTTCATTAAGAAATGTTTTAATATTATACACAAATTATTTTTTTTATGTTTTATATACTACCAATGAAAATATTTTTGAGTAATAATTTAGTTAACTCGATTGATTTAATAAATATTATGGTTTTCATTATTCCAATGACTTCCAATTAAAAAAATATTAATGTTGTAAGTGTTTTTCATCTTAATTCTGTTTCATTGAGACATGTTTCATGTTGTACACCTATATTTTTTTCTAAGGTTTTTTTACTTCCCCTTTGATATGTTTTACCCTGAATATCCTTATTTCCATTTTAATTAATTTTTCATATTAATCGATTTATTCCATAAGTTTCTAAATTTAAAAGTTAACCTATTTGTAATGGTTTTAAATTACACACTATTTTTTATCAAGATGCTTATGCTTAAATTTTTTGATGATTATAATTTATGATCTCTCTCCCACAAATATTATTTATTTTCTTATATTATGGTTTTTTTAGAATAAATTTTTTAATTTTATTTTCCTCTATTTAAGTACACATTTGACTGAAATACTATTTTTATGAAGAACCAAATTTATTTCTTTCATTGGGAGACAATATTTTATTACAAGTACATATTTTCTTTAAAATGTTTTCAATAATTGTTTTACTATTATAAAATTATTTATTAAATTTATTTTTTTCACATGTATAATTTTTTAGAAAACTATTTTAGAAGAATATTATTTTTATTTTCCAGACATGATACTTTTAATTTTTTATCCAAAAGTTAAATGGAATTTTTTTAACATAAACTGTAAGAATAGCTTCCCCTCCATCATGAATACTCTATTCTTTAAAACATAATTTATAATTTTCCTTAGTTATTTTCAATAGAAATTTTTTCTTTAATATTTTCAAGAACAAATATTTTTTGTATGTGATTTCATAATGAAAATGGTATTTTCTTCCTGATAGTTTTTATTGATATTTTATAAGAATTTTCATTTATAAAAAATAATTTTATTTTTCTTTTTATTTACTAGGTATAAAATTTGATGTTACCATATTTATTCTCACTATTTATGGTTTATAATTATGATTAAGAAATTTTTAAGAAAGCATATCATTTCCACATGTTATGAAATGATTATATAATGAATGTATTGTGATATTATGAAACACACATATGTAATGTTTTAATTATGGTAATGGTTGGTTCTATTATTAATATAGGGAATGTGGTTATGTTATAAACAAATGTTGGTTGTGTCTGTTATATCCCTCAAATTAATTGTTAAAAGAATAATATCTTTCTAGATAATTTATATTTGAATTGGGAGTAAACCCAATTCCCTATGGATAATTTTCCAATAATATGGTTTTAAGAGTACACATTGGATAATGAAATTATGGTATTTGTAGTGAACCCAATCCTCTATGATAATCTTGGTAGTGATCCTTCACTAAGAAAATGATTTTTCATGCATAATTCAATGACACAAACTTATTTTTTATGGTTGTAATATTTTTTCATGGATTATGATTGAGTGTTGATGGTTTTATACTCTTATGTCTTATGTAATTTTTTTAAATGATTCTTATGAAATATTTTCTGGTTAATAATATTTGACTATTTGGTTATGATTATTGTAGTTCATGATCATGATCTCATACCCTAATTATAATATTATTCTCTCTTCTGTGGATTTATTGATATCTCATGTATTTACTTTTACTGATCATTTTAGCTCACCCTTTCTTATTTTTTCCCTTCCCCAGGTTATGAAGAATTGTTTTCTGTATGATATCTAGAAGGAGGTTTTAAGTTGTAAAGTACTTAATCATAAATTATTTATATCTTTTTCAAACTAGTTGATAACATATACATGTTTCCCAAAACAATAAACCTATATGATCCTTATTTATGTATTTTTGTAATTTTATTTGATATTCAAATAAAATGATGTAATATTTATGTATGAAAAGTATGGGTCGCTATATGTTCCCCTACTTTGGTCCCACCCAGGTGCTTGAATGGATTATCAGACTAATGGATATCCCCATAGGCCAACTGAAAGATCATGGTTCCTCCATAAGGTATGTCTTTGTTTGTGTTTCAGTTTTAGTCCCTTATTTTGGGAAAAATAAATGTTTCCCAAGATCATGTGAAGACATAGGGGTTTTCAAGGATTTCAGAACACAAAATGGATTTAAATGAGTTTTTTGGAATGTTTCATGGTTTGCGTATGATTAGTGGAAACTATGTGGATCATCTTTGTTAACTCTGTAGCCATATACATATACTTATTCACGGTTGGTGAATAGTTAATCAAATAGCATAGAATCCCCAAGAAACCATGTGAAGGGGTGTTTTTTGGATAGTGTTTGATGCACTTTTTTCATACAGCTTGGAAAACCTTGAAGGTAAATAATGTGGCCCAGAAAAGTAGGAAAATTTACAAAATTTTCACTCTGGTATGTTAAACCCCAACTCGGGTTTCTCCTCTATTTCACCCCTACAACCCTAGTGACGAACTTGGATGACCTAATCTTACATGAGGTAGTTCTCCTTCGATTATTGTAATTTTGGAGTGTCATTGGTTGTGGATCGAATCCCCAAGTAAGTCTAAGCTCCTTCTTTCTTCTCCATTTCAATTATGGTATTCTTCTTTCTCCCATCTCCTTTCGAATCCCTAAAACTATACCTTTTGGTTCATATCTTGTTTGAGTCATAAAAAAGTTGTTAAATCAGTATCTATGGATTATATTAAGAGTACTTTCATCATCGTATTTGAGGTAGGTTTTCAAAAAGTATTATCACATAGTTTCATTTTTGATTTTTGAATTGAAGCTTGTGTTCTTCTTTTTCCCTAAATGTTTTCTTGGTTACATTAGAGTGTTTGGTAAAAATTCGTGTCTAAGTGACTAATTGAAACCCTCACTATCCCCATGGGGTGCGTATATGAGGCCATTACCATCTTAGGGCCACCCAAGGGGTGTACCGGCAAACTAGGACCTAGAGTGTGGTAGGGTTAAGTGAAGGTCTGACGAATAATAATGTGGAACCCATGTAGAATTATTCTGAATAGTTGATCATATTGTAAACTGAATGATGATAAATATTCCTAGGGTGACCAAGTCATGTGGATTTTTTTGGCATGACATGGAAATGGGAATATTGGGCCTGAATAAGATTATGTCGGTTCTTTAAAAACTATGGTTAGAAAGGCCTAAGATATTGGTGCATATTAAATGGTTGACTTGTAATTGGATGATGTAATGGGAAATGGGGATCATGTTATTGGGATTCAGTATGGAAATGTATGTATATTTTTAAAGGGATAATATATGGGATTTTTGGTACACGAAATGGTTGAATGTAATAAGTGGTTGTGTTATAAGATATGGGGAATGTATTTGTAATGCATAAGTGGGTAAATTATTGTGAAATGATAAATCGGTTAAACAGGTAAATGTATGTTCCTTGATGGATTTGGATAAGGCATAGAGTTTGTTGAATAAACTTAAATGGTTAAGGAATGAGGATGGGAACATGGATAAATGACTTTGAATTATAATTGGTAAATGGGTTAATGGGTTAAGGAATAGTTTTAACTTGCATGTTGTTTGTTAAGCATTGTAATTTATGATGTCTACTTTAATTGGTTATGTTATGTTGTGTTATTTTATAGTTGTGGTAATTTGATAAATAAGAATGTGCACATGGCTTGGAAGAGTTGGGTACTGACATGAGGTTCAATGCCCACAGGTCGATTTAGACAGAGGCTCTAAAATCCACCCCAAAATTTATGGGATAGGGAAGGGGATGGAGGTTCTATTCCCCTAATAGTTTCATTCCACCCAGACTGAGGCTTTTAGGTGAGTAATTGTGTTTATGTGATATATTTATCTCTATTTAAATAGGGAATTGACTTATTTCCCCAATGCATTGTGATTGATTCCCTTAGACCCTTGTGTAGATGATAATTATGCCTAACCCATGGAAAATGTGATGAAAATTTATCGAGGAATGAATATGGTATAAGAAATGAAATTGGGATCAATTCTTAGAGTTAATTAAGTAAACCTTGGATATCTAATAGAACCTGATTTATCCTTTGATTATTTACCATTTATTATGTACTTGCATGCACTATTTGTAAGAATGGATATTTTGTAGACACTGTTGGTGGTATCTTACCTAATTTTGTACCCACACCCTACTCGAGCCGTCGTTGGTTACCTGAGTAGATCTCTTGGATGCAGGTCAGGACAATGGAAGAGGACATACACTAAGATATTGTGTTTGGATCAGTAAGTATATGTATAAGGACCTGGACTTAGATTCGGGACCCATTTTTAGTTTTGGTCATTTTTTTATTTTGGGTTTCTTTCACTTTCACAACTAGTATGGCATTGCATTTTTGTATTTGATATGTGGTTGTACCCATTTGGTAAACATTTGGTTATGCATGTATATTCTTTATTCATGTTTTTTCCAATATTTATAATTTTTTATGTTGTGTCTTACTCTAGTAAAGAGGTTATAGTCTCCACATGTGACTCATTATACCCTCACTTCTAGTCGGTAACCTCTGGTGTACAATGAGGCGTTCTTGAGGTCATGTGATGACACGGCTCGGAGCACCAGTTTAGGGGATTCCGGGTCGGGGATGTTCCACTGACACATGTTCTTTCCAATGTGTTGTATCCTCACTCTCACAAAACCAAGGAAAAATATATTTAGGTCACCAATCTGAATCACTATACTAGGAGAAAACTATTTTACTATGGCTTTATAATCAGGTAGTCTCCAAAAATGAATTTTCCAGCTTTTTAACATGGGTATTAACATATAGTCTTTAAAGACATTATATTTCTAGGTTGTTACTGGTAAATAGTGTGGATGTATGTTAAAATAAATTAAAATAATTATCAAAAAATGGTATATTATCCTGATTTTAGATTTCTTAAAAAAATTTCTTCTATAGATATATATACATGTCAATCTCACTAGTTGGTTTATATCGATGATGTCCAGTAGGATGTACTACAGGACCTCCACAGAGTGGCGGTTAAAAATGATGAAACATTTGGGAGGTAACTATGATAGCTTCAGAACAAGGGCATACTAAAATATAAGGGCTATGTTTCATATAGAGAGATAAGGAATTGAATTTTAGAGGTGAATATAGACTTCGGTTTGATTCATGCTCAGAAAGAAAACTAGGTTACATTGGGTATAGAGATGTTATGTGGGTAAAATAGACATTGGTGGCTTTTTTCATTAGGGATCTTGTGGAGTTTGTCTCTCTATGGGAAATATTTTAAAATAAGTTTCGAGAATAATTTATTTTTTAACAATAAAGGCATTCTATCAGTATGATATCCTCAAACTCTATCAAGGGACTACCAACACGCAAGAGTTTAGTAACTACTAAAATAAATTCTTTTATTTTTTTATATAACTTTTAATAAATGAGGAGGCTATGGGGTGAAATTTATTGAAGTATTTTCATCGAGAGATCTGGCATCGGGTCACCCCATTTATGTCGAATTCATATCTTGAGGTGATGTTAAATGTAGAGGTCATCAAGTGGATGTTTTCTAGGACTGGATCATTATTAGCGGGGATCCTTCTGGACTCTAAGTTGGGTAGATCTGTAACCATTATTTATTTGTTTCTAATTAAATATAGATTTTGGATAGTATGGAACAAGGTTCAACCTTCTTTAAATTATTTCACTATATCTAGTAGTTCAGGGATCTCTATTAGTGAAGAAAAATAGTTAATTATGAAAAAAGGTTGTGTCCATCAGAAGTGAGTGTCTCTAACCATCCCTAATAGTCATTGTGAAATTGGTTCCCATTTTGGGCCCTATAGTAGTAGAAATTTCTATTGTTGAAGCATCATCAATAGGTTTCTCAACACTATGATAAGTTAAGAGGGGATGTATAAGTCAAAGGATAGTCAAATGATATCCCTTGTCATCAAGTACAATGTGTAGAGCATGATTTTGGAGTTGGTTTCTATCAAGGTCAAAGAGGTCATGGAGAAGGTAATGGTAAGATGAATATCCTAGAGCTATAAACATAGGGTGAGCTAGACATCATATGAGGTATTACTTATATTTTTTTATAAGGGTTTATAAATTTCTTAAATCATAAAAACTCTTTTGTTTCACATTCTCTAGTTCATACTTTGGTATATGAGGTGGAGAGATGTCCAATTCCCTTATCATTGACTAAAATAGTTTAAGGTCGAGCTACATTGTAGGATTTTTGCAGTGAATGTGAGTTAATTATAGTTTAGAACCACTCGTATGGATACTTCCTATGATTATATATACATCCATAAAACATCATCCTCAACATATATTGTTTCTATTCAATGAAAGATATTATATAATACATTCAACGTAATGTCATATTCTATGATTGTTGTACAGAGAAAAGTTTGTTCATTAACAAGTGATTCTATCATATGGGTTATAGGAGTATTGAGTCCTTGTAATCTTTTATAGTATAAATGATATCGAGTTTGGTAAAGGACCATCCATTAATATTTCCTAGGGTTGTTAAATGAGGCTCTGATGTATTTCTAGAAGATTTTCTATAGCAGCCTCTTTGATGAGAGATCAATCTTGGGATAAAGATGCATAAAACAATTTCATTAATACCAATACCTCTATATATTATAACCCATTCTAATTTATAGAAGATATATATTCATATTTATGTCATTATATAGAGAGGATTAATTTTTCCTAGAGTGTTTCCTTGGGGATTTCTAGTTCTATTTGTAAAATATAGAGACTATGGTCTGCATATGTGTATCGATTATCACTGTTTATTTTCGGTGATGTTGATGAACCATTATCAATTCTTATAGATTTGATATTTATTAGATTAGTTGAATGGATCTATATAGCTTTCAAATATTTATTTATGGTCTAGGTTTTATAAAATGCGATTGTAGGATGGAGATACTCCAAAAATATTATACGGTGTCATTATTGGGGTTATGATTTTGTTGTGACTACATTTGGATTTAACAATGCTCTAGATGTTTTAATATGATTGATGGATATAGGGTTATATGAATTTATACACCAGTTCAAGGTGGTATTTATTGATTATTTCCATGTATTATTTAGGTGAGAGGGGGAGAACATAGAGAATATGTGTGATGTGTTGGGAGTTATTTTGTTTAAATATTAGTTTTGTAAGTTGAATAATTGTGTTTTCATTTATGTGTGGTCCATTTGATGTGGAATATCATATCTCAGTGTAGATTATTCATGGATCCTTCCAATATAGAGGTTTTTGTATCGCGATTATCCCCTAAAAAACTTGTGCAGGTGTAGAGCTTCATAGGATAAGATGGGTATTATCAGAGGATTATTCCCAACTACTCTTGGATTCTTACTCTTATAAAAACGTTTACATGAAGTATCCTACATTAATTTAGACTGACTTTTTCTTGGATACATTGAGTATTTGAAGAATAATTTGGTTAGTGGTTAAGTTATTCATCTACCAGCGATGAACATTGTATTAATGGTTTATTATTATACTTCATATCTGGGCGGGTTTTTTTCTATTGATGGATGTTATCTATTATGTTTCCTGAAAATTATGACCCCATAAAGAAATTATGCCACCCATTATATTGAGCTCATTATGATTATTTTACCCTTAATTTTGCAGTTTTATTACCTTATAGTTGAACATTTTGTGTCCATTACAGATTAAAAGAGTTTTAAGTATTTCCTATGAAAAAATTACATTAATTTATAGAAGTGATAGTTGATGGAATTATTTTAGGACTTTAAATTAAATGTTTCCTTTAAAAGTGGAAAAGGGAATTCTATGGTGGATACCTAGAGAAAATGTTTCATTGTGGTGTTTTTAATGAGTATAGAGACTCTTAGAGATTGATTTAAGAGTTAAAATTAATGAACCATGATATATTATATGTTGATGGTAGGGATGTATTTATCAAATAATTATGATGTATTCCTCCATGGTGCTTTAGTAAGAGAAGTCACATCTTGGGAATTATGAGGAATATTTTTTTATAATCAAGTTGTGTGTAGTGATGCACCAAAGGAATAGAATAGGGATGTTCATTACAAGGTGTTATTAAATGGGAAAACTTTTAGCCCTTTAGAGATTCATTATATGGTTCTCTATGACTTCCATAGTTTACCCAATGTGATATATCCTACTGTATAAATGATGTATCTCACTCTAAGAGGCCAATTTTGGTGGTCTAGTATACATAGTAAGGTTTTAGAGTTTTTCTCATGATGTTTTTTTCCAGTGGGTGAAGGCTATGCATAGTATTCTTGGTGGTCTGTTTAGTCTATATGTGTTCTCTAGTGGAAATGGAAGGACATATTAATGGACTTGTTCTCTATTTTTCCCCAATATCATGGTGTTTATGATGATATATGGGTGATTGTGGACCACTTTATGATTTTATCTCTCTTTATATTCTTCGTAGAGTTGGGATCAATAATAGTTTTTTCAAGGAAGTATCTAGATGAGGTGGTATGATTAATGGGGTTTTGAAGATGATGATTTGTAATCTTGATAACATTTTACTTATAAGGTATGAATTTTTCTCCATAATTATTTTCAATCTCATTTATGCCTAAACACTAGTTTTTATCCATAGATGGATGTCCAAATAGAGGGGAATATCTAAACATTAGATGATATGGTGTACACTTGTATTCTATGTTTTGGATGTTCATGGGTGTGAAACCTACCCTTAGTCATGTTTTCTACAAATATAGTTACCACCCCATAATTGGTTTTCCTCCATTAAAGAATATCTATATAAAAACTTTATGATCTTCATCATGTTGGACTAATATGAGAGAGTCATCAATTCATGTACTAGAATTGGTATAGTTCATGATGGAGAATGTATATGTGATTACTAAGTGAATAAAGTTAATAGAGGATCATTAGAATTAGTATATTGATCATTATATGAGGCCTTTAGAGTTAAACACTTTATATCTTGGGTTATTTAATGTTTATCGTCGTCATAGGAAATGAGGGTTAGTCCTGGGAGAAATAATTCCACAGACGTTTTTGGAGATTTTATGGGATTGAACTTAATAGAGGAATGGTGTATTGTTTATTACTTCCCACGCAAATAAAGAAAATTCAAAACATGTTCCATGTGTTTCATATTTAATAGTATATTTATAATGATTCCCATGTTATTTTATGGGGTTAGATTGATGTTTTGACATTTTTTGGACTTCGAAGAATGACTTATCCGGATTTTGAAGCATTGGGAAAAGTTATTGCGTAGGAGATTGGTTCACTTTCTTTATTTCCTTTCGTGACATGGTGGTATGAATGAGGTCACATTGAAGTGGGAGTAGTAGAGGTTAGGTCGATATCTTGATTTTTTTTATTTATTGTCTGATCACTTTTGAAATCATTATAAGTACATTATATTATTTTATGAGATAGTTGGTGATGCTGCATGTTTATAAGGTTTGTTCCTCTAATGAGTTGGGTGAATTAATAATATAGTAAATCCATTAAGAGTTGTCTCGTGGGTTTATATTAGGTATCTTTTTTCCTCCTTTTCCAATATTCTATTAAATTCTTAAGGATGGTAATTGTTTGAGAGGTTTCCGATATAACAATCCAATTTTTCTCGATAACATGCATTATTTATTAAGGTGACCAAAGGTTTTTGGGGGGATATATAAGAACTCAAGTCCATTCAATCAAAACATTTATCTGAGGACCCATTCTATAGTGTGAATCCTTAGGATACTCAATGTGATATATTTTTATGGAATATAAAATGAACCTATAGTGTAGGGTCTAGACATGTAAGGTTTTGACGTTTTTGCCTCTTGAGAGGTAGGTTGCAGAAAAGTGGCTTGGGTGCTGAGTTTTCTTGCCTCAAAATTTTTAATTTCCACTATAACGAGGGTTTATGTTACCCTAGATAGTCCAATATTCATTTCGATATTTTTTTAGGGTCACTGTAGCATGGGAATGGTGATATTCCATGGCTTTACCCCGTGTTTTTAGAATTGGGTTTGACCAAGATTTGGAAAATAGAGATATGTGTGGATTTTTATCTTGGATTTTAGAGATATGTTGGAATGGGGTCCATTACAGTGAGTTCATAACTTGTACATCATACAAATAAGGAAAACCCTGCCCATTATGGTGTAATCGGGGAGGTTTTGTTGTGTTCTTCTATTTTAACAACTAGGTATCATTCTCGCATACATCCAAAATCATTATAATTTACCCTTTATCCCCCAAACCATTGGTGGCCTGAATCCCATTTAGAATATCCTTTCAATCCCCATTACTATGATTAATCCATTAGCCTTTATATATCTAGTTTTGGATATTTGAGGGTTTTCTACTCTACTCTAGGGGGTTTGTTCTCTTTCATTATCTAACATTCATGCTCTAACAGGTCATTCTCTTATTTTTCTTATGGTTTTTATAGATGAATTAAAAGGGGGGTTTGAGGTATTTTTTTAGGTTTTGTTGTTTCCCCACACCATGGTGATTGAATTTTGGGGCATGTTATTCTATTATCACTTAACGAATGCTAATATATTCATTTTGATGTAATTGATTCATTACCTATCATTATTTTTTTTTTAATTTTGAAATTATCATATTTTAATCAATTTGAAAATGATTGAAATAACCCAATGAAGATAATAAAATGTTAATTAAATTAATAATTAATTGTTGTTTTGGTTTTCTCAATTTCATGCACATTTTTTGTAATTTGTTGTTGCCTATTGATTTTATAAATAATGTGTTATCTAAATTTAAGGGTATTTCTTTATTTAATATGTTTAAATTAGTAAAAATATAATAAAAACATAAATATGGGATTATTATGTTATGATTAAAATAATTGGATTGTAAATTAATTACTATTCTAAAAAAATATTTGCTGAGATATAGAAGTAATGCAAGAAGAATATTGATATTGAATCAAATGTATTGATAACTAATAAATTATTTGATTCATTTCATTGAAACCTATTTATAATAAACTAGTTATTTCAAAATATTAATTAAAACGGTTTTAACTAATGATAAATTATTTGGGGTTGTATAGGACTGTTCTTTCTATTAAAGGCTTGTATGCCTCAATTCTATGGACTCAATTTCCCCATGATTGTGTCATGATAAAAACAAATGTTGATTCTAGTATTCATTCTATATATAATTAGTGTATTTATGTGATTTAATGATAACATAATATAATAGGAAATGATTATAAAGAAATTGGATGGAGGCCAAGGGCTACATCAATGGTTGATTGTTATGGTCTATGGATGAATTTTTTATGTGAAATGGTGTTAGATATTACAGCAAGGTAGTTAGGAAAAGTTAATAACTAGGATGACACATTAATATTTTCTTACCTTATTCTTATTTTATGATTATTTGGATGAATATTATTTGTTATTCATTCCAAATACTTCGTATAGTTTGACTCTGTTAATGGTTAGTTTATCTTTGTTGTGATAGAATAGGATGAGCCCTAGAGTACCACTAAAATTATGAAATTCAAAATTTAAAAAAATAGAGATGCATAATAATTTTTATAAATATTAATATACATGATCATTAATTTATTCATGACTTAATTATTGTGTCACATTTAATAGGATATGAATTTTAATAAATTAATATTTAAAATATATATGAAATAATTTTATTTAATTAATTGATGACTAATTGACAGTATGAAACTTTAATTCTCATATTTATGTTCAAATATCGATATTAGTAATGGAATATATTTGTCTTTTATGATGGTAGAGAAAGATAAATATAAGAAAAAGTAATTTCCCTTAGTTTTTTTGTGAAATATATCAAATATTTTATAATTTCGGGTTCCTTACCACTCACTTGGGGGGGGGGAAACCAACACCCAGATGTTTTTTCTTGATTTGTTTCTCAACATAGAGGAAATATAGTGAACAGGTAACTTACTTACCATCTCCCCCACTCTCCATTGGGCTATTATTTTTGGGTAGTAGTATCTTAGGCTATATTAGATTATAATAAATAGATTCTTCTTGCCCAAATTATGAAGTATCATTATTGTAATATACATTTATATATCGTATGTAACAACTTGGGTTATAGCACATAGTTGTATCTGGTTATGGTGTCTATGGATTTCCATAGGTGAACTTGTATGGTTTGTTATGGATTGAGGTATAAGGTGTTCAAACGGGTTGTACTAGCTTTTAGATATAAATCTGGTTTCTATGTAGGTTATGATAATGTGGTTTTACTAAGAATCTTAAGATATATAATGGATATGATAATATTAGAAGACATACAAGATGGCTTATAGAAGAGATGTGCGTAGGACAAGAGGTGTTAGGGCATGAGAGAAACTAACTTGTGGAAATGGGAAAGTGTGGTGCCTTTATTATTATATATATATACATATATATATTTTTTTGATAAAGAGTGACTTAATATTATGATATTATTATAATTAGATCCGTGGTGAATACAGGATATATTTTTTAATATTTATATGATGAGTTGGTTTCAATTGTTTATTCATTGGGCTATGGTATTCTCCTTTCAAAATTTCTAAGAGAAATTTCGATTAAGATCTTATTGAGTATCAATTATATTCTAATTATATATATATAAATACTAATTTATAGGTCTATATGATATATTTGGTGATAGAGTTTGGAACTACAAGCTCATTGGAGTTATTTAGGAGCTATTATAGTTTCATGATCATTTGGAGGATTATTGTAGTACATTCATGTTATTTGAGCTATTGTATTACATTAATTTTATTTTTGATTTCTTCATTATGTATTCATTGTGTTGTCTTGTGTTTTCTCACATTACATCTTATTCCATAATCATTATATAGGAAAAATTCCTCCCATGTGTTTGGGTTATATTCCCTCTATGCTAGTCACCAACCTGTGGCCTACTTGAGGCAGGCTTTAGGGGTCATTATCTCCCATCATCAATGGTGTCCTAGGAAGGGTACCTTTTGAGGGATGAGGTTGTAGAACATTCCCGGACATGATTATTCATTATTGGTTTTCCTAATGCCAAGAGAAACTCTAAACCTTTTTTACATATTCTTTATAATAACCACTTTTTTGAGTGATTTCGGGATATGCATCACCACTAGAACTATTTAGATATATCTTATAAAAACATAAATATTTTGGACCACATTAAGATGATTAATTCCATCAATTGAATACATTTTAACCCTAATTTCATTAGTAACAACCTTTTATTTGATATCTCGTTAAGACATAGATACCATGAATAGGGTTTATTTGTATCCACATTACATGCCTATTTTATATGCCACTCATGGTATTTTATCCTGATTTACAATAGAATAAGTATCACGGGAGATCATTTTCATAATTTTTATTAGGATGTAGTTTACCAAAAGGTGGTAATGTGTTTATGTTTCAATGGATAATGGAGGAAAATGCGTATAAACTATCATTCATTGTAATTCAATGGTTTCCCAAAAAACTAAAAAAATTAATGAAAAATGAGAGAAGAAAATATATATATTTAAAAGAGGGTGAATATTTAATTTCACTTATTGTTATAATTTATGATCCTATGATATCTTAGGGATATTTGAGTTGTTGGTTGTTATTATTTTAATAAATATTTTAGTGTATGTTTTTTATTTATCATTATATTTTTTTATCATGAAGAATACATTTCATATTAGATTACTTTTGAGCTTTAATTTTGAATTTTTATATCAATGACTACCATCCCTTAACCTATAGATGTTGAAACCTTAATGAAGTATGATATTATTTTTTTCATTGATTTTTAAGTTGAAATCTAGATATCATAAAATCCTATTGATTTTGTGAATATACGTGATATTGAGCGTAACTCCAAATTTGATTATCTTGAATGATGAGAGAAATTATTTTTCAGGAAAATTAGATCACAAGTGTGTACAAATACTAATAAAATGTTGAGATATGTAAATAGTTATTTGGATAAGTATCATCAATTCAATATAAAAGTGAAATACATTATTTATTTTCTTTATTAATAAGTGATGTGTTGAACATGTGTTTTTTATGTGAAGCATGATGGTTTATTCTCCATTTTTAGTTGTTTTGATTAGTTTATTATGGTTTTTAAACACAGGATATTATGTATTTCCATTATGATGGTGTGAATATATATTATTGAGGTCATAAAAGTGTTTTTTCATTATTGGATTGGAAATATAAAATACATGGATAATTTTTAAATAATATTTTCATTATATAATAAGTTTTTATTTACAAACATATGGTGTTTTTAATTATTATGTGTAGGATTTACATAAATTGGAGATTAGATAAAGTTTTATGAAAAAATAAAATATATTAGAAAAAAATTGTAGACAAATAATAAAAATGTGGCCAACACAATCCCATAGAATTCAGAAGTCATGGATTTCAAATTACATATGAATAATTAAAGAAACAGTATGATATCTATTGTATTTAAATTTTATATCCACTATCAAAAACTCAATACCAAGGGATTTATGCATTTTTGGAAAGGTTAGTGAGTGAGAAAAGATGAATGGAGAATTATTACTAGGATTAATGAAGATAGTGTCTGACATTTCTGGGGTTTTCTTGTGAAATGACCTTTGAAAGAAGCATAGTTCTAGAAATATAGACCCATGTGAGGAAAAACATTCCATGAAATATTTGGTTCCTAAAAATAATGAAATCCAATGTGAAGTACTCTTAAAGGATGAAATGACCAAAGTAGGTTCACAAAACTCATGAAAAGATGCTATTTGAAACACTTTGATATTATAGTCATTTT
Source organism: Viscum album (assembly GCA_963277665.1). Lineage (NCBI taxonomy): Eukaryota > Viridiplantae > Streptophyta > Magnoliopsida > Santalales > Viscaceae > Viscum > Viscum album. Next base: position 399,261,705 of record OY728133.1, on the reverse strand, counting down.
GAAGATACATGATCAACAGAGAAGTTACTGGATATAAAAATTGGGATTAATATACCTATAGAAGGAGATATTGTAGATCACATAATTTTTTAGATTCCAAAATGGAATATACATTTTTTTAACATTCGACATAGAGGGGTCACTACATGAAAATTTTAGAAACAACATATATGAAATAAGTGTTATGAAATGACAATACCATTCAAAAAATATTGATTATAACAGAGTGATTTGTGTATGTTGTCATTATGCCTAGAATTCTCCATGGACACATGAAGAAGTAGGTTAAAACAACCATAATGAAAATAGATATATTGTAGTGGAAAATTTTAAATCATAAATATAAAATAAAAAATTTAGAAAATAATGATATCTATGTCATGGTATATGAGATCTGTAGTGATAGATTCTTAAATTTTATAGATAAAAAATTCTAAACAATGGTGAAAATTAAAATGGGAATGGCCTTTTTAATATATTATTTACTATGGTGATTCAATATCTATGTTATGGAAAGGAAATGTTATTTTGGATATATTTTTAATTTGGACATTAGACCCTATCTATATATTTTTTAATTTTTGAGCTATTATTTTCATGATTTTTAATGGAATCCAATGACATTTTAAAGTACTATCTTTGAAGAGTTTGAATGGGAGTCAAATTGTGTTAGAAATATTATGATAAATGAGATATTTATAAAATTATTATTCTTATATTTAGTAGTCTCCACTTCATCACTTGGGAGTTCATTCATTTTGAAGGATGATCATCATAGGAGTACTTAGTTGGAGGTTTGAAGGATATATGGTGTATTTATTATTTACTTTAGGTTCTCTCACTTCACCAAAATCATTATCTATAATTGGTTTATTAAAAACTACCACTAAAACATTTAATTTTTTCAAAAACGTGACACTTCTCCCCCAAACCCCCCACTCCACCAACCCCCATAACCACTCGAACCACCAAAGACCTACCCTAATAGATCCTCACCATCAGTCCCGAGCCTCGATGCACCTCACCAACAGTCTTGAGCTTAGCCCTACCCTTTCAAGTCCCAAGCCTCACCCTACACTCATCGGTCCAAATCATCTCTATAACCTTTCTACGCCTCACTGTCTGGAGCTGGTTAGGTTTGGGTATTTGGGATGAGTTTCAATGATTATTATTTTTGATATAATACATTCCTCTGATCATTAATTTCCAATACATAAGAAATGACTCTTTAGATAGATGATTATTGATACTTATCTGTATTGAAAGGTGATATTTTTTGGAGGATATATTTTTTTTACCTTATAAACATGATTATGGTGTCATTAAGGACTTATGTTGTAAATTTTTATATAAAAATAATTCGATAGTTTTAATTTTTGATTCTGATTAAGGGGTATTTTTTGATAATGGATTCAAAATTGATTTAGGTTATTGATTTTACATTCTATGCTATTTTTAATGAGGTTTGTCATTTGGTATGTTAATTGGGGATTTAGGGTACTGACAACAGGTTTCCACATGTATTTTACAATTACATTTGACATTGGGTACCTGGTGGGAGTTAAATAGTTAATGTTGGACTGGTAATAGTTCTGGGTATCCTAAGTGCACAACTAGGGACCCCATGTCCCCATAAAATTTACTTGATAAAAATTACATATATATATATATATATATAATGTGAGGCTTTTTGGTCTGTTACCCCATCTTGATCATTTTCCCCTTTCTCCCTTAATCCCAATATTATCTAGCCACATAGGAGGCCCCTTTGAATTATGGTATTGTGCATGTTGAAATATCATTTATATTTTTATGTGATTGATGCATTTTTTGTGCTTCATGTGGTACTTGTGGTTATTTTACCATTAGTGGTGGTAATTGGGTTTGAGGTATGGTGTCTTTTCAGTGAAAAAATAGTTGGTAGATTAATTAAATGTGACATTGGATGATGTGTTATATAGTTTTTTCTTGATCTTGGTTGTGGTGATGATGTGTGATGCAGGAGTATAGAGATGGTATGTTAATTATGTATAGAGTTTTTAATTGTCTTGGTTGTTTCCTAGTATTTATATATTGATTGAAAATTATCATTATCAAATTAATTGAGCTTCACATGTATTAAGTTTATTGGGGATGGAAATAAATGGATGATAGAATAAATTATATTATTCCTGCTGAAAGGGCATTATGTTTTCCTCTAGAGCATGTTTTTTTATATGAATAAATTATAACAATATATTGTTTTGATATTAAACATGTAAAATCATTTAATATAGGTAATTTTTATTATTTTGATATGAATCATGTCTATGGTTTGGTTGTAGAGAATGTTTACTATGTAAATATGGAAAACATTGAGATTCTATACCATTAATTGATTTCATTGTGATTCCCTTTGGTTTAAATACTTTAAATTTCACATTTATAGCCTTGATTTTTTATGAATATCATATAAAACATTTCAAAATTATTTTATAGGTTTCATTAAGAAACTATTCAACTATAATTCATGATGGGTCATCAGGTGCTAACCTGATTACCCCAATACTTAACCTCATCTATTTTGATCAATTCCAATGATACATCTATTGTATCCAAAATTCATTATAGTTCCATCAGATAATGTAATTTCAATATCTAGTACCAACAATATGAAAAATCATAAGGGAAGTTAATCATAATAGCCGGTGTAAATAATATAGAAAATCCATCACATATAAAATGATATTTAAGATGTAATCTCAATATTCAAACTCTCTCAAAATATTAATTTTTTGAATTATATATTCTGAATTTAATTTTATTTGATCAATTGATAGGAATTCCTTAGAGTAAGAACTATAATATTCTACCAACCACACAAATAGATGACGATCCATCTGTATCACATCCTATCGCATCTGAGACACCATCTGTTTTTCCCCTGCACCATCTCTCATACCCTCCATGAGCGTGCCATTAGTAGCTGAGTTGACAACTTCACATTCAGCAGCCTCAGTAGTGAGGGAGTAGGGCTCCACAACTAGTTCTTCGTGGGGATACTGGAGAGTTAATGTTATAGATAAAAAAATTAACATGAATAAATTTAGTGCACTTTTTTCATACTAATTGTTTGTTCATAAAAGATGGAAACAATGAAAATACATAGAAAAGTATGAAAAGATTATATGTATAAAATATGACTGGAAAAAAGATATGTTTCCAATTTGATTCATATGTGGTCCCTAAGAATGGAAACATAGGATTACATGGACATATTCTAGGTCAGCTAGCAGTAGATCCGGTTTCCCTTCTGATTACGTATGATTATTGGAGTCATATTCATTCATCTTGTATGAATGTTGTATTTTATTCACAAATAAATTTAATTTTAAAACATTATAGTGTAATTGAATGTCAGAATGTTATTAAATTCTAATATTTTTTAAATGAATTTCTTGGTACATATTGTTTTCCACTTTACGGTTGTTGATGTGCTAGAACGAAAGTGGACATTGAAAAATCTGTGAAATAAATGGAAAGACATTAAATGGAAATTATGTGGTGATTTCAACGATACTTCATTGAGAACTCAACATGTACATGCCAAGGTACCCAATGGGGTTCCTAGAGAGCAATTTAGTGTTTTTATTGATAGACATCTTGATGAGAAGCACATGTTTTTTAAATATATATTATTATATTATTCTCATTTTACATTTATACATGTATATAAAAAGGACATGACGTTGCAAACATTACTAATAAATTAAATTTTATTAATTTTAGGATCTTTCCAGGAGTAATGCATCGGGTCAGGCTAAGAAAATCATCCCTCACACTGTGGGGTCAAAGAGTTTTTCTAGAAGGTGATCGACTCTGGTAATATTTTCATTAGTTTAAATGTTTATAAAAAAATAGTATTTCATTAATACTTTATATTATTGATTCATCTTTGTTTAATGTTGTCATAGATTTTAGGGAACCAACCATCCCAAGAAGAAGTGTGGTTGGATGTTCATTAAAACTCTGATGAGAGTTTTGTTAATGAGCATGTTTAAGAAGTTGGGGTATGAATTAATTTTTCATTATAATAAATTATTATCAGTTTTCACTATGTTAATATATATTTCTTATATTATGAATGATATTTTATTTATAGGAAAAAATTAATAAAATTGGGGATGCCAATCCCATACAGTCCTACTAAGTCTCTCAGGATGAACCAGTTGGTAAAGTACTTGGGAAGAAGCATCCTGGTCATGTGTGTGGGATGGGTTTGGGACCCTTTCCATTTGAGGTATTTAATAGGCCCTCAGGGATTAATGCTGCATCTAATAATAGTTATAGTTGAGATTCTCAAACAAATTATGTTTCTATGAAAAACACAATTTAAGAATTGGGGGCTCAGATATCTGATTTGCAGAAAGTGTGGGTCAATTTATATCAGAATATGCTCGAATCTATCCTTAGTGATATTGCATCGATGACGGGTGGTGAGTAGGTAAATCACAAAATTTCAAAATCATTTAGTTTGAAAACATTTATTGGTTTTATGATTAAATATAAATATACAACATTATTTTATTTTTAATATCATTGTCTTATAGGTGCTAGTAAAATGAAGTAGAGACGGAGGTGGAGAGGGTGACAAGCAGTGTTCATCATCAGACGGTGATTAATGGTCTTGTTGATATGTTGGAAAAATATGGAAACAAATGATTTTTTCATATACCATATATCATTTATCATTTATCATTTATCATTTATCATGTATCATTTATCATGTATCATGTATCATGAATCATGTATCATGTATCATGTATCATGTATCATGTATCATGTATCATGTATCATGTATCATGTATCATGTATCATGTATCATGTATCATGTATCATGTATCATGTATCATGTATCATGTGTCATGTATCATGTATCATGTATCATGTATCATGTATCATGTATCATGTATCATTTATCATTTATCATGTATCATGTATCATGTATCATGTATCATGTATCTTGTCTCATGTATCATGTATCATGTATCATGTATCATGTATCATGTATCATGTATCATTTATCATGTATCATGTATCAGGTATCATGTATCATGTATCATGTATCATGTATCATGTATCATGTATCATGTATCATGTATCATGTATCATGTATCATGTATCATGTATCATGTATCATGTATCATGTATCATTTATCATGTATCATGTATCATGTATCATGTGTGTCCTAGAGTAGTCACCTAATATTTTCAGGACCTAACATTTTCATTATTCTCCATGTTTGATAAAGGCATTGGAATTTAATATGGCTTGATGATTTAGTAAGGAAGCGATTCTAGAATTGGTGAAGTATGAAGTTAGTGGAGTATGAAGTAATCAATATTCCATATAGAATATGGAGATATTTAGTAGTTTCATTTGAGTTATGTTAGGATGTGTATATTATTATTTTGGACAAACTACTATGTTTTCTATTTTATTCATTTTATTCATGTTAAAGACACAAGCCCCACATTCGTGTCATTCAAGGATGGGGCCCACAAATGTTGGGTCAGCTATTGGCCACATTAGAAATAAGGGAATGATCACTTCTCAAAATATATCCTTTGATTTGTGTTCCATATATGGTAGGCAAGCCTATTTTGGACTTGTTCCATCATTATAGGGGAGAATAACACTTGGAGGATGATGGAGATCCAAATTAGGAGCTACACCACTATGTGCTTAAGCACATTGAGTGAGCCAATATATAAGAGATATGATCATGTAATAATCCTATAATCAACTAGCATATTGATATATCCACAACAAATTTTAATTTTTAATGGTCAACTCTGAGTTGTGGTTCTCCCACCATCAAAATTACCTATTTATGCAAGACCTCAATGTCCAAACGATGATGCCAACACATTTAATATGTTACTTAGGAGTATATTACCCTTGGTGCTCAATTTGTTTGAAATGGTTGAAATCCAATTGACCAATCTCATACCATTCACACTATAATTTCCATTAAAATCTCTCAAAAACAATTAAAATGCACCTGTCTCAACCCACCATGTGCCTGTAGTGGTTCCTCACTGACCACATACTACTTTTAGAAGTAACTCATGTTGAATGGATTTTGGATGAATATTTTTTTGAGAACACTAAACTTTAATAGTCAACATATTTAAATACATATTTTGAAACCATTTATACAAGGTACCACGATATCACTTTGAGAATTCTCACCACTACTTGTAACCAACTTCTGATGATGTCTCTTGATCTTACCAAATCTTACCCATTTATATCACTATTCAAAAAAAACATTCTAGTGTATTCCTAATCCAACACACCTAGATAATCAAAAGTTATCTCAATCCTAATACCTAGACTCGAGCTTCTCCCAAGTATGTATTTGAACCATTACCTGGCATTCACCATGGAATGTACCTAGATCCAGTTTCCAAGAAACGAAAAAACTAAAAAAACCACCCAATGACCGGTCCAACACTAACATGAGTGTTACCCTCCAATATTTGATATTTGAAATCCATATCTTAAGGATTTCTATAAAACAATCCTTCTCTAAACCTCCCATGGATTCCTTTCATCCAAACAAAAACGCAATGATTTTAATTGGTTATCTTGGTACATATATTCTCTACAAACATACTTAGGATAGTGTCAATATATTGGGAATTACTGAATCTAGAATATGAGTACACAAAGTTGCTAAAAATTACCCATTTCTGGTAAAAATATAAAAACATCCTGACATTTTTGAAAAATTATATTGATAAACTTGTTTAGATATTCTGATACACACTCCATCAAAAAATGTTATACTTTCCTTGAACCAACTATTGATGCCACATCTCTCAATGATGTGTGACTAGTTCCAACATTGGGTCAACAACCATTGTGAACCTAAAACCCTCATCTTTCTTCTATGGTATATCATTAAAGGGTTACACCCCAAAAGTTTTCCATCATATTTAACGTGATGCATAGATGGAAGGCTAACCTCCCCTGGAAAATTTGATCACTGAAACATCAATCAATCCACTCTGGGTTTACTTGTTTAATAGATTCCCATCTTAATAGCTGGTGTTTTAATTCTCGTTTTGATCGCATATCCCTAGATCCGAATAATACCATTTTATTTCAAGTATAACCAAAAAAATCTGATAATGAATCTCATCATACATCAATGGTTTGGTAATCAACCAGCCACCTTTCCATTGTGTTTCCATGAATTCATAGACACACTATCAACCGGTAAAACTCATGGACCACTTATTTCTCTTGAGCATTAATATATCATCTAGAATTAGTTTAAACTCAAACCTATGTATTAAAAGTCATTTTCATGTTTGAGATATGAAATATTGAATACACCTACTCATCAACTTCAAGCAGTCATTCTAAAAATTTTCAATTGGTCTATTACAGTTGTGTCCCTCTATATGAAAGGAAATATTTTCCATAATACTCATCATTCCCCCCACCTTAGGAATTTATTGTGAAATGTTTTTTTAAAATTAAAAACATTCCCTGGAATATACTTCATCCACTACTGAATATGGTTACCAAACCAGGATAACACACATATATTAATCATCAACCTGAATTGAAAAAACACCATCCTCTTAAAAGTGTTTTAGTATAGTTTTTCTCATATACACATGTGTGATTATATTATTGAATCATATTTAAGCACTTCATATTTCTCAAAAAAGAAAGTCCAAACTAAATCTAATTGGTATTATTGTCAAACCCAATTCATTTTTCAATGTTATCCTAAGAACTGGGATAAATAATCCTTATTAGGATGGCTCGAAGATATATCTTATAATTTTGTTCTATGTAGTTTGATGTCTTACAGCTTGGACGTTGGTTCCATAAATTTTAATGTATTTTATTTAGATCTATGAAACACTGTTAGATGGTTGAGATTTTATGGTTTAGATTATTTTGTTATATGTTCTTTGTACATTGTTTTTTATAAAACATTCTCAGATTATTGACTAATGAACATTGTTATATAGTTTAGATTATTCTGTTATATGTTCTCTGCACATGGTTTTTTTCTAGGGTACTGGTATTGGGGATGCATAATCTACTGTCATTTTTTACTCATAAATATACATTTAGCGGCAGTTTAAACTGCCGCTAATGAAATGGATAATATTTCATGGATTTCTAAACTGCCTCTATAATTTGATATTATTATTGGTGGTAGTTAAAACCACTGATAAATAAATGTGCATTATTATTATTTTTGCAGCACTTATGGTGGTTTAGTGGCAGTTTCAATGTAAAAACATGAAATAAATTTAGAATCGGATAAAACTGCCACAAAATATGCCATTTTTTCACATGAAACCACTGATAAAACCAAAAAAACTGCCGCTATATATGTTTACTATAACACATCCCAAAAACTGCTACCAAATTAAATAAATTTCTGCGTGTTTGATGCTGACACCCAATTTACCGGTGGTTTTATGGAACCGTCGCAGAATCATATGGTGGCAGTTTAAACCGCCGCTATGATTTGTTTTTCTTATAGTGTCTATCATTAATACCATGAAGGTAAAAACATTATTTTTATAGGTTTTTTAATGATGTGTAATTGAATATTAGAGTGTGTATATTTTTAATGTCATCCCATAGAGAATTTTTTTAATTTAATGATTCTATAACAACATTTAATACATATTTGGCCATGTATAATGATTCATGGATCGATGATTTGTATTTATTTTGTTATATAGTGTTGGGATTCTTCCTTGATCGTTGGGGTGTTTTAATGATAATTTTAAACACGGTTTTGGATACCATATTTATTAAATATACTAAATTAATGTACCATAACAAAATATATATTTTTTTAATGAAGAGTAAAAACAAAGGCTAAGGGTTTATAAAGATCAAATTCTGATGTTGATATTACTATCCATTTAGATCTTTTTTTCAGGAAAATCCCATACTACCACATTTATCAAACATGGTTCACACTTTTCATCCATAATTCATTCAATTTAGGATTAGATTTACTTTTAATCTTTTCAACAAATTTCATTATCTTTGATTATGTATTTTCAAGATAAGTACTTGTCCCAATCAATTCAATGTCAATAAAACCACCTATTAATTATTTTGTAGAAAATAGCTAGAATGACAAATTATATACATTCAGAACATGATACTATATTGGAATTAACGATAGACTATGGGAGGTTAAATAGATTAATAACTATCTTATTATACAATAAAACATTAACATATCCAAAAAACTATTCACACATGATATTATCCTAGATATATTCTAATATAAAATTTATTATGGAAATAGGGATCCATAAGAAAGGGTGATCTCAAAAACGCATGAAGGAAAAATTTATCAATGATTTATAGGGGATAATATTATAAACATGTCAAAAAAATGAATTCATAATAACTACCTGATTAGTGCGAAATGATCATAGAAATATAATATGTGACCATAAAGAATCATAGATATAGAATAATTACAAAAAACAATAAAATCATCATTATTAAAGTATTAAATATGCCATACCATATAAATATGAATACATAAAAAATTAATGAAGATCCATGGAATCAGAACATATGATATTGAAATAAGAATCATTATAGAAAATCACAACATATTTTCTTCTTAACAACCAATACAATCATAACATTGTGAATTAGAAACCACCACCCCATTCAATAAAATAGTTATTCGGGATTCACTGTAAGGGTCCTATTGTAAAATAAATGGATATTGTATTTACTTAATTTCTTATAGGTATATATAATTTTGAGTACATTAATATCATAATGATAAATAGTACATATGTGTGATACAGTAATGAAATCATGAATCAATATAGGAGTAGCCCATAGAAAGATAATGGGTTCGTGACTATTTCATGAGGTATCATATAAGAACCAATTCTTATTTGGATTATATGGTACTAAAATTCCAATAACCAAAAATAAATATATCATAAAGTAATTAGAAGATAAAACATGAATGGGAATAAATAGTTTAATATAATTTATATTCTATAGAAAGGGATGAAATTGGAAGAGAAAACATGAAAATATGTTTCCATGCATTTTAGAAATATTATAACAAAACACAGTTGAAATTCACTTTCAAAATCCTTTTCAAAAGTTAAGAAATGAATTTATAGAAATTAATTTTTTTAATAAACTTCCTAAAAATTGAAGTATAAAATTAAATAAATTTAAATAATAAGAAATAAGAAATAAAAGGTAAAAAATATATGTAATTGCAAAAAATAATATTTATGCTTTTTAGATATTTTTAAAGGAAAATCACATCAATAAAAGAATTTTAAAATATGCTTTATAATGTTTATAAATGGAAATTTCAATGGTAAAAAACATAATAAATATTTTATATTAAAATAAAAATACAAAAAAGTTTTATAAATAATATTCATATGGAAGATAAATATATAATACAAAGGATGGGAATTATTCTTAAGAACACCATTTTTTATAAAGTAAGAAAAAAATCAAAGTGGAATATTTTTATATGAAAATGTAATTTATTTAAATTGAAAGAGAAAATAAAATATATTATAGGGAGAGGTTATAATATAAAAATCTTATAATAATATAGCCAATGAAGAAATATTATGACTCCAGAAAAGGAAATTGAGTCAAAACAACATTAACATGGATTCGTTATAACTTGAACACATATAAACATACAATATTTACAATTTTGGTTTATTATTCATTTATATAGAAAAATTGGTTATATTTATATTACTTAATACCATTAAATTATAATTTCTCATTATGTCACACCCCGACCTTTATTTCATTTTTATTTATTTAATTTTTGTCTTCGGGTTCTCGCGCCAAGGTCCGGGCTAGATCCTGGATTAAAACTTTTTTTCATTTAATACATTTAGTGGGTTTCGAGCCCGTGCGTGGTCACTGCACGGTAGGAGGTAGCTGCACGATCTCCCCAGGTGCTTGTGTCGGTGCCCAATCGGACTGCGTTGAGGCATGCAATTTGTGTGGGCGTTTTTTTAGGTCGTGCGATGAGCGCACAAGTACCTGGTTTCTAGAATTTTATAATTAATTGGATTATGTTTAAAAAAAGGGTTGTTAAAAATAATAATATTATGTTATTGTCATTATTAGTGTAATTATTATTATTCTTTATATTATTGTTATTATTATTATTATTACTTTTATTATTATAACTATTGTTATTTTATTATAATTGAAAAAAAATGCTAACCCTTGTTCTACCCACATCTGTCACCCCCGTTTTTTCCTCTCCCCCTACCCACGGCACTCCCCCTCTGCGTGATCCACACACCCTAGCCTCGCCACACTTTCCCGGGATCCCGCCCGGCCGACCTTGCCCTCTTGAACCCGCCACCTACCTTCCACCCCTCCCGGTTTCCCTCTACCGAGCCCCCCTGCTGTAGCGACGCCGCACTTCGCCCCTGTCGTGCACGCCTCCAGCTCCCGGTCAGGCCGCCTCCGGCCTCCTTCCATGCCACCTTCCCACCAACCAGACCCCTAGCCCCCTGCCGTGCTCGCCTCCTGCTCCCAACCAGGTCGTCTCCAGCCCTCGTTCTGCACCCCCCTTCGCCAACGCCCCCTCATCGCACCCCAGCCGGCACTCCTATCTGACAACCGCCTCACCCTCGGGCTCCCATCCACCTCTTACCCACACCCTCTGGTGCACCCTCACCTCACCAGCCCACCGTGCTGACACCCCCTTCTGGCTGACCTTCTCTCCGACACACAACCTCCCCCATTTGGTTCTGTTCTTTATCCTTCTTTTGAGTTTTTTTCCTTCCGATGGGAATATGATTCATTTGGGGTCATTGTTTAATCACTACATGGTTTGAATTCTTGTTTACGGTCTATTTTTAGTTCACATGTGGTGCTTTTTAGGTGCTATTAGAGATTCACACAATTTTGGGGAGTTCCTCCTTCCGAGGTAGGTGGTTCCACGCTTAACGGTTATCTGATGAATTATTTCTCTTCTTAAATTTATTTGGAATTTTTATTAATTTGTGTTTTTAGTGATAATCTAGTTTTTAATCGAAGTTGATACGTTTACATGATATATGTGTATTTTTTGGGAGCAATAATGCTGAATTGTTTATTTACACGGCACAAACCATGCAGTTTCTGTTTTGGTTTAGCATCGATGTGTAGAGATTCATAAAACATGTTTTGAACAGGTTTTGGTGTGTTTGCCTTATTTTGCACCCTTGAAATTAATTTTAAATTAGGTAATAATGTTCTTTGATCTGTTCAAATAAATTATCATGTCCTTCATGTGATGCAGATTCGGGTGTGAAATAGTTCTTGGTGTACGTTTGGTTTCAAAAGGGGGATTTTATGTGTATATTGGTGTGAAGTCTTTTTGGTTTTTCTTGAAATGATTTAATAAAACGTTTAGTGATTTATTGAATTATTTGGATGGTGCGAAAGTGGTATTTTTAAAATTGTTGAATATGCGTTTGTTTTTTATAGTGTGTTTATATAAAATAAGACATGTTCTTGGTGTAAACCCTTTTTGCGTCACTTAGTGGTGTTTCATAAATGGTGCAAGCAGTCCATTAAATAGTGTAGATGGTGCGAGTTGTGTTTTGGAAGCATGTTGTGTTGGTGTTTGTGCTATTTGTTCGTTTGAATTGTTTTGAGTCCGTGTTTATGAATTTTAGTTGTGAAGTTGTTGCAGCGTGTCGGCGAGGAAGACCCGCGGTACTTCGGTCGTCATCTTGTGCGTGTTTATGCATATGGGTGAGGCGTGACGTGCCATTATGTTTGGACAGAGAGCTGATGTAGGTCCCCCACTGCACTTACCTTTAGATTTAGAATTTTTTTAATTGTTTGATGTTTTATTAATTTTAATAAATTGGAAATAATATAATATAATTATATTTTATATGATTATTTGGTGAGAAAAGAGCCGTTTATTTTATACTGAACACTTGAAACATTTTCTTGATGAGCAGACACACAGTATTGAAATAATGTCCATTTGGCCTTTAAACATAATTCACTGAATTTCAGATGTACTTCTAGTTTTAATGATATATGATTTCTTCTGAACAAGGGTTTTGAGCTTTCTCGAGAAATGAGGTTTTGCTTTAAAATTTGTGAAGGCCCGTTTGGAACTTTAAGAAAATAAATTATTTTGGAAAACCCATTCAGGGGTGATCTTTGGTGTGCATTTATTGCGTGATTTGTATGGGATGTTTGTGCATTGTGACTGATTGATTTACATTGTGGATGCACCCCTTTTTACTGTATGTGTTGACATGGGAACCTGGCATAGTAAGTGAATCTTCTGAGAATGATTGCTGCACTAGTTTAGAATACGCACTGGCTAGTGTCCCCATAGCAAGGGAATACTGATTTATTGCTGCTATGGAGATTGGGACCCTCGGTTAGGCCATGCAGGGCTATACCAGGTATTAGTATGGGGGTTATGACGTCATCGAGTTAGGGCATTCCATTAGGATGAGTCAGATGTATAGTATGTTCTGGATTGTTCATGATCTCCTAGGTTCGACCCATGTTTCTTTTAGTATTTATTTGTATGTGGTAGACGATTGAGAGGTCGAGTTTGGTTGTTGACCCCTATGTGCCACTTTTTCCATTGCCCTTAGTGTGTGTTGTGTGTTGTGTGTGATTTTCCTTTTGACTAACAACTGAAGTTTGGATTTCTAAATTGTTCACAAAATGTTTTAAAAATGCAATGCACCTATTTCTTTCGGCATTAAACTTGTTCTAAATTAAAAAGGTCAATGGACTATTACTTGATTTATAAATGATAGTGTGTGTGGAAACCATATGTTATATAATTTTGTGCAAACTTGATATTGATAAATTCTTTGTTTAATGGTATATGCATTGGGAATAGAATTAGTTGGGCCTACCTACTGAGTTTTAATACTCACGCCTATAGTGTTTTCTTGTTTTTAGTTCTATTGCAGGTTCTAGCTTCAGTTGTTCGCCTTGAGCGACGTTGGGTTGTGGTATTAGAGATTGACCCCCGGGGTTACGTGGAGTTTTGGTCGTGGTCAGGTTAGTAGCATTGTTTGTTCTTTATTTATCATAAAAAATGTAGATATTCCCATAATATATTTATTATCCCAAAATCACTTCATGTTTCACATGGTAATTGTTTGCAAAATAAAATATTTAGAAATGTCCCCTTTTATAGACTTATTGAATCAATAAAAGAAATCATTTTATTAGTGAATGATATTTTATTTTTTACCATTAAATAATTATAATAAAATAAATATATTCATTATTAAAAAATATTAATAATATTTATGTATTATTAATCATTAATGATGGAATTTCAATAGCTCCTTTTATAAAATTTGTAAAACCTACCCAATCGAGAAATTGTTATAATATGTGAATGAGTAATAATTATTTATTTTGTACATAAAATGTAACTCCTATAGATTAATAATTGATTCATTTACATTTTATTATAGTGATATATCAGATTTAATTTTTGGATGATGAAGATGATAAAAATTGATTAATTAGGTGATCACACTTACATTGAAAATTTTAAATTCCTCTTAAAGACCCTCTTCGAAATAACAGATTTAGAAATCCTTATGAAGAAATGCATCCCAAAATGGGAGAGACTTCTTAGGTAGATAATTGGGGTATATATTCAATAGGAAACTAAATGATATGTGTGGATTTTTTATTTGATTAAGGGGTGGATATTAATTAGTTTAGTGAGGGAATGTTTGAAATAAATTAGTGAACATATTAATTTTCAGTTATCACAAGTGCTTCACTATAACCCCTAGTGATCTATTCCATCCATTAATACTACAATATGAACATTATTGAAAATATTATACAATTGGTTTTATTTTATCATAATTATGTATATATAATTCCAAATTTATTGTATCTAATTGTGTTTTGAAGTTTTTACCTATTTTTTCTATTTTTAGCTAAAAATACTAATTTTATACACTTAAATAATTTAAAAGTCATTATTAAAAATATAGAATCCATTTTAATATCATATACCTTAAAAAGTGACAAAAAAATTTTAAATTAAATATTCATGATGCCTAAACAAAGGATTTTAAAAAAAATCCATAAAAACATTATAATAATTTAGTCTTGTTTCCAACCAAATAATAAATACTAGATGAATGTGAATTTATTTATATATATAATAGATTTTTTTAAAATAATTATTTAAAATTTATTAATTTAATTTATTCAAATAATAATATATAACACATAAAATAATAATTCATTAAGGTGTATAAATTTTTAACATTAAATGATTTTATTTTATTTTATGAAAAAATATTAATTATTCTATGAATGTAAAATAATTTTATAATATATATGTATGCATAAATAAAAATTTCATTAAATTTCATTCTCAAAATATGATAAATTTGATGTTAAATAAAAAACTTATAATATATAATAAAAAGTGATTTTAAATAAAAAAAATTATATAATCATGGTTAATTAAATTTTTATTCTATATAAATCATTGGTTATGTTTTCAATGTTTTTTATTTATTAATTATTCATTACTGTCAATACATTTTTTTAAAATAATTTATTAAAAGTAATATTATTTATAAAAATAAAATTTCAACAAGTCAATTTATTTTCAATATTTGTTATTTATACAAATAAAGTATAATCATTTTATTTTATACCGAAATTATTTATTTATTGTAAAAATTATCTTTATAATTGAAATATATATATATATATAACTTCCAAATAATATTTATTTATATTAACCAGAGACTAGTAATAAAAAACTAGCAATGTGTTTACTAGTATTATACTTAATAGTTGTGTATCAGTTATAATGTTTTAATAATGGCTATATAAACCTCATTCCATTCTATAAATTCTTTTCATTTTATATTTATCTATCACCCTTATCATTTAATTAATTTTCTCTTAGGGTTTTATAAAATTAATTATTTATTCATGATGCTCTTTTTCATTATAGGATGTGTTCTTTTAATAGTGATAGTCAGTGGTAAAAATAATTCTTGGAATATTATAATTGTAAAAATATTATTATTTTATTATTATTATAAAATATTAATTTAATAATGTTTAGAGGAATTAATAATCAATGGTATATAATACATGACTTCATGGAATTTTCTTTGTATATTCTACTATGAGTGGATAAATTTTTTTTGATTTGATTTTTATCTTAAACGATAAATTATGTACACAAGTTATAAAAAATAAAACAAGTATATTGGTGAAATTAAATGTATACTAAAATTTCAAATATCACAGATTTTCCCTTATGTAATTTCACTCCCATGTTTTAAATTTTCCCTCACTAATGAAAATTTAGTGAGGATATCTTTAAAATAGGCTTCAATCAATATATAAGTTCAATTAAGAACTAAAACTCAATATTTAGGGAAAGACTAGGAAAGTTTTCAGTTTCCTCGTAATTATAATATATTAATATTTTCTTTAGTCTCATCCATTTTTCCCAGTTATACATCTATAGTTAGTGACTATTATCATTCATTTTTAGGAAAATTCATTTCACAACTTCATTTTCCTAATTTGATTTCAAATTATTTATTAAATACGAATTGGTTAATAGGATTAAGAAACAGTATTATCATAATAAAATAAATATAAAAAATTAAATGAAAAATATATCTCATGATGTCTTTGCCTATGACACATTCAATTTAACCTATGAAAGTTTTGGTTTAACCTAGGTTTCTTATAGTTTGGAACAATTATACTTATTAAACTAACTCAAAAAAATCTAAACACTAATCTAATACAAGATGATTTTAACAAATAATTATATTTATTTATTTATTTATTTTTACAAAATTATACATTACATATTATAAATAAAACTCACTCCCATAATCCAAAGGTTAACTTTATTTGGATATTAGTTACAAAAATAACATACTATATATTAATGATTCAATGTATTCCATGAACATATCTAAAAAAGATTGCATCCTTGAAAACTATGACCTATGGTATATTGGTGAAACTATGAAACATAAAAAAGGAGTTGTCTGAAACAATTATTAATGAAAAAACATTTCAATGTGTAATTTAGGATTGGATCATTTACGTGTGAGGAAACATAAACATAAAATAACAACTAGTTTAATGTAAAATTATTATAGAATAAAAATAATTTAAAATAAGAAAATATGTAATATGTAATTGGAATTTATAAAAAAAATTATAATCATGAAGAACAGAATATAACATGGAATATGAATGTAGGAACATAAGACAATATTCATGATCCATGAAAACATTACATAAGAATGTGTCACAAGCATAAGAAAATAAAACCTTAACATATATCAAAGTTAACCACCAATACCATCATATTATATTGGATAAAAAATCATTTCCTACATCATATAAAATAGTTGATCGGGCATCACTACATATATCCCACAGTAATCTCAGGAGATATGATCTTTACCCAATACATTTGTAATTCCAAATTTATTTTGGAATATTTCCTTTAAAAATACCATATATTTGAAAGAATCCCTCACACATAAATCTAAAATAAAATAGAAATAACTTATCCCATTATGAAAAAAATAGTACAATGGAATAAAAATTAACAGATATATCAAATAAATAAATTTTTGAAAATTTTAAAATGCATAAAATCACATATAAACAATATATAACATGAATAAAGTATCCAACATAATGATCTCCTATAAGGATCATAAAATTGATTACAAATATAAAATGATAGTAGAATATTAAAAATTTAACAAAAAACATTAGAATTAAATTACGGAATATAATGAATGATTTTATAACAATGTACGTAAGTCATTATATATGAATGTAATAGGATCATTATATACATGTTCATTAGTTATATGACTATTGATATATGTTTGTTCAATATACATGTGTCTAATAGTGGTATTAATGAATTTATATTATGAATCTTGATATTTCAAGTTTGATAAAAATATTTTATTTTGTATTTATATAGATAATAGTTCAATTTTGTAATTATCCTTTATATTAATGAAATAGTTTTTTAAAAATTATTACAATTAAAAAATAATTATAATGAAAATTATTAATAAAATTCAAAGAAAAATTTGAAAACAAATTATGTTTTAATAGTAGTTGAATGGTAAAATGAATAAATTTAATAAAATACATAAATATTAGAAAGGAATATTTTTTCAAATATAGAAATTTCTTTATTTGATATATTTTTATTTTGATAAATTTAATTGGTCACTATTACAAAATTATTTTAATTAAATGTAATTTTTGTGTGTGAATTAATATTCATCTAATCGTTATAAATTATTAATAAAAAATAATAATACAATTTTTATGCTTAAAAATATATTCTTGACAGAAAATATATGTTATCCTTTTTTATTTTGAAAAACTACATTTATCATGGTTAAAGGTTTATTTGAATAAAATTTATTATTTATATATGTAAAAAATAAATAAAAATTTTTGGGATAATTAGTAACTAATATGAAATATTAATTAGAACACTTCATTTTATAAAGATAATATCCTATGAAAAAGTATATTTTTTTATGAATTGTATATTTTCATTTAAAAGTAATGTTTTTAATATATGTATTTTTAATTTGATTAAATTAAGTCTAAATTTTAATCATCATGTCAAAAGTAGGTATATATCATCATATGATACTTTTTATAAAAAATAATTATCATTGTAACTAATTAAATATAATAATTGATGGTAATGTGGGGTAATATAACAAGGCTCAAATTTATAAAAATATAATTATATATTTAGACATTATATAACTCTTTTTTAGTTGTGTGATTCCATCTAATAATTCTTACAAACAATTTCTCACAAAACTAGCCTAACTCTCTTGTTATTCTATGATTTCCTATCATCCAACTTAAGGTTCCAAAAAATTATCCCTTTGATTATCCTAAAAAAGGACCTCTCATTAACCAAATCCAAACCACTTATATGCTTTATTTTTTTCTTCAATACATTTTCAAGACCTGGCACACTGGGGCCCACCTGAGCATCATAAGTCCAAGCTGTGAAAACCCAAATCCCACATCTAATAGGCTAGGTCTTTGGTATAAATTTTGAGAAGAAATAAATTAAATATAAAACCTTTTCCTAACATATATATATGTAGAAACCAAAACATATCCATGAAAAAGTGCATAGGAATATGAAATAAAGTAACATATCGAGTGCAAAAATGAATTCAATAGCCTATATAGAAATACAACTGAGTATGAAAGTAATAAACCAAGGAATTAAAAGTGGAAAAATATATGGCCAAACCGAAATTACGTCAATATGTTACTACAACTGTAAGAATAAAAACAGAGAGATCCTATCCCTTGATCTTCAGGTCCTGGCCACTGTACATGGTCAATGCACCACATGTATTACTACATGCCCCAAAATTCATTGTTGGTCTATTAATCATCTGTATAAGGCATCACATGTGTGGGAAAAGCCCATATAGGGGTGAGTGTATAAATATCTATTAGGAAGGAGCAAAATTTTAAGGTGGATAAATAAAAAGATATGATATAATTAATCATCTCAACTCAAATATAGAGGGTAATGAAAAACAAGAACATATATTCTCATAAAAACCTAGATGATACAGAGATGGGATCTTCATCTCACAGCCTATCCAAAGTCATTGAGTTTCCCTGAAACTCTAAAATACCATCTCCAATTCCCATAATCAAAGGACAGCTCACCAAAATATGTTTATAGGGGCCCTCTATTCACTACTATTCTATATAACCAAGGGATCCACAACACCCATGGAGGACCTACACAAATCCTTAACTCAATGAAGGGGTTATATCATTCCATAGATAGAGGTCATGCACCTAGTATAGGGGGGTACCATCTCTATCTATATAAAGAGTATGGGGACTCACTCCCGGGTTTGATAGGTGAGTTCCAATCCCAACATAACTTTGATGATCCTTCCCTGATCATTATCATCAACAAGAATTACTTAATGAAACTGCTCTCTCGGAACACATTACATCTTATATAATAATCCATAAAGAATGAATATATCACAATCTATACAGAAAAACACTCTTAAAAGTCTACTCATGACACAAAATTCAAGTAGAGATGAAGAATATGTGATGGGAATAAGTTCCGAGAGGGAATACATTTTATGTATAGGGGTCCACATTGCATGTAACCCTACCTTATTACATAACTATGTTCTTATCTAAACATGAATTGGTATACATGTTATCTTACATTAAATATAATAGTAGTGAACATCATTCCTTACCCAAATAAGTTCTTCTCATGTGATCTTATATATTCCCACGTACTTTGAATGAGTCCCATGTACCTTGTTATGTATGGTTGTTGGAATGTGCTCATGTACTCCTGATGTGCATTGTGTTTTACCCCGAATGGGGTCTAGAGAGTGTGATACCTAACACATGTCTTGGCTACCTGGGCAGGGTCACATGGATTCTGGTACCTACCACATGTCTTGTAATCCATAACTCCACTCAAAATCATAGTGTCACAGCTAGGGGGGCTACAGGTCGTGCATTCCTTTTGGATACATGATGTGTTCTTAAGAATTATCATGTTCTTGATATTCCTTCACATGGTTTCCCAATCCATGTACAATGCCACGAATGTAACTATTTGAGTTCCTGTAATCATTGGAAAACACCATAGGATGTTTTTACTTGGCCTCAATGGTTTTGAAAATAGAATCTGGTGATCCTCATAAAACTAGTGACACTAACCATTATGCCACCAGTCACCTATTTCATGCTTCCATTTCCACTCTAAATATCATGTTCATGAAGAACCACCTTGTAGAGACCTCAAACTTGACATACATGGAAATATCATTACTTTTGCGGAATACGTAATACATAACAAAAAACAATAATCTAGGACCATAATAGTTTACTGTCTTTGAAACCTCGGAACATAATCTTCTAATCATGGTAAAATATCTTCAACATCTCCAATAATGATCTTCCCCATTTGTTTTCTTACCTAAATTCCTTTCATTATATCCTGGGGAAAAGAAAACATTTAAAGGGTGATCTCAAATTCTTAGTAAGGGTAAGCATGGAGAAAATAAAACAAACCATATACATTTGAACTTAAAAACATGAACATAATGTTTAAACATCAAAATATTGAGCAATGAAATAAAACATGGCAATACATAAGGCATAGATCATAATGGAACATCAATCAGGATAAAATAGCATGGGAATAAAACATGTAATTGTGGAAAACCATTAATCACTTGATATGATTTCCATAGTAGCCAAGGAATTGTTGCCAAGACCATCTTAGTGGACAAAGTCCCTTACTGAATCGAGTTCACTCCTCGTTCCAGTCATGTATCACTGAACTGGATTAACTTGTAGTTCCAGTCATGTCTCTCTCATGAGATATAAATCTTTACCCAATGCATTTGAGGGATATATAGGTCCCACCCATCTCACAATGAGATCATTATTACGTGTCCCACAACATAAACATAAATCATTCATCTTAAACCAAATAATAAAATGGGTTTCATAAACATCATCCCATAATAACATAATCCATATAAAACAAATGGATATCATTTAATACTAAGAAAAGTGAAACCATGTAAATCATTGAAACATTATGCTTTAAACATAAACATATGAAATAATGACATCTTAGCTGGAAAATTGTTTCGATAAAACACTTGAAATGAATTTGTGAGGAAAATATCCTTTCTTCTTCAAAATCATTTTCTTTTCAAAAAATGAAATGAAATTTTAAATGAAAATTATTTTGTTGAAAATAATCATAAAATCTTGTAGAGTAATCTTCATGAAAATAAGGTGTTATAAAACCGTAAAAATCTTTTCATTCCGTATAGGTTAAAAAACATTCACCTCGTACTTTTAATGGAAAAGTCAAAAAGTACCTCATATGGTAAACAAAAGAAAGATTCCTTATATACCATGTAGTAAAATTCATAAATGGATAAAAAGGACTTTAAACATACATGAAACCATTTTTAGAAAATAGGGACATGGATGATAAATATAACCCTTGTAAATACTTACGAATAAACAATCTCGGATACAAACGAGATTGGAAAAGTTATCCTTTACCTTATGCCTGATATGATTCGTAGGTATCCGAACCTCCTGTATAGTGATTTAAATAATTTCATTGAATTATTACAGAATCATATTCAATGTTATGATATCATAAATGGTTCACTTATGACTTTATATTACCCGTTATTTTGTAAATTTCAAGTTAAAGCAGCATTTTGGGTAAAATCGTTTTATTTATCGTACGTGTTTGTACTTGTTGTTCTTAATATTAATTTTACTTATATCATGATTTACTTACTTCCAGAATATAAATCATTATTTATATATCATATATATTTAGTATATATATATATAATAGATAGATAAATGAAATGAAATACACCGTTCTTGGA
The DNA here is from genome assembly GCA_963277665.1 of Viscum album. Lineage (NCBI taxonomy): Eukaryota > Viridiplantae > Streptophyta > Magnoliopsida > Santalales > Viscaceae > Viscum > Viscum album. The sequence continues at coordinate 399,239,142 of OY728133.1, read as the reverse complement.
GATGGTAGGCCATACGTACGCATGAACGTTGTTTTCCTTTCCTTATTGACTTGAATGGAAGTAAGTAGATAACACATATATATATATATACAAAAATCCAGTAGATTATTTATGTCATATATTTCATTATTATACATTATATATACTTTATAATCATTCTTGAGTGGTTAACATGGAGAATGAATCTCATCGCGTTGTGGAGATGGTAATCCGTACGTACGCACGAGGGATGATATCGTTCCCATAATTATTAAATTGAATTGTAGTGGATGATATAATATCTTAGAATCATTATTATGTTGTAATATCTATATATAGTTATTCTTTACACCATTATACCCATCCAAGTAAGGTGTTGGTGGAAAAATAGATTACATCACGGCTTAGAGATGGTATTCCGTACATACCCACGTGTGGTGATTTCATTTTCCATAGGATTAATAGAAGTTGAAATGGGGTTGTTTCATATTTATAATAACATATAATTATATTAGTGATACTAATGTTATTACTTTATAATGAAACAGGTAATGAAGAAGAAGTTTAAGAAGTAAGAAACTTGAAAGAATCTGTAGAAGAGATTACCTCTTTTTCGACGCACCTCTTTTAAGCATCCTCTTAATGCACTAGAGTTGGTCTTTTAAGGGGATCAGAACCTCTATAAAGTTTATAGGGAAGTTTAGAAGTGAAATGGTCAGTTTTTGGCCAATCTTGAAGGCTCAAAATGGTGTGAGGAGGAGAGGGAGGAGGTTCCATTTTATAAGGGAGGAGAGGGGCACTTTTGGAAACATCTAAAATATTAATTTATAATAAACCCTAACCCCACGTAAATACGTCCAAGTGGATAAAATTCCAATATTAGATAATATAAGGTTGTAATCCCATCAACCAATTAAATTTAGACATGTTTTGATTTTATTTTAAACCTTATCATTTTGATTTATCCTTATTTAATCTATTTAATTTTATTTGTTGTAATAATGTTATAAATTTTATATGGTCATAAATATTTACTTATGTGTTCTTAATTAAATATAATTTGATACTTCATGACATGTTAGATCATATAAATTTTAATTTGTAATTTTTAAAATATTTTTGTGATTTTTAAAGAATTTAATAATATAAAATATCAATAGTGTCAATTTTGACACAGTTTGTTAATTTGAATTTAAATAAAATACACACAGAAGATTTGTTCAAACCAAAATATTTAATAGATTAATAAAATGTCATATGTATCTATAAAATTAATTAAGTACATTAATTAGTTCATATAATATTATTTTAATATTTTTAAAACCATTTATTTGATATTTCAATCAATGAAATAATTTCAACATCACTATTGTGTCCTCATTAATGATAATCTTTTTATCCCTAAATAAATTATCAAAATTTAGATAATTTTATTATATTTCTAGATACTATTCATGTTCAATGTTTAATTAGTTTTATCACTAAATTAAAATTATTATACTTATAAGATTTAAGAGAGTGACATGTTGTCACTTTCTTTGGTTTTAATAATAATTAAATTATTTTCGTGGTCAAAAGTTCATAAAATGAATCTATTCTGACCCTTAGGTGATATGGGTCAACTTTTATTCATCCAATAGAATTTTGTCAGGTGTTAGGGTAATTTTGTAATCTTATTTTTACCCTTAATTACTCGATTTACCTTTAACGGCAGTAAAGAAAAATTACCGTAGTTACTATTCATAAAATCAAAAAAAGTAACCTATGAACATAATTTGGACCCACTAAATTAAAATATGGAATCCATTTTTCAAAATTAAAAACACATAATTTTCTTTAATTAATTTAAAATTAATCACGTTGTTTAGAAAACGGGTTTTAAAAGTTTAAACATTGCCAAAGATTGATATATTTTTACCTATGAATACAATGTAAAATTAATGGTAATGACATACATTATATTAAATTGTAAAAATATATTCTCTTTATACTTTAAACCCATTAAATATTATAATTTAACAATATAAATTATTGTGATGAAAAAATAGGTCTTTAATTAAAATATAGCGTGTTTTTACTATTCATTAAAATATGAAAGTTATCAAAATAATATGAAAAATTTATCCAAAGTAAATTTTTATTTCCTGATTCTAAAGAATAATTTTATTTTTTCAAATTGAACTTATAAACATGTTAAAAAATATATTTAATGTGGGTGCACCATCAAAAGGCGGCAAAACTGCATTTTTTTTAAATACTTATTTTACCTGAAAATTTTATTTTTTTCTCATAACATGTTCTAGAAAATATTTAAGATGAATAATAATTTTATAAAATTTAAAATGTAGTTAATACTATTCATAATGGCTAGCCCATAATAATATTATAACAATATATCATTGTTCAGTGAAACCTGGTATTGCGTACTACACACGCTATCAAGAAAAGTCGTGATTGCATGTAATAAAGGCCAAGTTAGGGATGCCTATAGCGTACAACACAATACATCCATGAAATTAAAAAGAATAATTCTAATAAAATCTCAGGTTGTTACATTCTACCCCCTTTAAAATTAATTTCGCCCTCAAAATTCATCGGGGTTATAAATGGTTTACTTCTTGAATGGTTCTTTCATAAAAACCCACATAGTAAAAAAGAATGCTAAAACTTAATTTTAAAAATGAACGTTAGAAAAAAATGGATACCCAAAGTAACTCATCACTTGGGTTCCCATATATGAAAACATAGGTGAAAATATGGATATGGAAGAGAAATATAACTGTCAAGTTCTGATAGAGAGTGGTAGAGAACATGGCTATGAAAAAGCCAACAATCAAAAGGCCATAAATTTGTAATAATGTAAGGTACCATCTGATTCATCAGATATGAGGGCACTAGGACAACATTTTTGGTTTTTAAGATCATTTCCCTAATGTTGAACATTTTGAAATAAACGAAATACTTACTTGATTTGGGTACAATCTTACCATTGCTCATGTTTTGAACAATTTACACTTCATCTCTTAAAGAAATGAAGTTGAATTTTCTCAAAGTGTTAGTAGATCATGCTATAGAATGATAGGTCATTCCATCTGTCTCAAACATAAGGTTAGTAAATGTTATATACATAAGTCTATCTATGGTGAGATTAATCGTATATGGTTCCATAAATGGACTTATACTTCATCTATCATATCGCTTGATAAAATAAAACTAGTTTCTACTAACCAGGGACTTCCTGTAGGAAAGTGGTAGGTGATAAAGGCTTTTTTCACTTCAGTTGTGGGTTCAATTCTTACATCCTTGTCCGATGTGCTGGGTTGTTGCCCGTCCTATGGGTAGTCCTTTTTCTAAAACTATACTATTATATGCAGAAATAATATCGAAAACCATGATATTTCCTTAAATAATACTATCTGATGTCTAACTTAATACATTACAACATTTTGGCTTATCAAAAATAATTTTATCCAATCTCATAGTAAAAAAAACAATTACCAGAAAGTTCATATAACAATAAAGTGAATAACATCATTTATCCCCCATATATCATAAGATATATCTTGTTGGTCACATTCCAAACATGTGAATACCTTAATCATATATTCTATTGAAAAAATTAATACCCATTGAACCTTAGTGAAAACGTGAATGCTATAAAAATTTAACTCTTTCCACGTACCAAAATCCCAAAATATCTATATACTTAAACCAAGATATCAATGATGAGATCATTTCATTTTCTCTTTATCCCTTCATTATGCACATATCATCTTCTTTCCAAAAATATCTCAATCACTTTTCATGGTTACTGATACCATATAATTATTGAAAACCACAATAAATCAATACATAGATATTCCAATATTCCACAATACTATAAATGAGATTCCATAACATTATTTTGGAATCTTGTTACATAAACACCTAATCATTCCACCACATCGTTGTCATACTCAACATCGCCAATAGTGATAACATGTGACTTCCCTTTTTCCTTTGACTTAAGAGGTTTTTGATGTTGATCATCATTAACCCTTGGATTAGGGCATTGATTAGTATAATGCCCCACTTCCTTTCACTTGTAGCATTGATGTGTTGGTGGTGCGTTCTTTGTAGTCTTTTCTTCATTCACATCCTTATCTACCCTTTTTTCCATTACTTCGACACTCAGCTGCTCGATGACCTTCTTTTTCACACTTAAAACATTTTCTAGTCCTTTTAAGACAATCTCCACCATGCTTATTTCAACACTTTGAGCATAAAGAAACCTTCACCTTCTTTTCGCCATTTTTTTGAGATTTTTCCCTGAACTCCATGTTTCATTTCATGTCCAAAACATGAGATGAATATGTAACACCAAATTCCAGTTCAACATGATATCACAACTCACAATTTCTTTATACCTACTAAATTCTCTTATAGCTAATTCCCTTCGAAGAATTGGTTTTAAGCCACTGAAGAATCGATCAACTTTACTTTCAGGTTCAATGATAAAGCCAGATGTATACCTTTCAAACCCTCTAAAATTCTCTTCATACATACCAACAGATTCGTCATTATTTTGCTTAAGATCAAGGATCTCCTTTTCCAACTTTGTTCGAAGAATATAAGGGAAGTACTTACTGAAGAAAAAAAAGTTCACGAACTCATCACATTCCATAGATTCAATTTCATCTTGGGGCCTTATATTCTTAATTAGAGTCCTCCACTGGTCTGCTTCACCTTTTAAGAGGTAAACAGCCAGAATGAATTTTTCATGTTCCAAAACATCGAAGTATGGAAAATATCTTTTCAATGGTATTGATCCATTGTTTAGAAAAAAGTGGATCAGAAGACCCACTAAAATAAGGTGGGTGTTGCCTCATGAAAGACTCAATAGAATATTGATCCCTTCTCTGCTCATTCGGAAGTCCAGAATGATTCATAGCTTGTGTAAGTATACCAATAATATTTTTCACTCCATCTCCCATAACATTGTTTTGTTCATAAGTACAATCATTCAATTTTCCATTACATTGATCAACCTGGTTCCTTCGGGTTTCAGCCATCGTCTAAAACCCAAAAAGAATAGTCTGAGAGGCAAAAATCATGCTAGGGAAAACAACATAATAAAGTGGGAGTACCTTAAATATATAACATCTTAGGTTTAATTCTAATATTGTTACTGTAATTCTAGGAATATAACCTATACTTTTACTAAACCTTAGGGAAATCCCTATATATACCATAGAAATATCTCTAGGGATCTCACAAAAGTTTTCACATCCTAGTTTCCAAAGGTTAACTACACTTTCCTCTGATAAAAAATGTAGAGACCCCAAACTTGACATACATGGAAATTACATTACATTCTCGGAATACTTAATAAATAACAAAAACCAATACACTATGACCGTAATAGTTTAGTGTCTTTGGAAACTCAGAACATAGTCTTCAAATCATGGTAAAAGATCTTCAACATCTACCATAAAGATCCTCACCTTTTGTTTTCTTACCTAAATACATTTCTATATATCCTGGGGAGAAGAAAACATATAAAGGGTGAGCTCAAAGGCTCAGTAAGGGTAATCATGGAGAAAATAAAACAAACCATATACATTTGAACTTAAAAACATGATCATAATGTTTGAACATCAAAATATTGAGCAATGAAATCAAACATGGTAGTACGTAAGGCATAGATCATAATGGAACATCAATCATGATAAAATATAATGGGAATAAAACATGAAATATTTGAAAACCATTAATCACTTGATATGATTTCCATAGTAGCCAAGGCATTCCTGCCAAGACCATCTTAGTGGACAAAGTCCCTAACTGAATAGAGTTCATCCCTCGTTCCAGTACTGTATCACTGAACCGGATTGACTTCTCATTCCAGCCATGTCTATATCATGAGATATAAATCTTTACCCAATGAATTGGAGGGAGATATAGGTCCCACCCATCTCATAATGAAATCATTCTAACATGTGACACAATATAAACATAAATCATTCATCATAACCCTAATAATAAAATGGGTTACATAAACATCATCCTATAATAACATAATCCATATAAAAAAATGGATATAATTTCATCATAAGAAAATTTAATCCATCTAAATCATAGAGACATTATACTTGAAACATACACATATGAAATAATATCATCTTAGATGGAAAATTGTTTCGATAAAACACTTGAAATGTATTCTTGAGGAAAATATGATTTCTTCTTCAAAATCATTTTCTTTTCACAAAATTCTATTCAATTTTCAAAGAAAAGTATTTTTTTGAAAATAATAATTAAATCTTGTAGAGTAAAATTCATGAAAATAATGTGTTATAAAACCATAAAAATACGTTCAAGCCGTATAAGTTAGAAAACATTCTCCTTGTACTTTAAACGGAAAAGTCAAAAAGTACCTCGTATGGTAAACAAAGGAATGATTCCTTACATAACATGTAGTAACAGTCAAAAATGGTTAAAAAGGACTTTAAACAGACATGAAAACATTTTTATAAAATAGGTACATGGATGATAAATATAACCCCATTAAATACTTACGAATAAAAAATCTCAGATAAAAATGAAATTGGAAAAGTTATCCCTTACATTATGTCTGATATGCTTCATATGTATCCAAAACTCCTTTATAATGATTTATATAATGTCATTAAATTATTACAGAATCATATTCATTATTATGATATCATATATGGTTCACTTATGACTTTATATTACCCGTTATTTTGTAAATTCCATGTTAAAGCATCATTTTGGGTAAAATTGTTTTATTTATCGTACGTGTTTGGACTTGGGGTTCTTGATATTATTTTTACATATATCATGATTTACATACTTCCAGAATATAATTCATGATTTATATATCATATATATTCAGTATATATATATAATAGATATATAAATGAAATGAAATACACCGTTCATGGAGACGGTAGGTCGTACATACATATGAACGATGTTTTCTTTTCCTTATTGACTTTAATGGAAGTAATTAGATAACATATATATATACATTAATACAGTAGCTTTATCATGTCATATATTTCATTATTATTCATTGTATATACTTTATAATCATTCTTGAGTGGTTAACATGGAGAATGAATCTCATCGCGTCGTGGAGACGGTAATCCGTACATACGCACGAGCGATGATATCGTTCCCATGATTATTGAATTGAAATAGAGTGGATGATATAATATCTCAGAATCATTGTTATGTTATAATAACTATAAATATTTATTCTTTACACCATTATACCCATCCAAGTAAGGTGTTGGTGGAAAAACAGATTACACCACAGCGTGGAGATGGTATTTTGTATGTACGCACGCGTGGTGATTTCATTTTTCGTAGGATGGATAGAAGGTGAAATGGGGTTATTTAATATTTATAATAACATATCTATATATTAGTGATACTGATGTTATTACGTTATAATGAAACAACTAAATAATAAGAAGTTGAAGAAGAAAGAATCTTGAAAGAATCGGTAGAAGAGATTGCCTCTTCTTCGACACACCTCTTTTAAGCTTCCTCTTAAGGCACTAGAGTTGGTCTTTTGAGGAGACCATAACCTCTATAATGTTTCTAGGGAAGTGGAGAAGTGAAATTGGTAGGGTTTTTCCGAGCTTGAATGCTCAAAATGGTGTGAGGAGGAGAGGGAGGAGGTGCCCTTTTATAAGGGAGGAGAGGGGCACTTTTGGAAACCTCTAAAATATTAATTTATAATAAACCCTAACGCCACATAAAAACTTCCAAAGTGGATAACATTAAAATATTAGATAATATATGGTTGTAATATCAGTAACAAATTATATTTAGACATGTTTTGATTTTATTTTAAAACTTATCATTTTGATTTGTCCGTATTTAATCTATTTAATTTTATTTGAGGTAATAATGTTATAAATTTTATATGGTTATAAATATTTACTTATGTGTTATTAATTATACATAATTTGATACTTTATGAAATGTTAGATCATATAAATTTTAATTTTTAATTTTTAAAATATTTTTGTGATTTTTAATCAATTTAATAATATAAAATATCAATAGTGTCAATTTTGACACAATTCATTTATTTGAATTTAAATAAAATCCACACAGAAGATATGTTCTAACCAAAATATTTAATAGATTCCTAAAATGTCATATTTATCTAGAAAATTAATGGAGCACATTAATTAGTTTATATAATATTTATTTTCATATTTTTAAAACCATTTATTTGATATTTCAATCAATGAAATAATTTCTAGATCACTATTGTGTCCTCATTAATGATAATTATTTTATCCCTGAATAAATTCCAAAAAATTAAGTTAATTTAACTAGATTTATTTAGACTATTAATGTTCGATGTTTCAAGAATTTTATCACTAAATTAAAATTATTATACTTATAAGATTTAAGAGAGTGACATGTTGTCACTTTCTTTGGTTTTAATGAAAATTAAATTATTTTCATGTTCCAAAGGTCATAAAATGAATCTATTCCGACCCGTAGGTGATATGGGTCGACCTTTAGTCATCCAATAGATTTTTTTCAGGTGTTAGTGTAATTTTATAATCTTATTTTTACCCTTAATTACCCGATTTACCTTTAACGGCAGTAAAGAAAAATTACTGTAGTTACTATTCATTATATCAAAAAAAAGTAACCTATTAACATAATTTTAACCAACTTAATTCAAATATGGAATCCATTTTTCAAAATTAAAAACACAAAAGTTGCAGTAATTAATTAAAAATTAATTGCGTTGTTTAGAAAATGGGTTTTAAAAGTTAAAACATTTCCAAAGATTGAAATGTTTTTACCTATGAATTCAATATAAAATTAATGGTAATGACATACATTATATTAAATGGTAATAATATATTCTATTTATACTTTAAAACCATTCAATATTATAATTTAACCATATAAATTATTGAGGTGAAAAATTTGTTTTTAATTAAAATATAACATGTTTTTACTATTCATTTAAATATGAAATTTATCAGAATAATATGAAAATTTTATCCAAAGTAAATTTTTATATAAATATTCCAAAAAAGAATTTTATTTTACCAAATTTAACTTATAAACATGTTAAAAACTATATTTAATGTAGGTGCACCATCAAAAGGTAGCAAAACTACATTTTTTTTAAAAATACATATTTTACCCAAAAATTTTATTTTGTTCTCATAACATGTTCTAGAAAATGTGTAAGATGAATAATAATGTTATAAGATTCAAAATGTAGTTAATACTATGCATAACGGCTAGTCCATAATAATATTATAACAATATATCATTGTTTAGTAAAACCCGGTATTGGGTATTACACATGCTATCGAGAAAGGTTGTGATTTCATGTAATGCAAACCAAGTCAGGGATGCATGTAGCATACAACATAAGACATCAATGAAATTAAAAAGAATAATTATCATAAAATTTCGGCTTATTACACACCAAGATCCAATTATCCATGATAATATATCTACAAAACACTATTCTATTAATCATGCACACAAGCACTGTGAATCCAAGGGTTTGATTATGCTCAAACCATCCCTCACAATGTAGAGTCATGACCCTATAGTCCAACAATGAAGAATGTGAAGAATGGGTGGGGGGAAATCACAAGTAAAAATTTTTAACCATCATTTTCCAATAGATCTCAGCCAATTATTATAGAAACAAGATATCTAGGGTAATAGTATTCCACAATAAATAAATTTAAATAAAAATTCATTTTATTAAAATGGGTTCATTTGAAGGGAGAATAATTGTAGATTAAATATAGGTGATCATATTCATACATTAAAATTTTAATTAAACGGTAGAAAACCACCATCTATGAGTCCTACCTCTATTTGGATTCATCATTGGTGAAGAATGTATTCTTCAAAAAAGGATAAGCCCCAGTGTATATACTTCTACTCAATCCACCTCAATCTAATCACTAATCATCCTTTGATGTGATCCACAAAAAAAAAGAACACTCTAAGAACCTCCCAATTCTCTAGGGGTTTAGGTAGCTAACCAAAGAGGTTTTCTATAATTTGGTATTTATATCTACATTTTGGTCATGAGAATTTAAAATAAAATAAATAATTTTAATTTTTTATTTTAATTAAATTCACTTCTAACCACGACCTCAACTGGACATTCAGCACCAACAAGCCTTAGGTCTTTCCTAGGGAAAAACCCACCTTCTAAATTTCATTTTTCTTCCTCATTTATAATATGATCCTCTATTTAAATGTTATTATGCTATTTCAAAAAAACTACACGAATTGATATTAATATAGTTAATATTTTTATAATATCAATGTCTAGCTCACTGGTCCTTGAAACCTCACATCATCTATGAATATAGTTCCATAATATATTCCAATTTATTATTGAGAAAAAATAAAGTCACTACATTCTCTCTTCTTTTAGTGATTTTCACCCAAAAATTACAATCCAAACAAAATTTTGGGGATATTGGGCAGGCGTATGTCTCTCTCACTCCCATGAGCTCTCCTACATGCCCCAATGTTGCCACATAACATGAACAAAGGGAATTGTCCATCCTCACAATATCTTCTCCTATGGGACCTCAATCACCACAGGGTACTCTATGAAGGTGGATCCATCCTCAATGTACAATTTTCTGCAGTCCATAACATATTTATAGTTATTCATGTATCTCCTCAACTAGGAGGCATCGATGATTTCACGCACCTAATCCAACTATGGGGGTAGGGTTGGGTGGTAAAGAACCTCACCAACCCCCTATGTGGTCTCGAATGGCCTAATAACCCTCAAGGATATATATTCTACCCAAACAAACCTATAAAATCCATATCATGGGGAGACTCAGAAAAACATATTCTCCTTGTCTGGACTCAAATGGCCTATAATGATAATATCATTAATATTTTTGTTGGATCTATGCTATTCTCATATTCTCACAGATCATCTAACCCTTCTCTAACATTTATTACACAATCTCTAGCTCAATGAGAGATTTATCTCTGATCATAGACTAGTACAATAGTTCCCAACAATGCCTCCTATTCAGGTATTTAAATAGTTTCATACAGATATTTGGGTGATATTTGTTATCAAAAGAAAAATCTACCAATGGAAGGTGATCCTACCAACTTTGGCCGAAGTCCAAGACATAGGCACTCAACATAACTTCCAACACCTAGATATTCCACTTGGTATACCCATCCATCTAGGGGTGAAACACTATTCTCATCTTCAATTGGGTCTTTAATGACTCCAAAAATCCTATTCTTAATCGTGATGTAAACCACACATCATTGTCAGAGAAAATCATTGAGGGTGCCACATGGTGTCAAATGATCTAATTGATGTACAACTACCAAAAACATTACCCTGAATGTTGATCCCTAATAGAAAGGAAGTGCGCCAACATGGTATGTTAGTAAACTATCACCCAGATGGTATCATGGACTCTCACTATATTCAAGATCCCTATAACAATATTTATGGATATGAAATCCCATTTCCACTCTATAGTCTCAAGAGGTTGTGTAAATCCTTCTATATTCTAGTTACAAGCCTTCACCTGCTAATATGTAAGACACTATGAAATGAATTTTTCTATGATCTATGTTATTACATCCCAAAAAAACTATTATTGAATGTCCATGTATATATATTCAACATCTAGATGTACTAGAAAGGTATAAGTATGAAAATCTCTAATCACCTCCTCTATCATCACAACTAGAACCACCATTCATCCCTCAAAAAGGATTAAAATCTCCCCTGCTTCATAAAATCCATCTAGTGCATCTCTTGAGAATATCTTGTCTTGTAGAAACTCATAGTTTATGTCTCCAAACTGAGCCTCACTCACATGATGATGGAGACGATTATTTACCACCATTAACTGAAGAAATGCTTCACCCCTATCCTTTACTTGGGTCAGCTACATATAATCCAACTACTCATATTCCTCCTCTACCAAGTGAGAATGGTACTTCCTTCTAAAGGAAGCATACAACACCTTTTCCTTCCCATGAGTTTAGACTATCTCAAAGTTATATTACTATAGGAACTCTATCTAGCACCTCTATATTAATTTATGATCTCTTTGAGTGAAGATGTACCTTGGAATCTAGTGGTCAAGGGTAATAATAAAACTTTGACAGAGAAGATAGTACTTCTATATCTTAAGGTCGAAGACTACCGATTCCCACAATATTTAATGAGTTGTGTAGTTCTTCTCATAGGTTATTAACTACCTCGACCCATATGTGGTAAATCTGTTTCTCTATATAAACACACAACTAAGCCTATCTCTAGAGACATCACAAAACACTAAGTACTCCACGCCCTCCTCTAGTTGTCTAAATATATGAGAAATGGTCAACCTTAGCCTAGATGGATCAAAGTGTCCATAAAACTACTCATTATAGATAAATAAGTTCTATTTCCATGTTAGAATTGTCAAAAGGGGTTATTATCTCAAAAAATTAACGCACAAACCCACTATTCCAACCCTTCAAGCTAAGAAAACTGCATACCTCTTACACACTCTTGGGTGACTCCCAAGAAAGCACTACATCAATATTCACTGTTTCCATGGAAAATATATCATTATAAATGACATTCCCTAGAATTTGAACCTCTAAGATCTAAAACTAACATTTATAGAGACTACAATAAGGAATGTTCTCCTAGAGTAAGTGTAGGACCATCCTAAAATGATATGCATTGTCCTTATCTGATGAAGATTAAATAAGTATTTAATTAATGAATAAAAACTAAAATCATTCCATGTATGGTATGATTATCTTTTTCATTAGATCCGCAAACACTATAGGTGTATTAATCACATTGAATGGCCTCAGTAGGAACTCATAGTGACTTTATAGACATCAGAATTTTTTTTGGAGCATCTTCCTTGTGAACACTCAACTGTTGTTAATCGGACCTGAGATAAATCATTGAGAAGAAACTCACACATCTAATTTATTCATATAGGTTATTAATCCTTATATATTTGTACATGTTCTTTATTTTTACCTAGTTTCGTTGATGGAAATCAATACAGAGCCTTAATCTCCCATCCTCCTTTTTCAAAAAAAAAGGTTATTCCTAGGGTAAAAAGAAGAGGTCTGATAAGTCCCTTCTCTTGAAGGTCCCCCAACTAAACCCTCAATTAAAAAATCTTAATAAGACCTATATATTATTCCATTAAAGACATTAGAAGGGTCTTTCGGTGCATTTCAATACCTATGTCTATCTATAATTATAGAGGAAGTACTATAGCATCCTTGGAGAATACTTTAATATAGTCCTACAATACGGAAGGAATCTAGATGCATAAGGATCCCACTACACTATGGTATAAACATAATAATTGATGTTTAATGCCGTTGAGCTTCCCGCTCATAATATTAACTTACTCAACCATGAGATATCTCTCATCCATAAAGGATAATCTCAACCCATCTCTCCATAGGAATCTGACTCATCTGTGACGGGAGTCAGTATTGGATAGAATTGTGGAAAACCAGTCAATACCCAAGATAATGTCATAAGGTTTCATTATAATGACCTCAAGTCCCCACATGAAACACACTCCACCAATAAAAATTATCGCACTTCTAGTAGATAATCTACATCGATGAATCTTACCCATTCAAAACCCCTAGGAAGATCTGTTGGGATAATTTATCAATTTGAATCTCTAACTCCAATTCCAGTTATAAGGATATGAAAGAATAAATCATAATTATTTATATTATTTATATAGAAAATTTATAATAAATACATATTTTCCCTCATATGATATCATGTGTGGCTAATCCATAGCAATCCATGGATTGTACCTTAACACATCTGTGACTGCTAGCTCCATAAGCCCAACATGGGCCACCTGGTGGTGGTGGTGGCTCATAGACATATACTCCACCAACAAAGTCTCCCTCTAGGGAGGCTCTCAATCATCCTCCATCGTCTCCTCCTTAAGGGTCACCATTTCTGCATGTTTGATAACCCCAATCATGGAAATACCTCTTTTGTAGAGGTTCATCCACTGTCATCATATCATAATCATCTTGATGGGTTAGGTAATGATAAGTTAAGTTAACCTTCACATTGAAAGAATATAATTTCTCCACTCTATGATAACAGGATACTCTACACAATCCCTAATCTATAGACCCACATGTCTAAGTTTGGGCATGAGTATACCTCCACTGTCGAGACCTCAAATTTCGGCGCATGTTACCTGATGAATATAACTCAACTATATAATTCCAAACACTAACTAAAACCATATATAACACTTATTATAGTAATAAATTAGTTATAAATTACCACTATATCACTCTAGTATAGGTTGGAAGGAATTTGATTATATGTTGGGACGAATGTATATGCAGAGACTATGTTCAGGCTTCCTCAACAAGAAGAAGTTATCTCAAAACATATCAAGGGAGTACCACATAAGGATGGTGAACCTCATGTACTACTCAAAAACTGAAATTATACCCTACTTAATATTTAAAAGTTCTATGATCTGAACTGAGTGTAAGTACAAGGGGTAATGATCCTCACAAAATATTTGTTGGAAGACAGACCACTAGAGTGTCACCTCATCTTGGGTTTGGGTGAATATACTCCAATGAAACCATGTTACTCTATAGAAAATATTTATTTCCATCAGATAAATTTTATTGGTTGGTGTTTTAACCATCTTGAATACTCAAACCACTAACTCAATACAATCCTTTGTTTCCTAATAATTGGGCTCACAGAGGAACCTCAACATTATTTGGTGTTGGAATTATCTAAATTCACTATGATTGTGTACATCAATATCCTAAAATTCTAGTACTATATTCTTCTCAAAATGTGGGGATGATGCTCCCTTGCCTCCTAGTGGAAACACCTAATGAGATGGCCCCTAAACTGAGGCCTCATTGGTCATCTAATAGTCATCAAAATCCTTAATCAGTAACTTGGATAGCAGTCATCATGGAGGAATCCTAAAATTGATCGATATTCACCAAAATTAAATAATAATTTGTTGGGGGAGATGACTCAATATGGATAGCTAAAGGATTCAAACCTATATGATTAATATACAATTTATTCCCCCTAAATGATGTCTCGATATTCCGAGTTGACAAGTATGTAATTATACTACTAGTGTATGGATACATCAGATACCACACCAATACTAGGTTCCCTCTACTAAAAGATGAACTCAGGAAACTTAAACACTTTTTACCTAAGTCCCAACTAATTCCACATAATGGTACCACTCCCTGAATAGTGCCAAAGAATGAATAACTCTAATAGCACTTTTTCATGACTCAACTTACCATGGCCCACCAGGCTGGTGGAAGACTTAGTCTTGACAAACCCAATCTGTCCTCCAATCGAATAGGGGCTAGCACAAGTTTTAAGAAATCATAAATTAAATGTGTTTTATTTTCCAAATATACTTGTTCTAAAGCACCAAGCTATATCTCTAAAAATTTGAAAAGGAATATTACAGAATGTAACATGTTTACTGTAAACATTCTTGCAATAACCTCTAAGGAAACACAATAGATTATGAAAGAAATAATAAAAATAAGAAAAGGATGAAATACATACCCAACTAGAAATGAATTCCCAACAAGAATAAAATTTAAATAATAAAATTGAGAGATCTTAGATCTAGATCTCTAAGTCTTGACCACCATATTCAGTCAATACACATCAAATATTATTATGCTCAACCAAATTTATCATTGATCTGTCTGTAGTTTTCATAAGTGGTGACACGTGTGGGAAAAACCCAATGTTGGAGTGAGTATATAAATACCCATTATAACACACTGATAAATGATGAGGGTTGAATATAAATATAAATTATAGGAATTCATCTAAACTTAAAAAAATAGTGAAATAAAAACCCAATACATATATTCTCATTATTAAACACATATGAGAGGGAAAGGGGATCTCCATCTCACTACCTAGATAATGTTGATGAGCCTACATGTAGTTCAAAAATTCTATGTTCAGTTCCCAACATCAAATAAAACCTCACCATAATATGTGTGTATGGGGACACTCCTCACTACTAAACTCCAGATCAAGGTCCCCAAAACACCCATAAAAGACCGAAATACCATCGGATCTCAATGATGGGTGAGTACCACTTTGTAGATAGGGAACTTTCACCCATTATTGTTATGTATAATCTCTATCTATATAAATAGTTTGGGGGACCTACACACTAGTGTAAAAAGGGATTTTTAACCCTATCATCACTCTGATGATCCTTCCATGATCACCGCTATCTTCAATCATCACCTAATGAAGTGTAATTATCATATCACCTCGCATCATATCTCGTATTCCATGTAGAAATCTATTGTAATGTTATATGAGGAAAAAACTCAATATTGTCTACTCATGGGAGAAAATATGAGTCTAGATGAAGGGGATATGAGAGTAATAAGTTCTTTTAGTGAATACATGGTGTTTATTAGGGTCCAAAAATTTTGCACCCCCACCTAATTTTCTAGCCATGTTCTTCTATAGAAAAAACATGGAAGTAATGTCATCATACATGGAATGTGACATATAGTATAGGTCAAACATCAATTTCTCAGGGTTAACCCGTGTTCTCCTGGATATTCCCTTGTACTTTGATTTATACATGTATACTTGGTTTTATCAAGTTGTGCTCAACTACTGACATGTTCATGTATAATCCTAGAGTACATGGTGTGTCATCCCGTATGAGGTCTTGGGAATGTGCAATATGGAATATGGCTTGGCCACATGTGTGGGACACAAAGTGTATGGGATCAATCACACATTATGTGATCCTTAACTCTTCATGAAACCCTATAACCATATTCAGTTGAAACAGATCGTTTGTTCCTCCGGGATAGATAGCAAGTAGTTGGAAATTTTCCAAATACCGACTTTCCTTCATGAAATTTCTATATCCACACACATAATAATGAATCTCACCATTTTACATTCCTAGATCAAAGGAAAATAGATCATTTCATCATTTACCAACCTCTAATTGATAGATAATGAAATCCTCTTATCCTTGTGATTCCTACAATAGTGACAGACATGCCTCCTATCGCCTACCACTTGATGTCATTCTTACTCTGAATCCTGGATCAATGAATAATTACATGAAACCCATGATCCATACCTTTCCAAATATAAAAAACCAATCAATTTTTCATGCACAAAAAACTATGAATATGGGGTTATTATCATTATTGAACATTCCCTGACATTGTTAGATCATGGCATCATGGTCCAACGATGAATAATAGGAAGAACAGGTGGGGGAACCATAAGAACAATGGTGTAACCATCATTGTAAAATTATTGTCAGCCAATGATCCTATAAAAATGATATCTATGGTTAGATAATATAATAATAAATAAATTTAAATCAACAATTCAATTTATTAAAATGGTCTCATATAATGGGTGAATAATCAAAGAACAAATACATTCCTTAACAATTCTAAGAAATAAAAGAACCCAAAATTTATAAATCCTACCTTGATTTGAATCAATAATTAATAAATAATTTTTTCACCAGTAAATGATATTTCTTATTTTTTTTGTTCCTCTCGATCCGCCTAGATCTGATCACCCATCATCCTCTAGTGAGACCCACCAATTAAGAACACCAAGAGCTCCTCTGAATTCTCTCACGGTTTGTGTAGTATACCCATGAGAATTTATATAACTGGTCATTTTGTGAAGTATTTAGTTCAAAGTAATTTAAAAGGAAAATTATTATATTTAATTACTTATTTAAATTAAACGTACCACTAATGACTGCATCAAACACATATTTAGTTCTAATAAACCTTATATTATGACTATGGTAAACTCTAGATTACAGATTCAATAATGGTACTGGATTTATAAACCAAGTAATTTTTTGGTATTTATCCCACTCTTTTAGGAAAACTATTCACACATGATATTAATATATTAAATATTTTTATAATTTTGATGCCATGCTCAATGGGTCTCAAAATTTCACATTGTCTCAGTTCTTATCTCCAAATATATTCCTCAAAATATTTCAAATTCATGAAAAGAAAATATACAGTCACTACATATATTTCTTATAATGACTGCCTCCCTCTATAAATACTAAAATCAGGGGAGAGAGAAAATGACCCATGAGTCCCACCTCCAGTAGGCCCCTTGTTGGTGACTAGAACCAGGGTATTAAAATTTCATTCATGGCAGGAATTACCCTCTTTAATATAAATAAAATCATCAGATATGATGAATCATCCACAATAAACTCCATTGTATAATATAAATAGAATCAAAAACCATACCACAAGAATTTATAAATAAAACTAATGAAGGTAAAATTATCCAATGTAAATTCCCATAAGAAAAGATAATACAGTGACATAGAAAAATTCCAATGGTCTAAGATAATAATTCTCATCATAGTCCACATAACCCTCCTAGAATAATGAAAAAAATTATATATATAGGGTGAGAATATATGTATAATAAGTTGGAAAAATAATTTCTCTCATGAACATGTGAAAGAATAATACTAATAAACACATGAGAAAATAGAATAACCAAAAACACCTAAAGTGGTCAACTACCCTTCCCAACCTCACCAAGGAATGCCCACCAAAAAACTCGAGCTGAGTAAAATAATATAAGAAGAAGAATATTGACCAAGAGTAATTCATACCACTTTTATGGTGGTATTCCTCTCTCACACCACAAATTTTTATGTCATTTTTCTTCAATATCTACTATATACCACACCTTCCCAAAAACATGATAATGTCACATGACACCCATATACACCTATTCCATTTTCCCACAAGCATAGTCATGTATCATCTTTCCTATGGACACCTAGTCTATCACATCACAACCAATTCCCTTACTATAGTATGGTATTTTGTATATGTACAGAATCATACTTATACCCTCCTACGACCATGGATGACCTTGACTAGAAGCCTCCCCATAAGCATGGTTATAAAACATCTCTCTCGGAAACACATGCTCCACCACCCCACAATCATATTCACACCTCACCCAAAAACAACTTGGCCATCAAATATCACCAAAAAATATCTAGTCTATCCTAATTACCATATAATTAAAAAACTCCATCCATCATAGCCTATGAAAAACCAACCTATCATGGAAGAGAGAGTAGAAAAGATCATGTACCCAACCATCTATCCTTATAACTAGATGTTAGACCCCCCCCCCATGTGACTATGCATGTGTTAGAACATTGACATTGATGTTAGTGTAGTTTTTATAGAAATCAAATGGAATATACAATTATATATCCATAACCACACACAATCCCCATCAATGGGTTCACATATAAAAACTAATCAACTCACAACATCACCACTTATTTTGTCAATTCTAAATGCATAACACCACAAAGTTAGCCACAAACTCCATTTCACATTTCCAATAAATTAAGTTATCCAACCGATTAATATCATTATTTTGAATAAACCAAATTTGACCACATAAACTATTATTTATTTATCATTAACCATTTCTATCCCATTAACCAAACCAACTCAGGTAATCCAATAATTATTATACATGTCATTCATTCCATCGCTACCATGGAATCTAGCACAACCCAACCACATATCACAAGTATCACATCATCCACATCACACCCTCACCTCACCACCACAAAATTACTTCCAAACAACCAAAACCTCATTCCCTAAAAGCACAGAAAAACAACCACCACCTCACCACCCAAACTCACAGTCAAACACCAATCGCCTCACCACCCCAAAATCTTGGCCAACCAACCACGAACTTACTTCCCAAACAGAATTCCCAAACAAACACATTTTGAACCACTCCCCATCACAACCAAACATCATCACCCCACAAGAATGGACACACATCATAACACACCACGGACCATTTTTGATATTTAGAAGTTGGATTTCATCACATTTATCTTTATTTTAGTGGTGTTGTAACACAACCAATAAATATTGGGATAGATATTTCATTAGCCAAATACAATTGGTTAGTCAATTTCTATTTTAGAGTGATATCAAAAAAATCACATTGAAGAAACTGTCACACAATATATCTTCCAGTGCAAACAAATACCCCCAAAACTACAATTATAAGCAGTACATAAAACCCATAAAATAAAAATGTCAAAATAATGAAAAATATATAAAATAATATGAATCAAACCCTTTTACCATTCAATTTTGATTTAAACACTTCATGATCATTGATTAATCTATCCTAATTATAACCCATAGATAAAAAAGTAAACCCCTCCCACATGATACACAGTAAGGAGAAATGATGGATTCACTACCTCAATGGAGGTTTTCATTGTGCGCTATAGGGTGAAGAAGAGACGCCCACAAACCACATCCATTCCATGAAAAATTATAGATCAACCTCTAATAAAACCAAAGACCATGAAAAAGAGACCCAACACACAGCACAAACTAAAATAACATCACTATAGTGAATTCCAAAAATAATAATGGAGGAAAACTATCCATGAAATAGAAGATAACCTACCACGTATTTCAAACGAAAATCCACTAGAACCAAAGGATCAATGGGGGAAGAATAGGTATGGAAAGTCACCTAGGGGTTCCTAGCGTCACCCAAAATGAAAGAGGAAGATGGTACAACTAAATAAATGAAAAGTTTTCTAGAAAAAGAATATAACACCTAGGATCATGCCTTTTACGCATCATGAAACAATTACATAGTGTGTAATACTTGGGTTTTCTAAAATTTCCTTCTTTCACTATAAATTTTATCACCTCAATGGATGATGCACCTTAATTTATTACATTTCATTAATCCCACATTCATGACGTTTAACCTTTTCATGTGATACCCCTTAGCCGCGTAAAATCGATGAACCACCCATATACATAAGCTATGAACCCCCACTACAAATAATGTAATACATTTACATGGGGTGTATATCGTATAGTAACACTATTGTAGCTCTAGAATCCACTAAAATAGTCCTACAACCTTTTTAAAACACCTCCATCCTCCGAAACTGGGAAATTCATAGATTGGTACGAAATAGACTATTACATCAGATACCTCTCAAATGATTCTCTCCCTCAAGAATCCAAAACCATGCCCAAAAGGAAATGAGTTTGAACAACCTCCCCATGAGATACATCTCAATAATCCCAACATACCTCAAATGCTACCACTATACAAACATACCAAACCAAATAAAAAAATAGCTCACATAACCACATCCCCACATAGCCACAAAATACCTCCTCTCACACAAAAAATCTAGAAGGAAACCATATCAACTTCCACACATCCCAAAACAAAAACCACAAAAACCAATGAACCAGACCACCCTAGACAAACGAATCAATTAATTTTGTCCTCCATGTCAAGATACTATCTTCTATGGGTGGCATTGACTCACCTGTATAGGTTTAATAACATAGAAGTTAATGTGTCTAAATTAGGAATCATGTCATACTCTATTCATAGGTTGAAAATTCATCATGCATCATAAATTAAAAAATAGGGAAAACACCTCATCTCATTAAACAAGATCCAAACATCACATCACAAAAAATTTGAAAAAGAAATATTCAAAGCAATACTGGGTGTTGGTCACACATCTGCGTCTCATGTTCCCAAGTAATATCCTCTAAGCCATCATCCCTCAACAACAAACAAATCAAAGGAATGGTTCATCTACATAGTTCCATCTCTTGGAGATCTTAGATCTCTATTGCCTGCTCCATGAACGTTTCTTTTTAATCAATATCGAACTTTTCTTAGTCCATTATATGGGAGTCATCATAGAGATACCGATGAAGATGAGAGACATGGAAGATGTTGTGTAACATATATAATTATTTTCGAAATTCCAACTGATACACCACCTCGCCAACTCACCCCAACACTTCAAATGGGACCAAAAAACTCAGTAGAATGTTTACACCCCAAACCAAACCTCAGCTTCCCATGTTGAGAGGAATACTTCAAGAACATGTGGACCCAAAACATGAACTCCAATAGCATCCTCCTAGGACATTCATAAGATTTATTTCAATCATGCACTGCTTTCATTCACATAGAAACAAGCTAAGTCTTCTTTTTCATTCTCTGCACAACATCGAGACCACAAACTACTGCCTCCAAAACCTCTATCAAACACAATAGAGAATGACAGGGTCTCTCATACAATACATCAAATAGAGACATACCAATGGAAGAGTGATATTTATTGTTATAAGAAAACTCATCTGAGGGAAATTATCATACCAAATATCCAAAAATGCCCATGATACACAACCACAAAATATCCTCTTGTATCTAGATAGCCTAATCCATCTTCCCGTCCTTATAATGGTGTAAAGTAGTGTTGAGGCCTAACTGAGTGTCAAAATAATGTTTCAATACCCTATAGACTCACAAGTTAAAACTTGAATCCTATTCTAATAAAAAGGATCTCAGAACTCCATGAAAATTCCCACATTATCCAAATTCCTCTTATAATAATTATCCACTATTCTTGACTCCTTTATCCCTAAACAGTGGTGAAATATCATTAAATTATCTATCATCACCTAGATAGTATCACATCCTCCCTGAGATCTGGGTAACCCAATGAAAAAATCCATTGATATTCCCTCCTGTTTCCACTCAAGAATATTCAAAGGTTGAAACAAACCTACAACACAATGCTTTTCCTTTTCCTGCTAGAAGGCCAAGAACTTTTCCAAAAGCTTTGAAACTGCCCATTTTATCTCTTTCAACCAAAAATTCATCCTCAACCCTTAGTACATCTTGGAAACTCTTAATTGTATCACCAAATCTGATCTATGAAACTCATGAAGAACTATCCCACAAACCACTACCATAAAAAAAACTCCCATGAAAGAACAAATTGTTATGACCATCCTCTAGACATCCCTTGTGAGAATCACCATGTCCAACATGATAATGAATCACCTATGCCTCTCAGCCTCCCCACTAAGACTCCTCTACCATCTACATCATAGAAGACTACATATTCATTTGAAACAAATACCATATACTAAAATACACCCATGAATATAAGTGAAATGGTTTCAAATCTTCCATTTACCTCTAATCACCCCTATACATCTGAAAAACATCCTTCCTCGACATCTTTATCAAAGAATCTTCCAGTAAATTCCCTTTTCCTGAGGTGTAAGAGATCTCAAAACTATAATCATGATGAAATTTCATCCAACTTCACTACCTGAAGTTCATATCACAAAGAGAAAAGATATAACTCAAGCTCTTCTAGTCATTGTAGACCATAATGCACTCCCTAATGAGGTAATATCACCACAACATCAGTGAAAACACAACATTATACAACTCCAAATCATAGGTGTCATTGTTATGCGTTGGAATCATCAAAAAACGCCTCATGAATCACCCCAATCCTTAGGAAACTGATGCACTAGAGAACTAAACAACTACCCCCTCAGGTAACCAAATGCTACCTAGCATAGATAAGTCCAAACAAAAGTCTGGTCCTTCTTTATCAATGTTGTCGACAGGGAATCGCCTCAAGAGAATTAGGGCACAAAGCTATGATAATATACATCAAGACTAAGAAAACTATGATCCTATATCATGTTCTTGGTTTCTACCTAAGAATAAATTACCCCTTCATTCGATGAGTCCACATCCATATCCTCCTGATGCACCACTTTCCCATGGAATTACACCTCTCATGTCCAAATAAATACACTTGGACAACATTCCATAGAGCTAGTGATGTTGAAGGACCAATAAAATGGATCTAAAATTCATAGAAATTTCCTCCTTTAACTTTGTGTAGATCAAGATATCATGA
This sequence comes from Viscum album, assembly GCA_963277665.1. Lineage (NCBI taxonomy): Eukaryota > Viridiplantae > Streptophyta > Magnoliopsida > Santalales > Viscaceae > Viscum > Viscum album. Next base: position 399,215,236 of record OY728133.1, on the reverse strand, counting down.
ATGAATATGATGACTAACCAGACTATGAAATCATGAAATATGGAGTTTATAAGCCCCACGAACATGGTGGGTGAGTTTATAACACCAACTCAAATGACTAAAAAACTAAAGTGCCCATACCTATATCTGAAAGACATTTTAATGATATAAATATCTTTTAAAATCAATTGGTGATATCTAGAATATAGATAAATCTTAAAAATCCAACTCACCACACTATGCTGATCAAAAATATTGTCTATCCTCATAAGAGGGTAACGGTTTTTGACCATCACATGATTAAACCTCTGATAGTCTATACATAACCTCATACTAGATTCCACATTCATAGAAAACAAAACTATATCACACAACGATGATACACTGGGTAGAATAAAACCCTTCTGCATTAGATCATAAATATAAATCCTCAACTCTTGCAACTCAAAAAGTTTCATTTAATAAGGATCCATCATAATTGAAGATGCCCTGGGTTGCAATTCTATCCCAAACTCGACATTATATCGAGGGTTATATTTATAACCTCCCCAATAAAAACATTTAGAAACTCTCAAATGACCATGAGGACCTCCACTTTCCCATTGTCTACTATTTCACCTACAACTAAGCTATCAAGGATATAAGGTGCGCCACACAACATATTCCCACCCAACAACCCCTCTCACAAATGTAAACCACATGTTGTCCATCCACAATCAAGAACACGACTCTCCTCTGGAAGAAGTCGATAATACCATGTATATAATACAACCATTTGATGATGATGATGATGAAATCATTTGGATGAATTGGTAGAAATAAAATATCACCACATGACTGATGTGGGCCCAGCATCAGTCTACAACCCCAACACATATCAAACAAATTGGTCTGGCCTCCGACTGGCATAATCAAGACTAGGGGAATGGTAATCCACTCTATGTATAGTCCCATAGCATAGAAAATAGTGGGTGTAATAAAAGAGTGTGAAGATCCTAATTAAAACAAGGCACCCAGAAGGGTAAAAAGAGACTAATCGTTCCTCTAATGATCTATTCCCCCTCTGGAATTGTTGTCTCCACTACGTGTAACAGACCACACCAAGATCCTCTACCTATCTTCTGATGTTCACATCCACAATCCACACTCATTTCAAGGTCCTAGAACATAATAAGAATCCTAAGGTTGGACTTTAACTACTCTCTATCCCCTCAGTGGATTATAATTCATCTTCCCTTTCTGGTGAAATAATATCCTTGAAAGCTACTACTAAGGCTAGAACTGAACCTATCCACCTCTAACAAACTGAGATCATGGAACCATTGGTCACTAGTCTATGAGATGTCCATGAATCCCTTATCTATATCACAATGGCACAAAAGTCCCCAAAAAAACATGGAAACCACTTTCCCTAGAAGTTCAGAAAGGACTTCGTTGAGTTCGACTCCCTACTGGTCGAAACCATGAAGGTCTGAGTGCTTGAGACCTGCCACTGATAACCTTCTACTTGAGTAACCATGGTTGTTCCTCTCTCATGTAAAACCTACATGAAAGTGTATCTTCTCAATCACCTCTTACTTATTCTAAACATCCACATATGTTTGCAACATAAAATGAGTAACTGTATACTGTATAGAAGGATGGGGTGCCTCATCAAGACATCTCACATGAGACTTTTCATCTATAAGAATATCTGAGGGAAAACATAAATGGTAGTTGAACTTGATTCCCAGTTACCACACTAAAATACTCTCATGCTAAAGGGAAATAATATCATGTATCTTCACTACCTTTATGGTCAATGAAAGGAATTCTACTTCCAACTCTTTTTGAAATTCGACCCACAAAACATATGTATCCTTCCACTCACCTGGATACAGTATCCACCATGGATGTAAAAATCGATGCATATAACTAGTTGTTAAAGGGACCCAACTTCCCATCAGGGCGTAGAAGAAACTAAAATTTTTCTCGAGCACATATATCCATATCTTTGTCCACACATCTAAAACACATCCCTCATACTTTCTGAAATCATGCAGCTAAAAAATGCAATTCCATGTAAAAATTATCATCCTCCTCTACCAAATAAACCCTATGGTGATCATGTGGATTATATAGGAGAACCTATACTACCTGACCCACCTGCGCATGAGAAATAAAACCCATATCTGAAATATGAAACAAAGATTTCTTAAGCCTGGGAAGTATGGAATTTTATTAAGATTCCTTTTAATTAATTTTATTCATTTTAACCTTTGAAAAACACCCCAATTCAAAAAAGAACAAAATTCATATTGATTAATGTACCTCTCTTAGGTATCTATCATGGAAATAGGTCTTCCTCACTTGGACATTCAATAACCAGAATGTTTGTGCACTAGATCACTAGGGGTCTTAAAATATTATGTCCTAGACAGTCTCCCTGGACTATGTCACACACCAAGGCCAATTGGAACTATTTTCATATCAACCCATGCAATAATAACTATGTATAACTCTAAACTCCATCCTATATCTCAATCATCACCTTTGATATCATTCAGTCATAACCCCCTCCCTCCAAAAATATTGAAATTAGGTGAGAGAGATAATGACTCTCGAGTCCTACCTCCAATAAGCCCTGGGCTGGAAGCTTGCACCAGAGGAATAAAAATATCTTGTATGGGAGGTATTTTCCTCGATAATATAGATAGTATTTTGAGATAATATGAATCACCGAGAATAAATTCAATGAAATAATATAAAAATAAATCAAAACCATATCACATCCATGTATAAATAAAACTGGTACAAATGTAAGTATCCAAATTAAATACCCAAACGAAAAGCTAAAGCAGCGACACAGTATCTATCCAAAGGTATATGCTTGTAATGTCTATCACAGTCCATGTAATCCTCTTGAAAACCTAAAGAATATTTTTTTATGTTGGTTGAGCGTACAATTATACTCGGTAGGAAAACCAAAGTCTCTCATGCACATGTGAAAGAAGTATAATAACGAACCTGTGACCAAACAGAATAACCAAAAACACCTAAATATGTCAACTATCCATACCAACCTTACCATGGAATTCTCACCAAATAACACAATCTTGGTAATATAAAATAATAATAATATCGATAAAGGGTACCCCATAACATGTTCCCATTAGGTTTTCACTCTCACACCCCACCATTGAACATCCTGGACCTCCAATCTATCCTTTATACCACATTGCGTCACAAGCATAGTCATATAACATCTTTCCCGTAGACACTGAGGCCACCACCCCACAAGTATGGTCACATATCTTCTCACCCAAAAACACCTAGTCAATCACATTAAAACCACATACATAACAAAATTATTAAGTTTTCATGGAAATGTATGAAATCAACCTCATTTAATAGTACTAACATGCATGACCCCAACAAAATTCTCCACATAAGATTGTTCATAACACATCTTGGTTGAAAACACCTGGGAATCCATCCCACAAGAACAATCAAATCTCTCGTGAAAACAACTGGTTCATTGCATCCCACCTGAAAATAACTGGTCTATCACAACCACCATCAAATATAGTAATAGAACTCCATAAATCACAACATGTGCAATACTTACCTCACCTGGAAGAGAGTGTGGGAAATATTAGGTACCCATCCATCTATCCTCATCAGTGGATATCGGGACACCCCCCCCCCCTCGCATGACTATATGAGTGATGGAACATTGTGTTCAATGTGGGTGGGGTGTGTATAGAAATAAAAAGAAATATACAAATATAATTATATATAACAATACACAATCCAAACATATGAGTTCATAACCAAACAATAATAAACTCACAACATCAACACATCCATTGTAACCTCTAAATACACAACACCACACAACAAACCACAAAACCCATTTCACATTTCCAATAAACTCCATTATCCAACCCATTCATTTCATTATTTAGAAACAACCACATTTAACCATATATCCCCCCATTTTTTCTATTAACTATTTCCATCCCATTAACCAAATCATCCCTAGTTATTCAATCATTATTATACAAGTCATTTATTCCATCACTACATGGTAATCATTCACAACAAAACCACATATCACAAACAGATCATCATCTCCATCACACCATCATCTCACCACCTCAAAATCATGAAACTTCAACCATAACCCAACCACCCCCAAAATATTGGCCAAAAAATAACACCATCACCACACAATAAAGCACAGCCAAACAACCACCACCTCATCACCCAAAAATAATGTTCAGACAACCAAATTTCTACCTGAACCCCATGTAAACCACACATCACTACCCCCAAAAAAATTTTGACACATCACAACACATCAATTATCATTTTATAGATTTAACAAAGGGATTTCATTTCATTTAACATTAATTTATTAGTGTTATTACACAAACCATAATTCATGGGGAATCCATTTCATTATCCAAATATAATTTTTCATGTCCATGACTCTTTTTAATGTTATTTTTCAGTTAATTTATATTATATCTTTGTTGTGGGGTTTTCTCATGCATTTTTGGAAGAAATAGTGGGTTTTCAAGATTTGGGCCAAACCGTGAGCCCATTTGTAAATTTGAAAACAAAATTTTTTTTCTATAATAACTCCTTCATTTTTCAACATTTTTTACCCATTCCACTTCCCACTTGGCCTCCCCTAACCTATTCAAATCACCGCATCCATTTTGACCCTTTAGTAACACATTATAATTTTGAATTTGGGTGATTTAGTTAGGCATTGGGCCCACTCATGATCCCAATTCATACATTAAGAAAATTAATTATTTAACATTTCAGTCATTTTTTTACAGTGATTCAACCTATAACTCAAATCCAACAGCCATAGGCATGAACCAATGTTTGTTTCTCCCTCTTTGGAGCTCATTTTTATCATGGATTAGGGTGAAACGTCTCAGGGTTTCTCAAATCGTCCAGATTTGAGAAGGTAATTTGTTTCATCTATATATCATTAAATTTTAACTCTTTTTCCCCCATTTCAGTCCTCACTTGACCTCTTTAGCCTAAATAAATCCTCATTACCTATTTTGGTTTCTTTTATATTCATAATTGGGTGGATTTGTGGAGATTTCTTCAAGATAACTCATGTAAGTGGGTTTACTTCCTTCTTCCTCCCATTTGCATAGGGTTTCTCCCATTTTCTTATGGTGTTTTTCCATTTTTCTTGATGTTCCTAATGTCTAGAAAGTATGGATTCTAACCTAGGGTCTGTTTTTGAGTTTATTTTTCCAATATTGTGGTTTTATGTTTTTGTTCACTTTCTTGTGGTCCGGCAGTGGTGTGGTTTAAGTTTTTCCCAAAGATTTGATGGTTTTGACATATATGGTAGGTGATTGCATGTGTAAGAATTGTAAAATATGTTAGATTACTGGATTTATTTTTATTTTATGTTCATATTTTATTTTTATTTTTCAAAAACTATTTTTGGTATCATTTTTTAAGTGGTTGATTTTTAAGTACCAATTTTGTGTTAAAATGGGTGTTTTACATGTTCATTTAATGTTGTACCAATTGGTGTTGTTTTATAATTCCTGTAATGGATTTATAAAAATATTTTAGTGATGAAAATTATGGTTTTTTGAAATATTGGTAAGAATTTTTGTGTTAAGAGATGGATTTTAAATGTATTTTATGTCCAAAGTTTTTTTATAACTTGTGTAATTATTTTATAGAAATTCCAAGCATTTGTTTGAGTTATAAAAATGGTGAAAAGTATGTTTAGCTACTTTTTTGAGTGTGCATGACCATAAATTGTGTTTTTATGTGTAAAATAAATTTTTTAACATGTGTAACTTGTTTCATCACAATGAGGGAAACCTAGGTGTCTAGGTGGGCTGACATGTACTAGCATGCCAGTGATCCGAAGTGGTTTTCCCTATTTCACATAGAAAGTTTGACATTGAAAACACTAAAAAATTATGTTGATTTTTTTGGGACCACTGAGTTATGGTTTCTTCCCCTACTAGTGTATCTTGTATAAGAAAGGATATTTTAATGGTTACTTTTACACATAGATTCATGGTATATGGGGCTCATAACTAAGTAGTGCCTAGGGGTGTTCCAGTGTTGAGTGATCATTAACTATTTAGAATTTATCCTTGGATTATGGTGTGTTTGGAAGTAAAATTAAGTATCTTTCATGTTTTATTTAAATTTACCTATTATTTAAAGTTACCCACTTTGAAAACTGTCTTCATTTAAAAGATAAAACTTTAGAAATTATTGCTACCATTCTTTGTTTATCACACTTGAAATATTTTATATTATAATGCTTTTCACTTGGAATATTTGGGTGGTATCCTATTAGGATTAGGATCACACCCTACTTAGACCTTTGGGTGTATGTATACCATGTTTTTTTACAAAGGTAAGTTAAAGACATTTAGAGATGGTGGTTTCAGTTGCTTTTTTCTCCCATTGTGTGGTGTTATGGAGATGGCTCGTGGAAGATGGCCCCTTGTCATATGGGAGTCCTTGGGTTGTTTTTGCTACAAATTTTGTAGTTTGGGACCTATTGAGTCATGTTAAAAACCTTTTATTAAGTTCTTAATTATTATTTAAGGCTTGTTTTTTGGTAATATTCATATTTAGTTTATTGATTTTATTTGGTTGTTAAATGATTCTAATCTCAGTTAAAGTGTTCCCAAACCAATATTTAAGATACCCGGGCACTTGTACCAGCCTATGGGGATATGTAATACCCATCGGGTCTTTCTATGGGTCGGTTTTGGTGCCAGTTTTGATGGTGACTAGATTCAATTCGTGACAAAATGGTATCAAAGGATGTTAATGTTTTCGGGTTATATTATTATTTTGGGATGAGTCATTCTAGACAGAAGCTTAGAATTTTAGGGATCATATTTTTGATTGTTAGTAGTTTTCTTAGACCACACCTCTCATGATAGACCTCGAGTCACCATGTGGCTTTGGAATTGGTTATTTGGCTGCACTTCTAAGTGAGAAGTGTTTGCTATGAACTGCATGTGGACATTGGGTGGGGGTGAAGTAGTTGTTTATTTTATTATTGTTATGTGTTTGGATTCTCTATATTTGATATTATTGATGAAATTTTCAAAATTGGGGAAATAATTTTTTTCTTGTGACTATTGTGTTTTGTAGAAACATGCCTCCCTAAAAAGCTCACATGCACCCATGGGAGGAAGCCGAAGAGAGTTCTACCTCACCGCTTGATCAGAGGCTAGTAGAGGTTGTGGTTCAGGCTGTCCAAGATTTGGTATAGGGACCATAACCTATTATAGCTCCAGATAGGGAATATGAGACCAGTCTTATGAAGGAAAATCCTAGGAGTTTACGAAAAACAAGCCTCCTACTTTATGAGGTAGCATAGAACCCCGAGAAATGGGGGAGTTTCTCAAAAATATCGAGTGAATGTTTCAGTTCCTAGACAAACCAGAGGAGGTTAGGGTGAAATGTGCCTCTATCCTAATAGAGTGTCCCAATTGAATGTGGTGGTAATCAGTACTTTATGGTGGGAAACATGAGCAGATGAGCTGGAAGAACTTCAATGTTATCTTCAATGGCTATTACTGCCCTGAAGTTTTGGAATATGATCAATCTCAAGAGTTTATGGAGATTGTTTAGGGGGGATCTTTTTGTGATGGATTATGCCATCATTTTTGCTAAGTTGGTCCGGGATCTTTACTGGTAATGTATGTTAGAGATCGACGGCTAGGGGATGGTTGATTTTTCAGGAGTGATATGAGGTATGGGTAGTGGAAGATCTTCTAAAAATAAAAGGAAGCAGGAGTATCAGGGAGTGAAGGGTTGGAAGCTCAGGCCAACCTTCTAGATAGTTTTCTTCAGTGGATTCTAATGCGAGGTTTATCGTGTGCCACTGGTGTGGGAGGATAGGGCACATTCGACCATCATTTAATTTTCCTAGGAAGCCTTTTTATCAGTTCGGTGGTATGGGAAACTTGATGCAATTTTGTAGGATGACATGTCCACTCCAATGTGTGGAAGGATCTGTGGCTTCTAGGGGAGTGAAAGTTCAGTCACATCCATTCAGGATAGGGGGATATCGGTTTGGTGGCCATGAAAGGAGGGCTGAATCATCTTTGGGGGCAGATCTGGTATAGGGAATAGCCATATACTAGTGGTTGTTCTTAGCCAGAGAACATGCATCTTCATGTGGTGGATCAGGCACCATGAGGATCAGAGGTAAGACCCTCGACAGTTCGATGAACCATTTTGATTGCATATCCTATAACTACTTCTCTTTTTGATATTGGTGCCTTTTTTCATTCATCTCTTCCCATTTTTTGAACGAGCTGAATTTTACAATTGAGCTTTTGTCTTTTTCGATGGATTTGGTGAAGCCGTAGAGAAATAAAGAGCAAGGTCTCAGGTGCCCATCATGTGGGATTTTTATGTCAGGGGTTGAGATAGAGTGGGACCTCCTAGTCTTTGATATGGATCAATTTGACGTGATACTTTTCAGGGATTAGATGGTACACTTTAAAGTTCACATCAATTGTAATATGAGACAGGTCAGTTTAATGACACTAGATGGGAATCGTCAGGTTTTAAATTGGGATTGGGATCCTTAGTCTGGTCTTGTCGGACCTCCCCTCCCAGATTTGGGGAATCTTCTCTTCCATATTTCATCACTCATAATAAAGGATGATGGTCGCGCTCCTAAAGGTGGACTACCTCATGTAGTGGATGAGTTTCTAGAGGTATTCATAGATGATTTTTTAGGATTACCTCTAGAACGGGATGTGGAATTATCATTTGATTTGGCATTGAGAACACAACCAATATGTCTTCCCTCATATCATATAGCCCCTACCAAGCTGAGAAAATTAAATATGATACTGGATGATTTAGAATCCAAAGGATTCATTCGCCGAAGCGTCTCTCCATACGCCACACCTATTGTGTTTTCAAAGAAGGCTAATGGACCCCTCCGGTTGTGTATTGATTACTGGAAGCTGAACAAGGTAAGCATCAAGAAAAAATATCCTTTTCCTCAAATATATGACTTTTTTGGTCAGTTGAAGAGGTAAAAGTGGTTTTCTAAAATATACTTGTGTTTGGGTTACCGCTAACTCATCATGAAAGAGGATGATATCCCGAAGACATCCTTCTGAAGCAGGTACGACCACTTTGAGTACTGAGTCATTCCCATCAGATTGACCAATCCTCTAGTGGTATTTATGGAACACATGGACAATATGTTTCACTGGTATCTTTATTATTTCATCATGGTGTTTGTGGATGACATCCTTATTTACTATGGATCCAAGGATGATCATGAGAATCATTTGTGTATCACGTTGGGAACATTGCGAGATCACTACCTTTATTCAAAGCTATCTAAGTGCACTTTCTAAATTAGGGAGGTGATGTTTCTAGGGAATGTGATATCAGATTAGGGGGTTCCAGTGGGCCCTAATAAGATTAGTGTAGTTATGTCATGGGAGCAGCCAAAGAACATTTTTGAGATCAGGAGTTTCTTCGGCATGGCTGGTTACAACAAGAGATTTCTTCGGGATTTCTCTCGGCATGCTTCTCCCATGATAGTTATCACTTGGAAAGGGGTGAAGTTTTTATGGGCCCCAGAATTTCAGGAATCCTTCGAGGAATTGAAGTAGCGGTTGACTACCTCCCCCATTTTGATTTTTCCTAAGGCTAGAAAGGGGTATGTGGTCTCTTATGATGATTCAGGTATGGGTCTTGGGTGTGTGATTATGTATGGTGATCACGTAGTGGCGTATTGTTATCTCCAACTCCAACCACACAAAATTAATTATCCAACCCATGACTTGGATTTAGTATCTTTGATGAATGATTTGAATACTTGGAATCACTACCTCTTTAGGGAGTTGTTTTTTGTCTATTTTGATCACAAAATCTTAGCCTAAATCATCTCGTAGAAGTACCTCAATCTGAGGAAATTCTATTAGATAGAGTACTAGTAGGGGTTAGACTTTGACATTGTCTGTACCCCAAAAAGGGGTAATGTGGTGGCGGATGATTTGAGTAGAAAAGTACTAGTGAAAGCCTTGAATAAGTCCAGTGATGAGTGGACTATGATGGGGATCTATTCTCAGTTACATGTGGAGACCAAGTAGCACAGTGGTGGTGTGTTCTTGGAAAGAATTCATTTGACTCCTTCTTTCTTTGAGTTGCTTCCATGAGAACAGCCCAATGGTGATCTTTTTAAGCGATAGAGGATATTTTTTCATGGTGGGGATACGTCTTCTGATTTGTCATCATCTGCTAAGGGATTCTTGTGCTTAAATGGTAATTTAGTAGTGTTATCATCTCTACAAAAGGTGGTGTTGTAGGATAGCCACCAGTCTTAGTGGTTTGTCCATCTAGGTGCCACCAAGATGTATTATGATGTATGAAAATAGTTTTGTTGTCCATGTATGAGATGGGACATAGCTAACTTCATGGATAGATTCTACACATTTCAAGAGGTAAAAACAGAGCCCCAAAGGCCCTCCAGTTTTTTTCATCCATTACCCATTTCTACCTGTAAGTGGGATGATGTCACCATTGACTTCATTTTTAGCTTACCTCATACACCTCAAGGTGAGAATTACATTTAAGTGATGATTGATTGTCTGACCAAATCATCCCACTTCATTATGATCAAAGATACTCCTAAAGTGGATGAGTTGGGATGATTGTATCTTCAGGAGGTGGTAAGTCTTCATGGTGTTCCATATGTAGTTTTCTTGGATAGATACCCCCATTTTACTTCTTGGTTTTGGGAAGGCCTTTGGGACTCAAATTATAATGAGCACGACATACCATACTCAAAATAATGGTCAGACATATTGGGCGAAACAAATTTTGGAGGACATGCTATGTGCATGTGTTTTGTACTTCAGAGGTTCTTGGGACACCCATTTGGGATTGGTTGAGTTTTCTTATAATAACATTTACCAATCCTCAATCTGAATGGATCCCTTTGAGGCACTCTATTGTCAACCTTGTCTTTCCCCTTGTGTTGGGATGAGTTAGGTGAGACCTCACTATTGGGACTGAGTCTTGTGTAGGAGACTTCTAAGGGGATCAAATTGATCAAAAATCATTTATTGGTAACAAAAAGTTACCATAAATCATATACTGATCATAGGTGTTGAGACTTAGAGTTTTCTTTGAGTGATTGAGTGTTTTTAAAAGTGGCCCCTTGTCTAGGTCATCGTCGTTTGGGAAAGTATAGAAATCTAACATTGAGGTATGTTGGAACTTTTTAGATTACTGAGATAAGTTTAAAGTTCGATTATAGGTAATATTTTCCTTTTCATTTTAAATCTATCCATGGCATCTTCCATGTCTCACAATTAAAGAAGTACAACCCAGAACCGTCCCATATGCTGAATTGGGAGGAGTTGGATATAGAACCTAATCTGTCTCTATTTGAGCGACCAGTGCGTATCATGGACTCCCAATAACAAGTTCTTATAGGGAATACTATTACTCTGGTTCGAGTCCTCTGGAAACATGGTACTGATAAGCATGATACATGGGAGCAGAACTCTTGGGTTGAAGAGTAGTTTATGTTTCTCTTATTTGATCAAGCTTCACTTTGATATTATGAGGGTGGAAGGTTTTTATTGTGGGGATAATTATCACATCCATGACTTCTTTTAAAGTTATTTTTCATTTAATTTATATTCTTTCTTTTTGGGGGGGTTTCACATGCATTTTTGGAGGAAACAATGGATTTTCAAGATTTGGGCCAAATTATGAGAACATTTTAAGATTTAAAAACAAATATTTTTTCTTGAATAACATTTTCATTTTTCATCATTTTTTACCTATTCCAATTCCCACTTGGCCTCCCCTGACATATTCAAAATAAAATATCCATTTGGATCCCTTAGGAACTCATTATCATTTTGGATTTGGGTGATTTGGTTAGGGATTAGGCCAAACCATGATCCCATTTCCTACTTTAAAAAAATTAATTCTTTGATATATAATTCATTTTTTAATTTTTTTTAGTGATTCCACCGCCCACTTGATGCCAACATCCCCATGTGTGGCCCCAGGTTTGTGTCTCTATCTTTGGAGCTCATTTCCAGCGCAGATTGGGGATAAATTTCTCAGGGTTTCACAAATCGTCCAGATTTGAGAAGGTAATTTTCTTCGTCCATAAATCATTCAATTTTCACTATTTTACCCTTATTTAAGTCCCAACTTGACCTCCTTAGCCTCATTATAGTCTCCCTATCTATTTTGGTTTCGTTTAGATTCATCCTTCGATGGATTTGGGGAAATTTACTCATGATATCTCAAGTAAGTGGGGTTCCTTCCTCCTCCCATTTGATTAGGGTTTCACCCATTTGCTTAGGGTTTTTCCCATTTTTCTTGAAGTTCATAATATCTATAAAATAGGTATTCAAACCTAGTGTTTGTTTTTGAGTTTATTTTTCCAATATTATTGTTTTAGGTTTGTGTTAACTCTTTTGTGGTGTTGCGGTGGTGCGTTTTTTGTTATGCACAAGGATTTGAGGGTTTAGACATATATGGTAGGTGATTCCATGTGTAAAAATTGTATAATGAGTTGTATTTCTGAATTTATATTTCCTTTATGTTCCTATTTCATTATTTTTAGTCAAAAAACTGTTTTTGGTATCATTTGTTATGTGGTTGATTTTTAAGTGCCAATTTTGTGTTAAAATTGGTGTTTACTAAGGTATTTCATGTTGTACCAATTGGTGTTGTTTTATAATTCATGGAATGGATTTATAAAAATGTTAAAATTATGTTTTGGTGTAATATTGGTATGAATTTTGTGTTAAGGGAGTGGTTTTAAAAGGATTTTTTGTCCAAAATTTTGTTATAACTTGTGTAATTATTTAATCGAAATTCTATGCATTTGTTTCAGTTATAAAAATGGTGAAAAGAATATTTAAATATTTTTTGGAGTGTGTATAACCATAATTTGTGTTTTTATGTGTAAATGGAAGTTGGTGGCCTGTGTAACTTTTTTTATCACAAATAGGGAAACTCAGGTATCTAGGTGGGTGGATGTGTACTAGAATGCTAGTGATTCGAAGTGGTTGTGTCCCTATTTCACTTAGGAAGTTTGACATTAAAAACACTAACAAAATTATGATGATTATGATGTTAGGGACCACTAGGTAATGTTTGATTCCCCAATAAGTGGATCGTGCATGAGAAAGGATGTTTTTATGGTTACTTTCACATCGAGATGTGAGGTGCATGGGGATCACAACTAACTATTGCCCGGGGGGTTTCTCGTGTTGAGTTCTCAATGACTATTTTTCATTTATCGTTGGATTATGGTGTGTTTTTTTGGAAAATACAGTATCTTAAATGTTTTATTTAAGTTTACCTATTCTTTGAAGTTACTCACTTTGAAAACTATTTTCATTTAAAAGATGTACATTTAGAAAATATTGATACTGTTCATTGTTTAAAACAATAAAAAGATTTTTATTTTATAATGTTTGTCACATGGAATATTTAGGTTGTATCCTATTGGGATTTTTCTCACACCCTAATTACACCTTTGTGTGTAAGTATACCTAGTTATGTTAGACATATGTAAGGGAAAGGATTTTGGAGACGGTGGTTCGGGTTGCTAGTTGCTCTCATTGTGCGGTGTTGTGGAGATGGCTTGTGGCTGATGGCTCCTTGTCGTGTGGTGGTCCTTGGGTGGTTTTGGCTTCTAATTTTGTTGTTTGGGACCACTTGTGTCAGGTTAAAAACCTTTTATTAAATTCTGAATTTTTTTATGGCTTGTTTAGTTGGTAATATTCAGATTTATTTTATTGATTGTATTTCGTTGTTAAATGATTCTAAACTTGGGTAAATTGTTCCCAAACAAATATTTAAGATACTAGGGCACTTGAACCATCTCATGCAGAGAAGGAATGCCCTTCGGGTCTTTCCATGGGCCAGGTATGGTGTCATTTTTTTTAGGGCCACATTTGATTCATAACATTTGTGGTTTGTCAATTTCTATTTTAGGGTGATATCATAATAATCACAACAAAATCATCAGTTGTAGAAAATATCATCCATCATAAACCAATCCCCAATGACCATAATTTTCAGTATGTAATTCAGCCCATTCAATCATATTATCACAATAAAAAAAATTTGTAAAGGCATGTGAATCATACCCCTTTAAATATAAATTTCAATTTTAAAAATTCTTTAAATTTGATTATTACATCACACCCATAACCCATAGATAAAAAAAGAAAACCCCTTCCACGTGATAAACACTAATGGAAAATTAAACACCCCAAACTTCCATGGTATGCTTCTCTTTGAATAATACAGTACCGTGTGTTGTACGCAACTTCGAGTTCTAACACACACCATAACCAATCAAACTAGCCGTTATGAATAGTAATACCAAATTTTTGAAATTTTATAAATTTTATCATTAAAAACAGAATTCATTTTTAGATTCCGAATATCGAAATTATATTAGGGTGAATTTTTGGTATTTTTCTAAAAACATTAAATTTTTGATGAATAGTGAAATAAATACTAAGTTATAGTTTAAAACTGATTTTTTATTTAAATAATTATTTATTTTATTTAAATTTAATTAAGGTCAAAATAGATACATAATACCTATATAATTTCAATGTAATACATTGGAGTTAGTTTAGAATAATTTTAGATATATAAAAATTTTATTCAAATTTTCACCATCTTTTACCCACCTCCAAGGAGAATTTGGGAATTCACATAAAACTTAATTTTACCGCTTCTGTGAGTGGAACTTTGGAAATATGAGAGACACAATTAATATCAAGGAGTAAAATTTGGTTCAATAAGATAAAAATAATTTTTGGTGAATAGTAACTTTTTACTTTTATTTACCACCGTTAAAAGTAAATAGGGTAATTATAGGTAAAAATGATATTAATATTACCCTAAAACATGTAATAATTCTATTGTACAATTTATATCTTCAAAAACCAACCTTAGAAATAATATATTATCATTTAGGTCCACTTGGATTAGATTAGGACATTTATTATTATTGAATTCAAAGAAGAGTTAAAAGAGTTAAAATCAAATTTTAGTAACTAAAACATTTTTAATATAGGGTTATACATAAGATAAATTCGATTATAAATATTCATTAAAAAGATAAAAATATTTCCTAAATAATTTTATTTTATTTATAATTTTTAGACTTTAAATAGTTTAATTTATTTATGACACAATGGTGATTCATTAATTACCTAATTAATGAAATATTAAAATAATTGATATTATAAATATAAAAATCAATCTAATTTGAGAAATTTTATAAATTCCACTAATTGTATAGGTTAATATGACGAATCATTATTGATTATATAAATTATTTTCTAAGTAATAATGATTTTATGAAATTTACAAAAACAAAATACCCAATAGTGTCAAAATTGACATAAAAGAGTTTCTAAAACAAATATTATATTATTAATTGATATTATATTCCTAAAAATCTAAGGTTCGGAAAAAGGACTTATATAATGATACTTATATCATTAATGGACCACTTGGGGGTATCTTGGATGTTTATAGTAAGTTTATTGACTATATAATATAAAAATAAAAAGAGACATGGTAAATGTCAAACTATTTAACTATGGGTTAAATATAAATCAAAAGGATAATATAGTGACCCAAACCTGTCTAAAATATATTGGTTGAAATTATTTCAACCCATCCCCACCTTAAACTTTAAATAATCTAATTTAGATCCATTAGACACAAAATATGAATTTATTATAAAATAATATTTCTAGGTTTTCCAAAGTTGCCCCTCACCCCTCTTATAAAAGGGCACTCCCCCTTCTCTCTAATTCACACCTTCAAATCCTTTTGGATCAGCCAAACCTCACCCAAATATTCTCTCAACTTCATTCAATTCAACCTAGAGGCCTTATTTTGATCATAAATCCAACCTAAGGATCCCTTTTGATCAAATCAAAAGGAAGAACCTGAAGAAGAGGTAATGTTTTCACCGCCCGATTTCAAGTTCCTTTCTTCTTCAACTTCTTCTTTATTTGTTATTTCCATTATAAAATAATAACTCCAGTATATTATATATAATATGATGTTATTATAAATATGGTACATCCATATTCATTATTCTATCCATCCTTTGAATGGCATGTCACCATACGTGCGTACGTACGGCTTACCATCTCCACGTCGTGGTGTAATTGTTATTCAAAAAATTATTATTTGGATGGGTATGATAATGATGTGTAATTGATTTAAATAATAAATATTACATGAAAATTATTCTGTATATATTATATATCATCCAATTATATATTATTTTTACTTCAAAAGAATGATATTGTCGCTCGTCGTACGTGCGGACTATCGTCTCCACGAACGTGATGAGATTCATTCCCCATCGTATCCATTCAAGTCTTGTTCTCATTTGATGATTAAAAATAATGTTTAAGGACTTTATATAATTATGTATATTAATAATATACAACCTATCCATAACAAACATGACTTATGTAACAAAACATATAAAATAAAACGAGTAAGTTAACACCCGAAACGACGATAATACTAAGATATTATTAACAAAGAAATGTTTAAATTTCATATATGATCTCATATTAATTTATATGATTATTGAATAATTTAATAAAAAAAATTTCACCATTATACAAGAGGTTAAGCTACCCTCAACCAAGGAAAATTACATGGTAAGTGTTTATTTCACAATATCTTCATTATCCGAGGTCGTTTAAACGTAATTATCAACTAGGACCTCTTTATCATCCACATCCATGTTTTTCTTAAAAATGTATTTCAAAACAATATTAATATTTTATATAATATGGTTTAAAGTCATTTATACCCTTATTTGACTTTTTATAAGAAGTTTATAATGGAATATTTTTGTCGTTTTCCAAACAAGGTCCTTTTTATCCTTTTCGACAGAATTAAGGTAAGAATGTCTTTTTTAACTTATGCGGCGGGTGCGGCTATTTTCTGCCATTATAAAATTTTCAAAGCTTCCCATAAAATCTTATAAGAATATTGTGAAATTAAATGTTTTATTTTATAATTTTGGGACTTTTAAATGATTTCAAAAAAATAGATATTTATCTCAAATAGTTTTGATTTCATCTATGTCAACATCCATTGATGGGTTTTAAGCTTATTTGAAGTTTATTTTTTATGATAAAAAACTTCCATATTGTATTGAAGGTTTTGTGATATGTTTGACTATGAATGTGTTATTTTTATACCATTCATTGTTTATGGAGAAATTATTGACATTTCGTATTCTATTTTTAATACGAATGTTTATGTTATGTTTAAACCTGTTCATATGAGGAATGCATTGGAATTAATAAGTGACGGGTGGAGCCCGCTATAGCTCCTCGATGTATCCGTAGGTCTTATAAGACAAACTAGTGTTTTGGCACAAGGCCTTGACAAAATATTATTTTTAGTCTTAGCAGAAGGCCTTGACTGTGTGGTTATGATAGTCTGGCATTACGCATTCCATCATTATGAAAGTGGTTATTGATATTGTATGTGATTATTAGACTAATAGAATATCCATGTGAATAATTAAATGGAATTATTTCATTTTATTTCTACTATATTATGCAGAAGTTCATGTTTAAAAGGATTTTTTTAGTTATACATTTCCTTAAATGTTTATGATTATTTATGAATGTTTCTACTATATTGTTATCCTTACTGGGCATTTGAGCTCACCCCTTTCTATGTTTTATTTTTCCCAGGATGTGAAGAATTATTTTATGAATGACCTGTAGGGATAGTATAAGGGTATATGAATGTGGAGACATGATGTTGTTGTTGTTTTCACTTTATTATGTAATGTAACCTTTATTAATGTATCTAGTGATTCCAAGGCTACTAAACTAATCGATCTTTCGAGACATGATCTTTTGTGATCATTCCAATGTTATGTAATAATGCACCGACTCTGGGTAACTGGGTTCGGGGTGTTACAGATGGTATCAGAGGAAGTTTAGTACAAACCTTGGAAATTATATTTAGATAAACTCTGATTAGAGCACATAGCCCTAAGATAGACTATGAGGATTATTATAGAAGAACTTCTTATAATTTTGGTATTTTAGAGATTTTGTGAGTTTTCCAAGAAATACATCTCTGTCTGGATATGAGCAGGTAGAGGTGGATCTGGCACAGATGTACCTGGGGGTAAAACCTAAAAAAAGCACTTTGAGCTAGACTCGAATGGGAACTGGTGCACAACAACGGGCCTTGCTGCACTCTTGGTTACAACACTCTCGGGGGATATGCTTAGGATAATTCAAATTTTCTTTAAAAACCATTATGAAGGGTTTATGTGTATATACTTCCTCAAAGAAAACATTTTTATGGTTATGGATTATATCCATAAACTGTTCAATTTGTGTTAAGTGTTTTAAAAGATTGGATTTATGTATTGTGATTCATAAACTAATCTAGTGTATGTCATTGTTTAGAAAAGGCTCCAAGTGGAAGAAATGGAAACGGTATGAATGCACGCACTCAATGTAGGTATTTCTCTCCTACTCAAAATAATTATAGTGGAGCTAGTGATGCAACTGGTGCTGATTAGCTAATCACCATACTGGGAAAACTCACTCAGGTTATGAATAATAACCTTACTCGTATGGAGCACCCCGATCCACAACGTGGAGAATCAATATTATACCGCTTCATGAGGAAAAAACCACCAACATTCAATGGGTGTACAAATCCCTTAGTATCTGAGAAATGGATAAATTCCTTAGAGAAAAT
This sequence comes from Viscum album, assembly GCA_963277665.1. NCBI lineage: Eukaryota > Viridiplantae > Streptophyta > Magnoliopsida > Santalales > Viscaceae > Viscum > Viscum album. The sequence continues at coordinate 399,196,438 of OY728133.1, read as the reverse complement.
ATTCCATACCTTGGGGAGTAGTGAAATGGAAAAAGTTATCATGGCAGTTTACTGCCTCGCTGGATATGCTGATCAATGGTGGTCATTGATTCAAAACACAAATGAAGATGATGAAGTATCAAATATTTAATAGAGAGAGTTAAAAGATCTTTTCATAGAAAAATACTTTCCTCATGACCATCAAACAGATATGGAAAAGGCAATTTATAAGTCTGAGACAAAAGGAGGATGAGAATGTCGCAAAGTATGAGGCTAACTTTACAATGTTAGCGGGGTATGCTGTAGATTATATACAAAACCCAAGAAGTAAGATTGATCATTTATTCGATGAGTTAAAACCATTTCTCTATAGAGCATTAGTCTCACAATACTTCTCATCGTACAAAGATATTGTATCATGTGCTATCAAGACAGAAAATGAATTCTCTAAGTCTGACGACTTTAAAGAAAAGCAAGAGAATAAGAGAACTCCTAATCACTATGGAAATGGAAATAAGGGGAAGAAGAGAAAATTTGAATATCAATACTTTAGTAAATGTGGGAAGAAACACCCCGGTACTTGCTTGAAGGGAATGGGTGTCTATTACAAGTGTGGTGAAAAAGGCCACCAATCTCATGATTGCAAAGGGAATAAAAAAGCTACCAATGTTCAGTGATACAATTGTAGGGAGATGAAAAATTATGAAAATTAATCTCCTAAGCATCAGGGAAACGTACCTCAGAAAAGGCCAAGGGATCAAGGCCAAGATTATGCTATCACTACTGCTTAGGAAGATTCTCCGAAAGACTTGGTGGCAGGTAATTTAATGGTTTCCTCAAGTTTAGCCAATGCTTTATTTGATTCTGGATCATCGCAGTGTTTCATATCTTCCCAGTTTTCTAAGAAAATTAGGTATTTCTAATTTGATTTGACAAGGGAGTTGTCAGTTAAAACTCTTGAGGGAAGTATCATTGATACAAAGTTATGTCGATCTGTTCTCTTTAGGGCATATAAATGTTCTTTATCTGCTGATCTCATCATCAAACCTTTGATTGAGTTTGATATAATCCTTAGTATGGATTTGCATTTAGACTATGATACGAAGATTTATTGTAAGAAGAATAAGGTTACAATTTTTGATGATGATGATAAGGAACACCTTATCTTTAGAGAAGAATCGTCACCACCTAATTCGTATCTAGATCCACCCCCAATAGCTCAACTAAATTCAATTATCGGAGAGGAAGAGAATGAAATAACTGTGGGTGAGGAAAGGAATGTTCAAATAGGGGATGTACCTATTGTGAAATAATATGTAGATGTGTTCCCAAAAGATTTACCTCAACATCCTCCAAAATGAGAAATTGAGTTTTCCATTGATTTAATTCCCGGTTCAAGGCCCATATCGAAGACCCCTTATAGAATGTCCACTGTGAAATTAGTTGAAATAAAAGAAAAACTAGAGGAATTGAGTAATAAGGGATTTATTCTCCGTAGTGTTTCTCCATGGGGAGCCCCTGTTCTTTTTGTTAAGATGAAATATGGATCTATGAGGTTATGTATCGACTATAGGGAAATCAATGCTATAACAATAAAGAACAAGTATCCCTACCATGCATTGATGATTTATTTGACCAACTGCACGGAGCTCAATACTTTTCAAAGATTGACCTTCAATCTAGATACCATCAGCTGTGTGTAAAGAAAGAAGACATTCTGAAAACATCATTTCGAACCAGGTACGGGCATTACGAGTTTACAGTAATTCCTTTTGGGCTGACAAATTCACCCTCTGTTTTCATGGATCTAATGAACAGAGTTTTCAAGGAATATCTCGATGATTTTGTGGTGGTATTTATTAATGATATCTTGGTATATTCCAAAATCTACTAAGACCATGAAAATCACTTGCGCATTATCCTGAAGACTCTTAGAAGACATGAATTATATGGGATGTTTACCAAGTGTGAATTATGGCTTTAGGAGATTTCTTTTTTTAGCCATATTTTCTCTAAGGATGGAATCTCTGTTGATCCTTCTAAGACCAAGGAAATCCCAGAATGGCCAGCACCGAAGAGTATAACTGAGGTACACAGTTTTATTGGTTTATCAGGTTATTATCGATGTTTCGTCCATAATTTTCCCCGATTGACTAACTCATTAACGAAGCTCACATGTAAAGGGGTTAAATTTATTTGGACAAAAGAGTGTGAAGAATGTTTTGAATAACTGAAGAGAATATTATTCAATTCTCATATATTGACTCTACCATCGGGGAATGATGGGTTCGTTATTTATATTGATGCATCGAAGAAAGGACTTGGTTGTGTCCTTTTGCAGAATGATAGAGTTATCGCCTATGCATCACGACAGCTAAAAATTCCTGAGCAAAACTATCCTACTCATGATTGTGAGTTAGATACTATAATATTAGCTTTAATGATATGGATACATTATCTCTATGGTGAAAATTGTGAGATTTATATAGATCACAATAGTTTGAAGTATATTTTCACACATAAAGAACTCAACATGAGGCAAAGGCGATGGCCTGAACTACTCAAGGATTATGATTTCATGATACACTATCACCTGGGGAAGAAAAATAACGTGGCATATCCTTTGATTAGAAAGGATCATGGATTTTTGAACAAGATGAGAGATGAAAAGGATCCTATATACATGGATCTAGTAAATATGGATATGGGAACCACCATGGAAGGTGAAACATCAAAGCTTTTTCAAATGGTTGCAAAAAAATCTTTACTAGAAAGGATAAAGAGTTCTCAGACTGATGATGAAGAGTTTCAAAAAAAGATTAAAGCTGTGAATGATGGGAGATTGAGTGACTTTGTGTATAAAGATGGAATTTTGAAATTTGGGAAGAGACTTTGTGTTCCCAATATACCTAATCTAAAAATGGAATTGTTGGATGATGCTCATAGTTCCAATTTCTCTATATACCCTAGGAGCACCAAAATGTATAGATATTTGAAGGAACATTTTTGGTGGGACAATATGAAGAGGGGTATTGCTAATTTTGTGTCACGATGTATGGTTTGTCCACAAGTGAAAGCTGGAAGGAAAAATCCTGGAGGAGTCATGCAACCTCTTCCCATACCTGAGTGAAAATGGAATAATATCACTATAGACTTTGTCCTGAACTACAAAAGACTCCTAGAAGGAACGATGCAATATGGGCCATTTTTTATCATCTTTCCAAGTCAGCACATTTTCTTTCTATAAGGGAAGATTTACCACTTGAATTTCTATCAAGACTATATATTAATGAAGTTGTGAGACTTCATGGAGTACCCATATCGATTGTTTCTGATCATGATCCACGTTTTACTTCAAGATTCGGGAAATGTCTTCAGAAATCCCTGGATACTAAACTTCATCTGATCACTAACTACCACCCCCAAATTGATGGACAATAAGAACAGACTATTCAAACCTTATAATACATGTTAAGATCATACACACTTGACTTTCAGGGTGTGTGGGATCAATATTTACCTCTGGTGGAATTTTCCTATAACAATAGCTTCAATTCAAGTATTCGGATGGCACCATATGAAGCGTTATACAGAAATATATTTCACACACCAACCTGTTGGGATGATGTTGGTGGAAGAAAACCTGTAGGCCCATAACTAGTGGAGGAAACGATTGAAAATGTAAAGGTAATCCAAAACCACAACAAAGCAGCTCAAAGTAGGCAGAAGATCTATGTTGATAACCGAAGGAAGGATTTAGAATTTTAGGTAGGAGATCATGTTTTATTGAAGGTTTCTCCATGGAAGGGAGTTATACGTTTCGGTAAGAAGGGTAAATTGAGTCCCAGGTACATCGGATCTTTCAAAATTCTAGAACGAATTGGGGTTGTAGCTTACCATTTGGAAATGCCGTCAAGTATCTCCAAAGTTCACGATGTGTTCCACGTATCACTGTTGAGAAAATACATGCATGTCCCAATGCATGTACTCACCTATGAGGAATTGGAACTGGAACCTGGTTTGTCTTATTTCGAAGAGCTGGTAAAGATTCTTGATATGAGAGAACAAGTGCTGAGAAACCGGACGACTCGTCTGGTAAAAGTTCTATGGAGAAACTATAAGATGGAAGAGGCAACGTGGGAACCCGAGGAACTTATGATGAATAACCACCTGAGTATTTTCATGTGGTAGTATTCTAGAAATTTTGAGGATAAAATTATTTGAAGTAGGGGAGAATGTAACACCCCAAGCTTCCATGGTACGCTTCTCTTTGAATAATACAGCAGTGTGTGTTGTACGCAACTTCGAGTTCTAACACACACCACAACCAATAAAACTAGTCATTATGAATAGTAATACCCACTTTTTGAAATTTTATAAATTTTACCTTTCTAAATGGACATCATTTTTGGATTTTGAATATCGAAATTAGCTTAGGGTGAATTTTTGGTATTTTTCGGAAAACATTTAGTTTTTGATGAATAGTGAAAAAACATTGAGTTATAGTTTAAAACCGAATATTTATTTAAATAATTATTTATTTTAATTAATTTTAATTGAGGTAAAATAGATAAATAATAACTATATAAGTTCAATGTAATTCATTGGAGTTATTTTAGAATAATTTTAGATATATAAAAATTTTATTGAACTTTTCGCCGTCTTTTACCCACCTCCTGGGAGAATTTGGAAATTCACATTAAAAATAATTTTACCGCTTCTGTGAGTGGAATTTTGAAAATCCAAGAGACATGGTTAATATCAAGGAGTAATATTTGGTTCAATAAGATAAAAATAGTTTTTGTGAATAGTAACTTTTTACTTTTATTTACCACGGTTAAAAGTAAATAGGGCAATTAAGGGTAAAAAAGGATATTAATATTACTCTAACACATGTCCTAATTCTATTGGGTAAGTGTATCTCGACCAAAAACAACATTAGGAATAAAATATTATCATTTAGGTCCACTTGGATTAGATTAGAACATTTATTATTATTGAATTCAAAGAAGAGTTAAAAGAGTTAAAATCAAAGATTAATAAATAAAACATTTTTAATATAGGGATATACATAAGATAAATTCGATTATAAATATTAATTTGAAAGATAAAACGATTTCCTACAAAATGGAATTTTAAATATAATTTTTAGACATTAAATAATTTAATTTATTTATGACACAACGGTGATGTAGTAATTACCTAATTAATGAAATATTAAAATAATTGATATTATAAATATAAACATATATGTAATTTGAGACTTTTTATGAATTAAACTAATTTTATAGGTTAATATTATATATTAGTATTGGTTATGTAAATTATTTTTAAATTAATAATGCTGTTATGAAATTATCAAAAACAAAATACCCAATAGTGTCAAAATTGACATAAAAGAGTTTTTAAAACAAATATTATATTATTAATTGATATTCTATTTTTAAAAATTTATGGTTCTTCCAAATGACTTATATAATTATATTTGTATCATTAATGGACCACTTGGGGGTCTCTTGGAAGTTTATTGTAAGTTTATTGACTATATAATATAAAAACACAAAGAGGCATGGTAAATGTCAAACTATTTAACTAAGGGTTAAATATAAATGATAAGGTTAATATAGTGACCCAAACCTGTCTAAAATCTATTAGTTGAAAGGATGTAGACCCATACCCACCTTAACCTCTAAATAATCCACTTTGGATCCATTAGAAACTGAATATGTATTTATTATAAAATAATATTTCTGGCTTTTCCAAAGGTGCCCCTCACCCCTCTTATAAAAGGGCACTCCCCCTTCTCTCTAATTCAGACCCTCAAAGCCTTTTGGCTTAGCCAACCCCTACCCAAATATTCTTTGAACTTCCCTAACTTCAATCTAGAGGCCTTAGTTTGATCTGAAATCCAAACTAAGGATCCCTTTTGATCAAATAAAATGGAAGAACCCGAAGAAGAGGTAATGTTTTCACCACCCTCTTTCAAGTTCCTTTCTTCTTCAACTTCTTATTTCATTGTTATTTCCATTATAAAATAATAACTACATTATATTATATATACTATGATGTTATTATAAATATGTTACATCCATATTCATTATTCCATCCATCCTTTGAATGAAATGTCGCCATACGTGCGTACGTACGGCTTACCGTCTCCACGTCATGGTGTAATTGTAATTCAAAACATTATTATTTGGATGGGTATGATAATGATGTGTAATTGATGTAAATAATAAATATAACATGATAATGATTCTTCATATATTATATATCATCCAATTATATATTATTTTAATATCAAAAAAATGATATTGTCGCTCGGGCGTACGTATGGACTACCGTCTCCACGAACGTGATGAGATTCATTCACCATCGTATCCATTCAATTCTAATTCTCATTTGATGACTAAAAATAATGTTTAAGGACATGATATCATTCTGTATATGAATAAGATGCAACCTATCCATAACAAACACATCTTACGTAACAAAACATAGAAAATAAAATGAGTAAGTTAACACCCGAAACGACGATAATACTAAGATATTATTAACAAAGAAATGTTTAAATATCATATTTGATACATATTAATGTATATGATTATTGAATAATTTAATAAAAATTATTTCACCATTATACATAATACTAACCTACCCTCAAACAAGTAAAAGTACAAGAAAATGGTTTATTTCACAATCTCTTCATTATCTAAGGTTGTTTATACATAATTATCTATTGGGACCTCTTTATCATCCACATCCATGTTTCTTAAAAATGTATTTCAAAACATTCTTACTATTTTACAAAATATGGGTTAAATTCATTTATACCCTTGTTTGACTTTTTATAAGAATTTTATAAAGGAATCTTTCTGTCGTTTTCCAAACAATGTCCTTTTTAACCTTTTCGAAAGAATTAAGGTAAGAATGTCTTTTTTAACTTATACGGTGGATGCGGCTATTTTCCGTCGTTTTAAAATTTTCGAAACTTCCCTTACAAGCTTATAAGAATATTTTTCAAGTAAATGTTTTATATTATAATTATGTGACTTTTAAATGATTTCAAAAAAAGAGATATTTATCTCAAATATTTTTTATTTCATCTATGTCAACATCCTTTGATGGGTTTTAAGCATATTTGAAGTTTATTTATTATGATACAAAACATCCATATTGTATTTAAGGTTGTGTGATATGCTTGACTGTGGATGTGTTATTTTTATACCATTCATTGTTTACAGAGAAATTATTAACATTTCGTATGCTAGTTTTAATATGAATGTTTATGTTATGTTTAAACCTGTTCATATGAGGAATGAATTGGACTTAATAAGTGACGGGTGGAGCCCGCTATATCTCCTTTATGCATCGGTAGGTCTCATGAGACAAAATAGTGTCTTGGAACAAGGCCTTGACAAAATCTTATTTGTAGTCTTGGAATAAGGCCTTGACTATGTGGTTATGATAGTCTGGCATTATGCATTCCATCATTATGAAAGTGGTTATTGACATTGCATGTGATTATTCAACTTGTAGAATATCCATGTGAATAATAAAATGGAATTATTTAATTTTATTTCTACCATATTATGCTGAAGTTCAAGTTCAAAAGTCTTTTTTTAGTTATATATTTCCTTAAAATTTTATGCTTATTTATGAAAGTTTCTGCTATATTGTTATCCTTACTGGGCATCTGAGCTCACCCCTTTCTATGCTTTATTTTTCCCAGGATGTGAAGAAGTATTTTATGAATGACCTACAGGGATAGTATAAGGGGATATTAATGTTGAGAAAATATTTTGTTGTAGTTTTCACATTATTATGTAATTTAACCTTTATGAATGTATCTAGTTATTCCAAGGCTACTAAACTAATCTGTCTTTTGAGACTTTATCTTTTGTGATGATGCCCATGTTATGTAATAATGCATCGACTCTGGGTAACTGGGGTCAGGGTGTTACAGAAAAGGAGGGATTTCTTACCTCAAATAACCTTTTCAACTCATTGTACACCACAATGAGAATAATAAACTCCCTCAAAACACAATTTTTCTAGGAGAAATCATAGATAAACCTATAGCACACCCAATGATTATCAAAATGCAACCCTACACACACCCAAAACAAGAACAAAATCACCATAGAGAATCCCTAGAAGGTGAATGGATGATAAATTACAGAGAAAGGGAAGATAAAATACCATGTTTTTTTAATGGTGATCCACTAGAAGTAGAGGATTGAAGAGTGTATAAGAGGGTCGGAACATCTCTTTAGGGTGCCTAGGGTTCATCCAAAATGAGAGAGTAATATGGAGTAGATGAATGAATGATTTTTTTTAAAAAAAGTACGTAAACACTAGATCCTATATTTTACACAACAATTAACCATTACATGATGTTTAATAATTGGGTTTTCAAAAATATCTAGATTTCATTGAAAATCACATCACCTAGAAGGATTAAACTCCCATGTTTATTACACGTCGTTAATCCTACCTACACAGCTTGTACCCTATTCATTGGTTATCCATTAGCCACCAAAAATCTATGAACCACCCAGTTACACAATATATAAACCACCATTAAACATCATATAATATAGTTACACATCATGTATTTCTTATATAAACTTTATTGTAGCTTCATCCTCCACCAAAACACTTGTAAAATCCTCCAAATAGCTCCAACCACCTAAACCAGTAATTTATTGGATCAGGAAGACCTAGAACATTACATATCCAAATTTTCTATCATTAAGTATTTTATCATTTTAGATATATTCATTTATATAATAATACCAAGTTAATTAATTCTAAAGAAATAATTGTTTGGATGTTCGATTCCATCAATGTAAGGATTTTGTATTTATCGCTTCCATTTATCTTGTCATATCCATTATACTTAAATATTGTACCGCACTATAATATTTTATTATTAACATTTTATGATTTCTATAAAAATGATATTTTAAAAATATAAATTCTTATTCTTACACTTTAATTCATTTAAAAACATTCTTTTTTTTGTTCGATTTTACAACCTATATGGATGATACTATTGAATTTTCACCACTAAAGATCAAGAACACTCAAGTAATTGTACTATATGACTACAAGTATAACATTAAGTTGTGTTCATAATTATTTAATTTTAATGTCACACTAATAATGTTGTTTTATTTTATGGAACATATTATTTACTCATTTATATCTTTAACATTCATTTTTCAGTTTTTTATTGGAAATAATTATGAAACTTTGAAACAGTGGGCTTCACGTGGTACATAGTTAGAACTAACCATGTTTAAAAAAAAGAAAAAACTATATTTGGTATCAAAAATGATTTTTATGGTTTCTTAATGGTTATATTAAACATTAAAAATCATTATTGAAACTAGTATTACCTATAAAGTTGTTTCATGATTTAGAAAATTGTACAACCAAATAAGGTGGTATACAAAGATTTTAGGAAGTGAGAAATTATTAACCTAAATATTATCAATTTAACTTTCCTAATCCATAATTTTCTTCAATTTTCATCCATCATGTTTGAGACACTCTCATCCCCACCTCTAGGGTTTGTTTCTATTGTTTTACTTCAAGGAATATTCATGAAATCGTCATGTGATTATATATAAGATACTTAAGTTTTCTCTCATCCAAGATGGTTCCACACTCTCCTAGAATGGTTATTTTCTTTGAATTTCATTTTATTATCCCATGTTGGATGGATTATTTACCCTATAGTGTGTATTTTTGTAGTGCTTGTTTGGGTTTTTTCGATGATGTTGTTGAGTTGGCCTCTATATGGTTCCGGATTCCTCTTCTTCATCGCTCATTGTGTCATCGTTGTTGGGGCTCTTCTACTTCCACCATCATGTGTTCTACTTCAACTTCCTAATATCATGATGATAGCATTGGGGTTTCCTTTTTGGTGATATTTAGTGGAATCTCTAGATATATTATATATATGGGATTCTACACTACAAATTTTCTCTTCAGATCTGGTCTTGTCATTTCTGTATGCTTTAAAGAGGAACATGCTGAATGTTCGTCCATAGTATGGATCATCTATGGCCAGAGTGAGGCAGTAGGATCATTATGGGGGTTTTAATGGACATGTGAGTGCATGATGGATGTAAACTGTGGTGATGGGGAGGTCTTCAAGCAATAGTGATTCTCTAAAGAGTGATGAACCATAGTTCTTTGGTCGAGGGTCGTGGATGGAATAGTCATCGGTCGCTGGCGGTGCATGATTATTGGCTATGAGCTTTTTTTCTGGTGACTTTGATCGATGGAAATCAATGGTAGGTCCTTCAATCTGGTATTCTTTAACTCATTAAACTATATCTTTTTTATTTACTAATCCTTCTTGTTTATCGAGATGCAATCATCATTATGTGAATTGGTTTCTTCCACAATTCCTTTTAATGGAGGTGTAGAATTTTTTAGGTGCTTCTAGCTGGGTCGCCTCGATAGTGGTGTGGGTGTGATGACACCCATCATTCATCAATCCATTTTAATTTTTAGTGGATGGATGGTCACCTTTCTTTGACTCTTGTTCATTTTTGCCAGTTGAGATTTTCATTTGATTTGGTTGAAATAATAGTGACTTCCTCACATGATTTTTTGGGTTGACGTCTTGAAGGAGATAAGGGTTTACTGGTACCTTTCATTAATCTCTCCTCTACATGTTGGTTGTAGAGGTTCTCTACCATGTTTTTCTTGTCCATCATGGTGAAACATCTTGTTAAAGTGGGTGGAACATCATTTTGATTGATCTCAGTATTTCATTTTCTAGCGAGGGGGTGATATGGATTTTGCTTTGTTTTTCATTGATTTTTAGTCCATTTGGACTTGTGGGACCATTATGATCTTTGTTTCTTGTTTATTTAAGACATTTTTTCTTTATTTTAATTGGTTCTCTCTTTTATTAGATTTAAAAGAGGTTTACTTTTTTATGTTTAAAAAAGGTGTATTGTACATAAAAATTTTTAAAAAAATAATCAGAGTCATTAATCTCCTCTCCTTTGGGTTCCTCCTCCCTAATTCACAGTTTCATATCCACCCTAAATACATAGTGGTGTATAATTTTTTTCAAAAAAAATTATATTTATTTTAAATTCTCGGGTTTCCACATGATTTCAAGGGTCTTCTTATATCATTTCTTGCAAATTCATTCCGATTTCATAAAATTCATTCAGTAATAGTAGGTTGTTCTATATTACCACTTTTCTAATTGAAACATTAACAACTGAAATTATAAAAAAAAATCTAAAATGTTATTAATTTTATTTATGGATTATTTAATGATTGTTTTATGTTTATAGTTACTCACTTGGTTCTTGTTTAAATTCTTAATGTCAAAAGTGGTATCTAAAGTTCATCCCAAGTGTTATAAATGTTGTTTAAAAAATAAATATTTGGAATACATATTTTTAATCACTAAAACATTGATAAACCTCATGGAATCCCAGTGTACATGGGTAGGATATCCTAAATACAAAAAAGGCCTCTCACTATTAGTTAGTTACGACACTCTAACTAGTGAATTAATTATAAGTGCAAACCCATTAGCCAATGAAGTTATTATATACATTTTTGGATGGAAAGGAATGTGATTCATTGGTTTTTCTAATCCATAGTAACCATAGAGTTATTTCTATATTGTGTGTGGTTTAAAAGTCTAGTTACAATTATGATTATTCTTTAGATTCATTTGATAAAAGATATATATAATTTCACTACATTAATATTCATAAATTTGTTAAAACTACTTCCATGTAGTTATTTTCAATCAAGTATGATATTTTTATATCAAAGTTTGTATCTGGAATCCTTGTTTTGGAACCTACTAAGATCATCATGCTCACATATTCCATATACCAATGGGTGTATTCTAACCTTTATTTAACTGATGTAGAAAATAGAAATGTTCTTCTTGGTGGATGTTGGTATATATTATTAGTTTCATTTGAGTAATTGATGTGACATAGTGAGATGATTCCATCATGTCAGATGATAATGGGTAGATATTTAATTTTTTTATTTATTTTATTAATAATTTTTTTAATTGATACTGTATGCCATATTCATCTTCCAATCAAATAACCTTTTTAACATTTTTATTTATGATATACCATGTATATTTCAGTCTAATGAGTGGATATTCTGTTATATTTATTTATGTTATGATTATTTTTGTTCCATGTGTTTTATTTTTTCATTCATGTTATGTAATTGGGCGCATAACCCACTAATGTATAGTGAATTCATGTTCAGTTCCTAGTCAAACCCTTGGGATATCATCATTTGTTGGGAGATACTATTCCAAATGTTATTTCCCTTGATGAAAAAGATCTCTTTTGTAGCCTGTGGGAATTGGAAACACACATCAGGAAATTTTGATGATAGTTTTTAGTTCCCAAGTTGGGGAAACCCTGGTTGGTTCATGAAATAAATTGTATTTGTTCAATATTTTTGATAATATTTTTTGGGAACATAGGTTGATAAGATATGTGGGTATCTAGGCTCAAGAAATGAATATAAAGAGGTGTTTGTCTAAGAATTTTAGTATCCATATTTCTTTTTTATGGTATTTTAGGAATGTTTCATTACAGTTCTTATTGATTCATAATTCCTTTATTGGTTCACTTCTATCAATTAAGTAATATGGAAGAGAAACTATTATGTGGATAGGCAGGGTGTGTGGGTAACAAACTGTGCATATAGGTCAAGCATTTAGGGAGGATGTGGTTAGGTTCCAATTCCTTATATTTTAAAATGATCTAAAATGTTTCCTACTAATTGTATGGATAAATTATAATTAAAAATAAGGATTCTTATATGATCTTAAGCTGATTTATCTCAATTCATTTGAAACATGGTGTGGGTTGAGATTATTTCCTTTAAAGGGTATTTTCATGTGATTAAAGTAAAGATTCAACTTGAATAATTATTGTTTTATATCTTATGTTGAGAATTTTAGTGGATAATTCTACGAATAAGATTTGAATAATTTATTCATGAAAATTTTCATTGAAACCTTTACATGAATGTTTTTTTGTTTGAATGATCTGAAAAGTTAATTTTTTTAATTGAAATTAGTGAGAAATATTTTCAGGCATTTTTTTGTAACATTATGAATGAGTATTTTATAAATGGGTATTAATGGATCTATTAGTTAAATGTTTAAAATATAAAATACTTTCTTCTATTGTGAGTATTAAAATCGTGGATTCCTTGACTTTCATGTATATTTATAATTAATATAAGGACTTGACCTTAAGCATTACATAATATTGGATTTTAGTCAAGAATTGAATTTCCATCAAATTAAAGATCATTTATGGTTTAGAGTTTTAGAAAATTATTCCAGAAATCATACCATAAAAATTATATAATGAATAGTGGAAAATTTATATTAGTATGAATTTACCCATAATATAAAACATTTAAAATAAATCATGATTTATTTTCATGGAAAATCTTCAGGAATTTCAACTTGAATTCTTCCTTTCCATTACCCATCCTTAAATCCAAAAATTTATAACATTAATATCATTATAGATATGATTTAACTATTTCCTATATAAAATAACTGGGTCCTCTATGAAAAAACATGCATGAGAAAATAATGTAATTAATACCCAAAATAATGGAAATAATGAAATATTGTTAACAAATGGAAGGTAAAATGTAAAAAGAAGATAAAATATTTTTTGATACATATGATTATGGTTATTTAATTTTTTTATAATAGAAAAATATTTATTATAATGAATGTTGAAACAAATATAAAGGGATTCAAACATGAGGTAAGTATTTCTCATCTCACTTTTACTTCTGTGAGACAGATTCCATTTTTAGCACTTATTCATTTGTATAATATATATGTTTCTCATTTTTATATGTTATATAATTAATATATAACAATTCAAGGTATTTAAATTATAATTTTATGTTTTTTCTTTCATGGGGATTATGATTTAGATGTTACCAAAGTGGTAATGGTTTATTTCATAATCTCATATTTATTTTGGATTATTTTTATGTAAGTATTCCTCGGGGGAATTATTTGAAATTTATATCTTAAAATATATATATTTTCTTATCATGTAGTTTTACATGAAATGTTTCATGTAATAGTGAAATTTTTATACTCTTTTGTGATTAAAATTATTTATAATTTTTTTAAGAAAATAGGACTTTATTTCTCTCTTCAGTCGAAAATAAATTTTCATCAAAATTTATGTTATGCAAAGAAAAAAAAAAGTTTTTAAACTTTCCAATTTATTTATTAAATTCTTTGTTACCTATTATATCCTTTTATAAAAACAAATTAATGGAATCTTCATATAATTTTTAAAATAAAGCGTGTTTAGATTTTAACAAAAATGTGGAAGGAATCATTGTTTTAACATGTATGGCATGAATGTAATTTTCTTCAGAAATGATGACTCGATGTTTTAATTATTATTTTATAATTATAAAAGGTTATTTTAAAAATAATTAATATTAAAAATATTTTGTGAAATTTTGGTTTTAAATGAATTTTCAAATTTGAAAGATTATTTTTCCCAAAAAAAAATTTAATGTCATTTTTATGGTATTTTTATTCATCAACAATGTCAACCCATAACTATACATATGATACCATAGAGATATATTGTATTGATATCATCCTTATTATTTATTTGTATGGTTTATGGTCAATTTTATTTGGTATTTATAGTTTTATTTTCCATCAACATATTATTCTAGATGGTTTATGATTATGTTTATTTTATTGGGGAAGGTGTTAACATTTCATATGTCAATTTTTTAATACGAATGATTTTGATGAATATATTTCATCCCTTTCATATGATGAATATGTTGTACTTATTATGTGATGTGTGGGTACTAGTTATAGATATCCCCTCGATGCATCGATTGGTCTCATGAGACAAATCAGTTGTCCAAATTAGATTGGTTTCAACCCATAGATTTAATCTCTCTAGTGAAAGGTCTTAACAGTTTTAGATGTTGGACACTACGAATCCTTTCATTACTCTACTACAAAATCATCAATTAATAGCACCAAAAATTGCCTTTATCAGTGCTTAATGTAAAGACCTGGAAATTTCAAGGAAATTTTTTCTTAAATTCTTTGGAATTTTACGAGTCCGCAGTTTCTGACGACGCTTGATTCAGAGGCCCGAAGTGCCCGAAATGATCTGTCGAAGTTTTGTTAAGCTTAAATTAACGTGTGTAAGCAGTTTTCCTGAAAAAGAGGAATAACTCTTAAATGTTTACTCAGATCAAAAATATGAGGGCACCCTTCTTCTCAGGATGGCGGGTTAACCGTATGCGCGACTTAAGTTTAGTCGGCGTGGGCCTCCTGTGAAAAATCCCAAAATGGCATAACTGTAAATAAAATAATTAAATAAATTATTTTAATTTTCAAATTATTATAACTCACAAACGGTATCTCAGATTAAAAATCTAAGACCACCTCTGAACTTGTGAGGGAATACATTGTTTAAGAAGATACTAACTTTCTCCGGTGCGGGCTGGCAGAAAAAGTTAGTTTGTGGCCGCAAATAAAATAATTAAGTGATAATTATTTTATTGTAAAAAACATAACTTCTAAATGGTGAGTCGGATTAAAAATCAGAGAGTACGGTTGGGTTCTTCGGGGCGTGTTTCACCTAGCCAGAGCCTATCCTCGACCGGCGTGAGTCAATGGTGACTGATAATAATTTTCAGAAATTGTTTTTGGGTATGTTCAGTAAACATAAGTTCGGGATTTTATACCTTTTAAACTAGTGCTTGGAATTGAAATATGATGGCACCGTTGAACTCGCAGCGTCGGTAATTTCTTAGTGAGACCTTCACCGTAGTTGCGTTCTGATAAGTTTGGAAGTTAGTTTTTGGATTTTTATTAAAGAAAATAATAATAAAATAAAGTACAAAACTTTATTTTATTTTTAAGTTTTCATGTGTTGTGTGTGTGGTTAGTTGGTTAAACCTCCACTTGGGAGTTTTTGGTGGGACCACCACACCCTAACCTCCCATGGGAGGATAATTGGGGTGGGGACCACCCAAGCATCATAAGCTCCCACGAGAGGTTATGAGGTAGGGTCCACACGTGGCTTAACCCCCCATTTAATGGGGAGAGAGAATAAACCTCTCAACCCCCCAACAATTTTTTTTTGTATCGATGTAAAATTAATTTTTGTCAACTAATTTTATGTCTAGACGTAAAATTAATTATTGTCAATTAATTTTATGGGACGACGTAAAATTAATTGATGTCAATTAATTTTATGTGTTGATGTGAAATTAATTGCTCTCAATTAATTTTCTATGTCTACAAAAAAATTAATTGTTGTCAATTAATTTTTTGTGTCAACATAAAATTAATTCGTGTCTTTTGTTTTGATGCAGGCTAGGTGGGGTAATCTTCTTGGCATCCTACCCTTTTTACTGTGCCAACACACCTCTTAAATTGTGCCAGTGCAATTTAATTCTCCCGACCCCCCTTTTTAATTAAGTAACTGCATCGTTCGAATTTAGGAAGGCTCCTAATAATTGAAACATCATAAATTCCATGATGTTAACATACCTCTCCCCCTCTCTTATATTTAGTGAGATTGGGAGAAGATTTGGGATGAATTTACCAAGCAATGAAGCGCTGGTAAAGTATCGTGACGCCCAACACTTAGAGAAACTTATCTTCTCCAACGAAGAATGCGAAGATGGAGACGATGATGCTACTTCCTCGGATTCTTCCTCGGAACCCTCTTCTGATGTGGGACCTCTCAGACGACCCTTCTTCCTTCCTCTTCGTCGTCAATGGACTGACGCATGAGCTCGGAAGTGGAAGCGTACGGAGAACGACGACAACATCATCTTCCCCCGCGACAAACGAACTCCCGACAATTAAATAGGTAGGGGTGTGTTTTAAGTTGTTTAATGATTAATCATCTCTCATTAAATCAACTTCTTGAGCCTCATGTTATCGTTTTAATGTGGAGGGTTCGAGCCACACGAACACGGCCCGACCCCTCCGCAACCTTTATAGTTTTGGAACCTTGGATCGACAGCGACGTAACAGCGGCATGGCAATGTGGAAATAACGACAAATATAGCAAATAGAGGTTGCGCTTCATGTGACCTCCGTGAACCCTTCCATCGGTCGAGCGGCGCCTGACCAGCCTACCTGTGCGCTGCCAGCACACCCCGCACCTGCCCAACGCCCATGCCGCCTGCCCAGTGCCCCCCAACGCCCATGCCACCTGCCCGGTGCCCTCCCAGCACCTGCAAGGCGCCCTAGACCGTCTTCCCGGTGTGGCCTACTCCATTCTCGGTCCTCCAGCGGCCTGCCCGGGCCCTGCGCACCCCGATGTTGGCCTCTCGGGATGAGATGTTCGATCTGTGCCCCTCATGGTGCCGTCCGGACCTGCCACTGGCCTTCGGGCCAAATCGCCCATGTGGCGACTTCGGCCCGAATTGTCCACACAGTCTGCTGGGTCGGGCCCAGTGAACTGGGCCAAACTCAGCAAGATGAACTGCCCAACGGGCCAGGTCAGACCTAGTAAGTCTGTCCGGGTCGACCCAGACTGAGTTGGGCCGAGTCGGTCCGACTGGTTCGGACCGGACTTGGGCTTACTTTTGACCCTTTGTATGCGTTGTCCATATCTTTGGCACCGGACGACCGTTTGATGAACCGTCAGCGGCGCTGGTAATCTCTTTGAGAATAGGTCCCTTCAAAAATACCCCATGGGAATTCGGGGTACCGTTGTGATACGGTCGGGTTAGTTCGTACACAAAACCAACTAGGCCCCCTGGATAAAAAGGCTAGTAACTCACAGACCGGGTGTCTGATTGGCGTTCCATCTGTTGAGTTGAGACCCCTATGATGAGGCGGTCCTTTATGATACTTCTACGTGATAATTCATGACACTTGGAGTATTGACCAGTAACTTGTGGATGGGATCCTCCCAGAGACGAGAAGATAGAGTGCGGAGACCTAGTAGCTGTAGACCTAACGACTGCTTGACCGATTCGACTCGGAGTGATTCGACTAGCCCAGTGGATGGAGCACCCAGTTTGGCGGTAGACCCAAGGTGGACAGAGCGCCTGGTTTGGCAGCAGACCTACAGTACTCGACTGGAGGAGTACCTCTGACGGCTATTAGGGGGAGCGCCCGGTTTGGCGGCAGACCCACAGCGGAGGAGCACCCGGTTTGGCAGCAGACCCACGGTACTCGACAGGAGGAGTACCACAGCAGTCTATGGTTACTGAGTAGCACCTCTAAGTCGCGACAGGGCCACTATACTCGACATAGGAGGAGTTCTCCAGCAGTTGTGGTTTCATTAATGAAAATTTTGGTTTGAGCTGATTCTATGACCTTTGTGTTTTCTTCATGATTGAGATGGGTTACTTGATAACTTAGGTGTATTTATGGGTATATTCCAATGTAAAGGTTATTTGTGGAGATCTTTCTTTGTGGCTTATCCTTGTTGGATTTAGTGTGACCTTGGGGGTCTCGGGGTCCCTACTAAATATCGTTATACTCACCCCTGCAAGGGCTATGCCCGCACCTCGTTGTGTTGGATGCAGACGACGAACAGCGCTGACGGAGGCCGAGTGTACGAGGACTAGACGGCACCTGGAGGTGGACCTGATGACGGGTTGGTACCTGGAGGTGGACCTAACGACGATTCAGTACCCGGAGGAGGTTGACGGATGAGGGAGCTTAGGAGGACATCTATACCTACCTTTTAGGTAGGAACCCGGAGGATGATCCAGGATCTGCTTCCATTTTTTTCAGCTGTTTTTCTTTTCAGTTGTACTTTCTATCAGTTGTAGTTTTACCCTTTATGTTGGGATTGTATTATGTCCCCTATGTACCTTCAGCACACTTTTATATACTGCTTTACTTAGTGTTTTCTTCCTCTTGTTCTCTAGGTGTGTGTGTTTATGTTTCATAAAGGAAACACCTTCTCTTTTTAATATGGATTCTAGTCGCCAGCCCCTGGCCTATAGAAGGTGGGCTTGGGGTAGTCACGGCATGGGCCCTGAGGATGGGTCATTAAAAATTGGAATCAGAGGATTTGGTTCTACCACAGAACATAGGACTCTGATATTTTCTTTCTGTGAAGAAATAGTGTTAACGGTACTAAGTGTGGTTTTCAGTTCAGGGAGTCCATTGTTTTTTCGGGTGGCCGACATATCCATACAACAGGACCCTGACTTCTGATTTCCGACTCAGTGCACGAAAACACTGATTACGTGTGTGTTTTAAAAAGTTTCTTTTTAATAAGCTCAAACCAGGTCAGCTCACGAGGTATAGTCTTTGACCGTGTCGCATCTGTTTCTTTCAGGATGCCACCCTGTAGACGACCAGCTAGTGCCCCGAGAGTTGTACGTACTGATAGCCCTCCGAGCAACAAGGTCTCAGTACATGGCCCTCTTCCAGTTGAGACACTTGCGGAGGCACCAGTGGTACTAATTTCCATTGGGCCACCAATGCCACCAGCCCTAGCAGCAAGCGATGCACGCCGCTTGAGCACGTTTCATGAGTTCCACCGCTAGAGGCCACCTAGGTTCAGGGGAGAGAAGGACCCGCAGGAGGCTGAGGATTGGTATGAGGCTATGGTGAGGGTTTTTAGTCTATTTGGGACACCGACAGACTTCATGTTGATCCTTGCTGCCATCCCCCTTCAGACAGCCGTAGGCAGATGGTGGAGCCTAAAGCTCTAGATGCACGACGAGGCGACACTTCTATTGGCAGACTTCGAGAGCCTATTCCAGGTGGAGTTTGTACCAGCCACCCTTCGAGCGGTGCATATACAAGAGACACTGCATCTTCAACAGGGTAGCATGACGGTGGCGCAGTACTCAGCGAGATTCACCGACCTCTCACGCTACTCCACTAATATGGTACGGGACCCATTCTTCAGGGCCCAGACCTTCAAGCAGGGGATCAGGAGAGACATTAGTGCTTCAGTTGTTTCTCACAGCATACTGACGCATACAGGGGTGTTGGGGAGATCCTTCCTAGTGGAGATTTTCCTTGCTGAACAAACTCTAGTAGCGGAACCCACCACTAATCGACATGCAACGAAGTCTTATGCAGCTGGCAATAGACAGATGACTGAGAGGTCCAAGAGTACCAGACCTACGGGTGGTCGACCGCATGACTCAGGATCAGTGGTGCGGGGAACCCAGGGTGGAGACAGATCCAAGCATACCATGAATGGATAGTGTTACTTCTACGGTGGGCTTGGTCACACGGAACGTGACTGTCTAACCCATTGTGCTAATGATCAGCAGATAGATGAAGGACCTCCCAAGAAGAGGTAGTGGTTTGATCGTGACGGACCACAAGGAGCTGGTCGTGCATCTGGTGGTGGACGACGCTTCGGGGTGTTTCCACCACCACCAGTAGGAGGTCCACCCCAACCGCAGGGAATGGGTAGACAGGGGAGAGCATAGCTTTAGGCAGGTGAAGCATACGACAATTGAGCTCCGGAAGCAGGTAGGCAGGAGCGAGACTAGTTCCATGCATGGAGGCCTTTATTCTGGGTGCTTCTATCTTTCTTTTTGTTTTCGTTTATGTTTTCTTTGTGTCTTTGTACTTTGAGTTGAATTAATAAAAGGCACTTGTCCTTGTGACGTTGCTTTCCTTTCTTTTTGTGTGGTTAAAACTAAGATGTTCCAGTTAAAACTGTTTACATGACCATCACTTTCGAGATTCCAACTGGAGGAGACCCAGTGACCACACACTGATGCCAATAGTGTGACTCAACCCTTGGAGGTGAGAGTGATGGTTGGATCACTTGGTAGTAGCGTTTAGGCCTTAAAACGTTGTCCATGGCATGAATTAGTACCGTTCTTTTTAGGATTGATTGTATTAGGCAAAGGACATGGTTCATCCAGGGGATGAGACCGAATTTCCCTTTTGGGAAAAGGGGAAATCTTAGCAGCTCTAGTAGGACCGGAGATGGTTCAGTCTATGACGGAGGAAGTACAGATAATCCAAGAGTGGATGAAGACTCCACAGAGTAGACAAAAGTCCTATGCTGATAGGAGTCAGAGACCACTGGAGTTCAAGGATGGTGACCATGTCTTCTTATGGGTCTCACCTCGATGAGGTCCACGGAGATTTGGTTGGGGCGTCAAGTTTTATCTGCGCTTCATCGGACCTTTCCAGGTCCTCAGCATAGTAGGCAAGGTGACTTACCACCTGGCCCTTCCACCTCGATTGCACTGGGTGCACGACGTCATCCACATATATCAGCTGAGGAGATACGTGCATGGCCCCTCTCACATCATCAATCATAGGGAGCTGGACATCGATGACGGGGTGACTTTCACATAGGTCCCGGTGGAGATCGAGGATCGATAGGAGCGGGTCCTACATGGATGGTTGATTCCTCTCATGCGCATTCGTTAGCAGCATGGGAACCTCCATGAGAGAACATGAGAGTGGGAGGCTCATATGTGTGCTCAGTACCTCCTTTTTGTTTCCCTAGTTTGTGTAGTAGCTTTACGGGGAGGTAAATACCTGAGGTGGGTGTAATGTAAAGACCCTAAAATTTCAAGGAAATTTTTTCTTAAATTCTTTGAAATTTTACCTGTCCGCATTTTCCGACGGCGCTTGATTCCGAGGCCCGGAGTGCCCGGAATGATCCGTCGAATTTTTGTTAAGCTTAAATTGACGTGTGTAAGCAGTTTTCCGGAAAAAGTGGAATAAATTTTAAATGGTTACTCGAATCAGAAATATGAGGTCACCGTTACACTCAATATGGTGGGTTTACCCTAGGAGCGACTTATGTTTAGTCGGCGCGGGCCTCCTGTGAAAAATCCCAAAATGGCATAACTGTAAATAAAGTCATTAAATAAATTATTTTATTTTTAAAATGATTATAACTAACAAATGGTAGCTCGGATTAAAAATATGATACCACCACTAAACTCATGAGGGCGTGCTTTGTTTAAGAAGATACTAACTTTGTCAGGCGCGGGCTGGCAGAAAAAGTTAGTTTTTGGACGCAAATAAAATAATTAAGTGAAAATTATTTTATTGTAAAATTCGTAACTTCTAAATAGTGAGTCGGATTAAATATATGAGAGTCTCTTTGGGTTCTTCGTGGTGTGTTTCACCTAGGCAGAGCCTAACCTTGACCAGCGCGAGTCGAGGTTGACTAATAATAATTTTCCGAACTTTTTTCGGTACGTTCAGTAAAAATACGTTCGGGATTTTATATCTTTTGAACCAGTGCTCGGAATTGAAATTTGATGGAACCGTTGAACTCACAACGTCAGTAATTTCTTAGTGAGACCTTCACCACAATTGCATTTTGACGAGTTTGGATGTTAGTTTTTGCATTTTTATTAAGGAAAATAATAAGAAAATAAAGTACAACACTTTATTTTATTTTTAAGCTGTCATGTGTTGTGTGTGTGGTTAGTTGGTTAAAAGCTCCACTTGGGAGTTGCTGGTGGGACTACCACACCCTAACCTCTCATGGGAGGATAATTGGGTTGGGGACCAAATGAGCAGTATAACCTCTGACGAGAGATTATGATGTGGGGTCCACAAGTGGCTTAACTCCCCATTTAATGGGGAGAGAGAAAAAACCTCTCAACCCCCATCAATTTTTTTGTGTCGATGTAAAATTAATTGTTGTCAACTAATTTTATGTGTAGACGTAAAATTAATGGCTGTCAATTAATTTTATGGGACGACATAAAATTAATTATTGTCAATTAATTTTATGTGTCGACATGAAATTAATTGCTCTCAATTAATTTTCTTTGTCAACATAAAATTAATTTGTGTCTTTTGTTTTGACTCAGGCTAGGTGGGGGAAACTTCTTGGCATCTTCCCCTTTTTACTATGCCAACGCACCTCTTAAATTGTGCCAATGCAATTTAATTCTCCCGACCCCCTTTTAATTAAGTAACCACATCGTTTGAATTAAGGAAGGATCCTAATAGTTGAACCATCATAAATTCCATGATGGTCACATACCTCTCTCCCTCTCTTATATATAGGGAGCTTGGGAGAAGGTTTTGGGACGACTTCACCAAGCAACGAAGTGCTGGTAAAGTATTGTGATGCCCAACAATTGGAGAATCTTATCTTCTCCAATGAAGAACACAAAGACGCCGACGACGATTCTACTTCCTCGGATTCTTCCTCGGAACCCCCTTCCGACATGGGACCTCCCAGACGACCCTTATTCCTTCCTCTTCATCGTCAATGGACCGACGCACGAGCTTGGAAGTGGAAGCATACGGTGAAGGGCGACAAAATCATCTTCCGCCGTGATGAATGAACTACCGACAATTAAAGAGGTAGAGGTGTGTTTTAAGTTGTTTATTTCTTAATCATCTCTCATTAAATCAACTTCTTGATCTGCTTGCTATTGTTCTAACATGGAGGGTTCGTGTCGCACAAACACGGCCCGACCCCTCCGCAACCTTTATGGTTTTGGAAACATGGATCGACGTCAACGTAACAGCGGCATGGAAATGTAGCAACGGTGAAGAAGATAGAAAATAGAGTTTGTGCTTCCCGCGACCTCCGCGAACCCCGCCGTCCGTCGGGCGGCGCCCGACCAGCCTACCCGCACGCTGCCGGCACGCCCTGCACCTGCCCAGCGCCCAGGCCGCCTACCCGGCGCCCCCCAGTGCCTGCCCGGCGCACCCTGTGCCCTTCCCGGTCCACCAGCAGCCTTCCCGCACCCCACCGTTGTCCTCTTGTTCCACGTCGTCCGATCCGCGCCCCTCGTGGCGCCGGCCAAACCTGCCACTGTCCTTCGGGCCAAATCTCCCACATGATGACTTCGGCCCGAATTGTCCACGCAGTCCGCTGGGCTGGGCCCAGTGAACTAGGCCAAACTCAGTGGGTTGAACTGCCCAACGAGCCAGGTCAGACCCAGTAAGTCTGACCGGGTCGACCCAGACTAAGTTGGGCCGAGTCGGTCCAACTGGGTTGGACAAGACCCGGGCCTACTTTTGACCATTTTCTTGCATTGGCCATATCTTTGGCACCGGACTTCCATTTGACAAACCGTCGGTGGTGCTGGTAATCTCTTTGAGAATTGTTTCCTTCAAAATACCCCAAGGGAATTCAAGGTACCATTGTGACACGGTCGGGTTGGTTCATACACGAAACCAACCAGGGCCCCGAGACAAAAAGGCTAATAACTCACAGATCGGGCGTCTGATTGACGCGTCGTCTATTGAGTCGAGACCCCTATGACGAGGCGGTCCTTTTGATACTTGTACGTGAGACTTTGTGATAGGTGGAGTATTGATTAGTAACTCATGGAGTGGATCCTCCTAGAGAAGAGCAGACAGAGTGCGAAGACCTATAAGTTGTAGACATGACGACTGCTTGACCGATTCGACTTTGAGTGATTCGACTAGCCCAGTGGACGGAGCACCCAGTATGGCGGCAGACCCACGGTGGACAGAGCACCTAGTTTGGCAGAAGACCTACGGTACTCGACAGAAGGAGTACCTCTGAAGGTTATTTGGGGGAGTGCTCGGTTTGGCGGCAGACCCACAGCGGAGGAGCGCCCGATTTGGCAGCAGGCCCACGGTACTCGATAGGAGGAGTACCTCAGTAGTCTATGGTTAGTGAGTACCACCTCGGAGTCAAGATAGGTCCACTGTACTCAACAGGGGAGGAGTTCTCCAATAGTTGTTGTTTGGTTAATGAAAATACTGGTTTGAGCTGAGTCTTTGACATTTGTGTTTTCTTCATGATTGAGATGGGTTACTTGATAACTTAGGTGTATATATGGGCATATACCAAGGTAAAGGTTATATGTTGAGATCATTATTTCTGGATTATCCTTGTTGGATTTAGTCAGACCTTGGGGGTTTCGAGGTCCCTACTGAGTATCGTTATACTCACCCCTGCACAGGCTATGCCCACACCTCGTTGTGTTGGATGCAGATGACGGACAGTGCTGACGGAGGCCAAGTGTATGAGGACTAGATGGCACCTGAAGGTGGACCTCACAATGGGTCGGTACCCAGAGGTGGACCTAATGACGAGTCAGTACCTGGAGGAGGTTGACGGAAGAGGGAGCTAAGGAGGACATATATACCTACCCTTCAGGTAGGAACTCAGAGGACGATCAAGGATCTGCTTCCATTTTTTTCAACTGTTTGTCTTTTCAGTTGTACTTTATTTCAGTTGTAGTTGTACCCTTTCTGTTGGGCTAGTATTCCGGCCCCTTTGTACTTACAGAACACTTGTTATACTTCTTTACTTAGTGTTTTCTTCCGCTTGTTCTCTAGGTGTGTGTGTTTACGTTTCATAAAGGAAACACATTCCATTTTTAATCAAGATTTATGCCTTTGGTGGTAGTCACTAGCCCCTCTCCAATGGAAGGCGGGCTTGGGGTAGTCACAGCATGAGCCTCGAGGATGGGTCGTGACACCTGAGATGTGCTTACTACTGAAGGGAGATTAAAATCCTGAAACTTTTATCATCACTTGTAAAAGCACTGATAAAGGATCCCTTTATTATTTCTTATAAAAATAACATACAAAGGGGCATGCAGTAGTTTGTTGTGAAATCACCCTGCATCCCCAAAAATACCAAAATATTAGTAAAATCATGTACAAATACATAATTTAAATTAAGAGAAAACTATCTAGGATCATTTTCTCAGTTTTGGAAATGTGATGTGCATTTTAAACTAAAATGATACTTATATATTGAAAAAAATCACTCAGAGTCATACATATCACATTTTGCGTCAGATTGAGGTTTGGATGATTCTTGCATGTCTCAAATGACTTATGTATTTTTTTTCTTAATGACTCTAAACAATCGGAACATGTTTGCTCATTTTTGATTATGTCACTTGTCTTTTTTACTAAAATAACATTTTATACATCAAACCCACACTTTGAATAATACAAAGCACACCATTTTTTGGGTTGAAATGATCCCAATTTTTATACATTGAAAATTAAATTTGAATCATTTTTCTAAATTATAAAAAAAATCTAAGCATGTTTTCTTAGTTTTTAGTGAGTGACACTTTTTTAACTAAAATGTAGATTTTAAATGGATAATTGGCGCATTATGTTAGGATGGACACATCATGTGTCATATTGAGGTGTGGATGATTCCTACACATCTCAAATGACATATGTATCGTTTTATTAAAGTTTCAAAACAATCTGAAATTTTTTTCTTGTTTTTGGGTAGGCGGGTTGTTGTTTTTACTAAAATTGTTGTCAATTTTAAATAAAATGATGCACTTTGAGTCATATCGGTCACACAATGTTTCAGATTGAAGTAAGGATAATTATTACATGTCCAAAATTTCTTATGGAACATTTTCATAAAGTATCCAAATAATCAAATACATTTACTTGGTCTTGAGTATGTCACTTTTCTTTGTTACTAAAATGTCATTTTAAACTGGAAACATGCACTTTGACTCATACTGATCACATCATTTTTCAGTTTTACATGAGAAAAATTCTTAAAAATAAAAAATGACTTTTGAATCAATACCATAAATTATCAAGAAAATATAAATTATTTTTTTATGATTTTAGTTTGTGACATTTTTTGAACTATACTATCAATTTTAGACAGATAACAGACACATTGAGTCATACCGGAAAAATATTATATAGTATTGATGGGTGACTGATTCCTACATCTCGAAAATGACTTATAGATTGTTTCTATATAGTATCAAAACAATTTGAATTCATTTTATCAGTTTTTAGTAGGTGAGTTATTCTTTTTATTAAAATTGAAGTCATTTTTAATTAAAAAGACACACTTGTAGTCATACCGGTCACACCATGTGTTGGATTAAGGTATGAGTAATTCCTAAACATCTAAAATGAATTGTGGACAATTTTCATAAATTATAAAAATAATCTGAATGCCTTTTCTCAATTTTGATTAGGTCAGCTTTCCTTTTTATTAAAATTGATTCCATGTTTATATAAAAATATTCACTTTGAGTCATATCAGTCACACCATGTTCCAGATTGAGGGTTGGCTGATTTATACACATATAAAATTAATTATGTATCATTTTCCTATAGTATCAAAAGAATATGGATGTGCTTTCTCAGTTTTTAGTAGGTTAGTTGTCATTTTTATTAAAATTTTTGTCATTTTTAAATAAAAAGATGCACTAAAAATCATTCTAGTCACATCAAGCGTCAGATTGAGGTATGACTATTTCATACACATCTAAAATCTCTTATGGATTTTTTCCTAAAGTATCAAAACAATACTAATTATTTTTCTTGGTTTTGAGTTGGTCAGCTATCGTTTTTATTAAAATTGATGTCATTTTTTAAATAAAAAGATGTTCTTGGAGTCATACCAGTCACACTATGGATCAGATTGAGGTAAAGATGATTTCTACATGACTTAAATGACTTATAGATCATTTTAAACTATCAAAATAGTTTTATTTTTTTCTCAGTATTGAGTACATAACTTGTTTTTATACTAAAATGTCATTTTAAACTGGAAACATGCACTTTGACCTATACTAATAACATCATATATTGATATGACATGAGAATGATTATTACACATCAAAAATGACTTATAAATCAATGTCATAAATTATCAAGAAAATTTTATGACATTTTATTTTTTTTAGTGGGTGAAATTTTTTGAACTAAACAATTGACCTTAATCTTATAATAGACACATTTAGTCATAGCGGTCACATTGTGAAACGAATTGAGGTGTGTCTGATTCCTACATTTCTCAAATTAATTATGATTGTTTCCTTAAAGTATAAAAATAATAATAATATTTTTATATTTGTTTTGAGTATGTTACTTTTCATTTTTACTAAAATTAATGTCTACTATAAATAAAAAGAAACACATGGATTCATATCGGTCACACCGTGTGCTGGATTGAGCTGTGGCTTATTCCTATACATCTTAAAGCCTCAAAAAATCCTAACTTCCAATGTTACCACATTCCCATTGTCTTTATATGTCAAAATTTCATCATTTCAAATTGAATCAATGTTATTTACTAAAAATATTTTCTTGTTGTTGAAAATAAGAAGAGTAGAGACTTTCATCAATGATAATGTTTTTTAGCTAATAAAATTGAATCAATATAAATTGTTGGAAGGTAGAAAAATAATGTCAATAAAAATGGAAAACATGGTAACATTGGAAAATAGAATCATTTTATATCCTTCATAGCTTATTGAAGATAGTTAAAAGAGAAATATGACTTCCAAAAAGATCTGTCACAAAAACTAAATAATTATTAAATAAAAATGATATGGAAATTATCTTATAAATAATAGATAAATGATGACAAAATTAATTAAAAAAGTAGTAAAAATTCAACTTTTGTTGATGGTTGTATTCATTCTTGACACATTTCCTTATTTTCATTATCTTATTTGTAGGCTCAAAGTCTAATCCATCCTAAGCATGAGCAGCTTTAAACCAACCACCCCAACAATAAAAAAGAATCAACTAGTACAAGAAAAAAATTATTAATGAGAAATATTTTAATGAAATAAATTAAAGCTAAATATGAAATAGTACATTAATTCTATGGATAGTGATTTTAATATGAAAAAATTGTTGACCACATAGATATGTTAATTTTAAAGCAAGAATGATGATAAAAATCACAGATAGAAAGTGCAAAAAAATCAATCAACAAGTGAGAAGGGTGATGAGAAAATAAGATACATTGGATTGAAGCTCTGAATCATCCGATAGAAAGTAAAGATATCCTATTGTGTTCAAAAATATTCATTTTTTACAATAAATAAATAAATACACATAATATATTCATTATCAATGGTGAATGCCACCCAATTTTTAGAGGTACATGGATGGTGATCAGAGATTCTGAAGGGCGGAACAAAAAGGAAATGTTAAAGAATAATCATTTTTTAGATGGATTAAAGTAAAACATACATAGTTTTTATTAGATGTGTAATAAATGAAATGAAGTTATTTTTAAGAAGTATTAATGAGTGGGTTATCATTTCAAATATGGATATGTTTTTATCAACTTCAAGAAATACAAGCAAGGAAAAAATAAATGAATAAAATTTCACTATTGATTGGAATTTTTTGGTGAAACATGAAGTATTAAGACTCTACAAAAATCTCATTTTGTCCAAAGAATAGCCTAAATCATTTTCAGAGGCTGACAAGGATGGTAATTGGATTAAATCTATTCCTGAGGAGTTTGATCCGAATAAAGAAAATGTGACATGAGGAGGTTGATCTGAATAAGAACGATGAAGGCTTATTATGGATCAAGTTGTTGCATATATTATACCAAAAAATGATTATTAGTTTAAAAATACATGAGTTTGTTAGTTAATTTTTTCCTTAATTCTACAAAACTCTTAGCATTAAAGATCATGGTAATGTATTATAATGAAACTTTTGTTATATCATTTAATTCAGATGGTAACATCTATGGGGCATCATATAACCACTAGAATAACATAAAAAATGGATTTATGTTCATGTTAGTAAACTATAAAATTTAATAGAATTAACAATCTAGAGTGAACATATCATGTCATTATTTTATTAAATCCAAACTAATAAATTTTATTTTTAGTGGGATTCTAAAGGTGTAATGATTTTATCAATGAAAAATAGTTTTTAATTCAACAAAATTGATTCTATTAAAACTTATCTATTAAATATACAACAATCAATGTTAATATTTTATATTATCAAAGATAGTTATATCTAGTGGTATAATATTTACTCTTGAATGATTTAAAATATTCTTTAAAATTTAAATAGTTGAAAATATTTCTCATTAAATAAGTTACATTTCAAATAAAATTTCAATTTTAGAAAATATTTGATCAATCCTATAGGATTGAGAATAAAAAAATTCTATCAACAATTTACTCTTCTTCTACACCATGTAATGAAATCGTATTTTTTTTCAAAATATACCATGATGCAAAGGTTTTTCCTAAAAAAATGACTCATACCAATTGTTTATTTTTTGAATATATTTCAACATCTAAAATCAAAATATCAAGTACATTTTATCTCAAAAATCAGTTTTGCTTGTATAATATAGTCGAATTATTATAGAACATTAAAAATCTTTATTTTTTATTTTTGTAGAATTTAAGTCAGATTATTCAAAAAAAATTCGAAATATTTCAAAAATAAAAAAATTAAAAAAATAAAATATTTCAGGTAGTATTTAAATAAATAAAATAAAAAAGTAAACATATATAATGTTTTTTATCACCTGATTTTATATATTCATCATAATAATTTGATTGTAACATTTCATAAGTGAACCCTAAATCTATCCAGCCTCATCAAATAGTTGATAACCATCCTAAATAAATCCATTAATTTTACACCATATTTCAGTGCTCATTATCCTAGGAAAAAATTTCATGAAAAAATCATGATATAGTTATTCCTATGTGTCAGATATTTCATCATCCATTTCTTGGAAAAAAAATATCTAGAATTACCTTTAAAATAGATGGTGATAACCCCATATTTCATTTACTCTTCACTCAACCCTCTCAGTGCCAATTGTTACACAACATAATATAAGACCCCAATAATGTCAGATATTTCATCATTCATGTGATTTGCAATGTAATATTTCAAACCAATGACAACACTGACTGATATATGGATGAATTTTTTAAAATTTGATGTTTTTAAAGAAGTAGATGTCATGGAACATAGGTATCATAAGCCTATTATACCTCACAAAAACATGACCCAATATTGGGTTTAACATATTTCAAGTTGCACAATACCAATGTTGTCCTAAGGAGAGCCACATTATATCGATGAGCACTGTAATTCAATATATCTAAAAAATAATGAATTCTGTGTTGTTCTATTATAGGATACATCAACTAGACTTATTGAGATGAACTGATGTGGGATGAGAAGGTTTAGTGGATAATCGAGGGAAATGAGAGATATAAAAAACCAAGATTTTGTTCAATCTGTTGTTGCGTTCAACCCTTGAATTGCCCAAGACTTGGATTCAAGTCATTGAATAGTTGGAGACCTGATTCTGGCTGAGATTTGAGCTTGGATTCAACAATAAGGAGCACCAGCAGTAGGTTACTTCCACAGATATCTTCAGATATCGTTAATTGGTTCACTACAGTTAGGTTTCTTAAAAGAGATTGTGACACTTTTATCAGTGCTTTTTTAGCACTCATAAATCTCAATTTTTATCAGCACTAAAAACCATGATAAATAATTTTAATACTTTTTAAAATAAATAATTTTTTAAAAAAGTACGATTATTGTATATAATTATAATAATTATAATAATACTTTTAAAAAAAATAATTTAATAATTTTTTGAATATATAATTATTTATTTGCAATAATATAAATACTATTTTATAAAATAATATTTATATAATTATATAATTATATAATTATATATATACACAAACATAGTAAATATATACATTATTTAAAAAAATTATAATTTTATATTTTTTTTATTTATAATTATATAAATATATTTTAAACAAATATTTATTATTTATTTATAACTATAAAATTATTAAATTATTAAATATACATTTATAAATATATTTATATATAATTATTTTTTTACAAATGTATTTTAAACATTATTAATGAATATTTGATCTTATGTTCATGCACGTTAAAAATTAGTAAAATTGATTAATTAAAAATGATTACAATATATTAGAAATTTGGAGAATTTTGATTATTTTAAATCATTAAAAAAATTATATATTTAAAAAAAGATAAATACATATTTAAAATATTAAAACATATTAAGGAAATATATATAAAATAAATAATATATATTTATTAAATTCAAAAAAAAATATTGTCTCTGTGCGTATGTATATAAAAATGCATTGATTTCATACATGTGAAATCGATATAATATTTTTGGTCTATGTTATAAATTAAAAAATTAAATTAAATTCAATTATGTCCCTTACTAGATGCAATTAGTCTGTATTTTTAATAAATATTAATTTTTAATTATAAATTATTATTTTATAAATACATTACTATTTAATGTAAATCATAAATAATATTTTGTATTATATAAATCAAATTTATATACATTAATATATATCTATATATTTAAAATATAATATTTATTAACATTATCAGTAATCATCTAATTAATAAAATGTTTAATATGTTTCTCAATTTACTTACTTTTTATTTTAATTTGTTAAATTTTCATTTTTTATATATATTTATATTAAATACATATTATTTATTAGTATTTATAATTTATATATATTATGTTAAATTAATTAATTTTTAATAATAATTATTTATTTTATAAAATTTGAAATATTATTTTTAATCAACTCCTTTTTATTTTTTATTCTTTTAATTATTTAATTTTATTTTTCAATCATTTATTAGCACTTATAAATCTCTGATAAAGTATTCTTATATGAGCGCTAAAAACAAAACACTGATAAATGGATACTTTATCATTACTAAAAAAGCACTGATAAAGGTTTAAATTTATCTTCACTTTTTTTTCACCGATAAAGATTCCATTTATCAGTGATTTTTTCTAGTGCACATAAATTCTTGCACTATTAAATTCCTTTTTTATAGTATTGTTATGAGATCAGTTATTTACATGTTTTTATTCGATTAGTTATTATTGGTCAGAGTGAGTAAATCAAGAGGGGGTGAATTGAGTTCTCAAAAAAAATATCCATTTAAAATAAATTTAAAAACTATATCTCGAATTTAATAAAAATTCATAGTTAATCAAAATAGTAGATATATATATTTTATATTTTAAATAATGTCCCATAATTATGATTAAGGATCAGATAAAATATCTATTAAATACTTTAAATATTGAAATTACATTTATTAATCAAACACTTTATATAAATGCAAATTCAAAATAACCATAAAATTAAAATTTTCTTACATTTAAGAAAGTATAAAATAATTTGGGAATTAAAACAAAAAACTAAAAAACACACAATGGAATTTAAACAATGGGTTCATTCTCAAACTGATTCTTAATCCCCTCTTCTTGTAAATCACCTGCTTCCAAGTATTTTAATAATTAATAAACTAATCCACAACCTAGATCAGGTATGTCAAAAAATAGTACACATGAATTTCCCTACACAAAGCCTCTTATATAGTTTTATATAGAATAAAAACAATACTAGTCCATGCATAACCTCTTCAACTGTTATTCGTGGGAATACAAACAATAGATTTGATATAATATCATGTATTCTTCAGTTTGTTCCATAAGACAATGATTTTATAGATAAATATATCGATATAAATTAAATATCAAAAAAATATAAAAAATTTAAGGATGAAGAGATAAAAATATAATAAATTAAATGTATCTCAATTCGAGTAACATTGGTTATCCGGAGTCCTTTAATTTTTCTTTGGAAGGATCTTGTATGAGTTTCTCATAAAATTATAGAAAAGAGAACATTGTAAATGATTCTCTATAACATAGTTTCTCATATAAATGTCCTCTATTATTCTCTATGTTTTAGAAAATTCTTTCAATAGTCCATCATCTCTCCACATGATCGAATAATTCTCTTAAATATATCTTCATCAGAAGTAGTCATTATAGAATAATAAATATTCATTAAATGAACTAATTTTCCATTTAATGCTTCAAAAATATTCATTGTATATTTTAAATTCTCCACTACTATGTTATACATGGAAATCTATTATCTCTTAAAGTAAGGTAATTTTATCTCATGGTAACATTACATAGTCAGTTGATGCGTCAACGCGATGCAGTTAGTTCATTTCTTCATAAAATTAACTGATTTTTACATCTTGTATGTTTATGACATCATATGGTAATCTTTTTATTCATGTGATCACTACATTAAAAGACATTTTAAATATACTAATTTAAGAAAAATTACTCATTCTTTATCATATAAAATTGATTTCTTCATGCAATGGGTAATTTTCCTCATTCAGTCTGGTACACTAATTTTCAGAGTAGGTTGATTAAACTTAGGGTAACCTTATTCTCATTGCATGGTAAACTAAATAATTAATGTGTGGTCAATTGATAAGTTAGACAAATTTTGTTCACATGAATCATCATAATAATGTTTTTCATATTAAAATCAGACCAATAACTTGCAGTAAGGTGATATGGTCAGTTAATCTTCATATGGTATGGTGGCATGAAAATATATAGACTTATCCATTTTTTCAGTTTTTTCCAATAAACTTATTTATAAAAAAAATTAAAATCATTAATAACATGAGAAACATGATTTTGGATCATTAAAATAAGTAGTTTCTAGTCTAAGATAATAATCTCTCACTTTGATGAATATAAATCCTGACATTTAAATATAAATGAATTTCATATATCAAAATTATATTTCAAAAAGGATTGAAATAACTATGTAAAAAGTTCATGATATCATGCAAAGGGATTCCAATAAATTTAGTTAATTTTAATTTATCACATTACTCCCCCTTTTGATATTATAAAAATGAAACAAAAAATAAGGAATAAGATAAAAGTCAAGTGATAATGAAATAGAGAATGTAA
Organism: Viscum album; assembly: GCA_963277665.1. Lineage (NCBI taxonomy): Eukaryota > Viridiplantae > Streptophyta > Magnoliopsida > Santalales > Viscaceae > Viscum > Viscum album. The sequence continues at coordinate 399,161,846 of OY728133.1, read as the reverse complement.
TTAATATATCAAAAGACAATACAAGAAGGATAAAAATAGAATACAATAAATCCATTTTATAAATCCTAATATAAATCCAAATAAGGATCATCTCTGATTTTTTAGTAAGAATATGATCCTTTAATTTTGATTTGGTGGCTGGATTAGAAGTAATTTCAAGAGAATATGAGAGGTACGGGGTCTAATAACTACACAATAAGAAAATTGGTCTAAGATATTGAATGACTTGGGAGGGAGTTGGGCCAAAAAAATTAACAGTGGAGGAGGTAGTGGGATAAGATGAAGGAATGGATGAAGGGGATAGCACTGATATATGAGAGGTATAAATATTGGATTCAGTAATATGGGTAAATGCACTGATATCCTATAAACTATGCTCCAAATATAGAAGGAGATTATCATGATTCTCCATGAAATATTACAAAATATGATTCATAACTATAAGCTTCTAAACATGAGATTTAAAATCATGACTTTGAGGTGGAATCATCCAATCCAAATAAAGAGTTTTAAAAAAACCAATCAGATTATTCTTTTTGAAGATCCTTCTTAGATACTAATCAATCATCCTCAGTATTGTATATAAATCTTGAGTATCATGTTTGACATCCTCATGAACTAAATCTATTATCCTTATCTCATGGCTTTAAAACCCATCATACATAGCTTCTTGAGTCTTTTCGAAGTCTTACAAAATTTAAATCATCTCGAATGAACATTTTGATTTTGTCTTCATCAATATCTGAAAAAAAACAGGAGGAGAAAAAGTCACAGGAGCATGAAGAAACACAAAAATCATGAACCATAGTTTTAACTAAACCATTATGTCAAATAGATCATCTTAGATTGAACCAACCTTAACTCTCAAATATTCAATCTCATTCTACATCATCTATATTATGAAATTACATCTAGTATGAATATGATTGATTACCAAAGTAATATATTCATAATTAACCTATTTTCGCTCTAGCACCAAAGGGTTATAAAATTTATCAAACTCATGTTTGAATATCTCCTAAATTTCTGATTTAAACACAGAAATTTATTCGTTATTTCCATATTAAGATGATTGAATGGATGGTATAGTATTATAGGGATATGGATCGTTATCCCAATGCCTACCATCTACCTCAGATTAATCCCCCATCAAAATATCTCACATAGTTTGATCATTAAATATAGATAATAGGTTATCTTAATTATTATCTTAATCTTCAATAATTTCCTCATGAAAAACAAGCAGGGAATATTCAATTATCTCTTGAATTTCAACCTAGGTAATCAAATATCTGTGTAATGTTCTTTGAGCAGAGAGAATTCTAGGTCCAGCATGTCCTGGTGGACTACCTTCATGATCACCATCATCAAAACTAGAAGATTCTAAACCCAATCAAAGAGACCTCATGTAATTCTCCCCCTTATAGGGTGAATCCAGTGTTGGTTTTCTTGGGGTACTCCCAATAGTAGTTGATTCTTCTAATATATTCTTATCTTTATTAGATCCAACAGATTGATCCCATTCTAAATCATCTTCATAAGTTAACCTAGCTTATTCATTAAGGTCTAAAACATCTTTTTTTTATTCTTATTCTTGTTCTTCTTCTAAAACTACTTCTTCTTCACAAGGAGAAAAGTTATCATATAAATACTCCACAGCATGATTAGGTTCAAGAAAATTATATATCTAATCCTTAGGTATAACGAGATACTTTATTTCATTTAATTGTTTATACAATTTCTCTGAGTCATCCACCCATTCATGTTTCAATGGAATCCATTTGACTTTAATTTACTTAGAAATCTAGTGAATAAGACAAAATCTATAAGAATCCTTTAGCTTATCCTTACCATATGAAACTAATCCTTAGTACTCTAGAAAGTAATAAATTATCAAAGGATAGGATATGTAAGTTTACCTTGAATATGTCTTCAATAGGTTAATAATGTGTCTCATAAAAATGTGAAAATATATATTCAAACAATATTCATCATTAAAAACAGTAAAAATAGGTTCTGAAGCCTTAAGATACTAATGTATAATTTTCTTAGGTATATTACATGCTAAAATAAACTTATCTAAGATCCTAAATTCATGACTTAATTCAATAGTATTGGGTCCTCTCAGAGTCCTATTCCTAGTGATATCATCCAAGGTATTCTAAAATTCAATGTTTGTATTATTAAAAACATTTCAACATTGATAATATTTATATTCTCCACTGTGTTGCACGTTCAAAAACATTCCTTAATGTTTCAATTAAAATTCAAAAATTACACCATTTATCCTTAACTTTATTATTTATATACTATTCCTAGGGTATAATTCAAGGTTAGCATAAAAAACATTGATTGTATTTTTATATAAAGTTATAAAATTTTATTTAAACCAATATGTACATCATTGTTATTGAATTTAATTAAAAACTAGTGATCAGTTTGATTTTAACAATTGGTCATCAACTTATTTTTTACATTGAAAATGACCAGTCAACAATATGTAGATTCTTTATATTCACTAATGTTCATCTTCTAGATTTTTAAATCCCTTAATTCTTCAAAGAGGGAAACTTAATAGAAAAATTTATTCCCAATAATCACTTCATCTTCAACATTCGGATTTTATTTGAGATAAATGAAGGTTCGGAAATGGGAGGTTTGAGATGGAGAGAGCGAGAGGTTCGATACGATAGGAAATGTTCTACTCATAAGATCCTAGAAATATAGAGGATATCTATGTAAAATAAAGGTAATGGTTTGAATTCCAATTCAAATATCAATTTAAATCATTTATATTTTAAAATTATAATAATCATAAAATAAATCGTGCCCAAATATTTTCATGAAAATTTCGAAATAAAAAGGTATAGAAATTCTTCTGACCATGGATATGTAAATAACATAAGACTGGTCGTCATTTAAGGTATAAAATTACTATAGTTGTGTTAGTTGTATGACCAATATGTTCACTATAAGTATATACTAACCATAGAAAAAAATCATGGTAAAAATAGTGACCATGTGGATAAATTCACACAATTAGTATGGTGACCATTGGAGTAAGTGATCATGGTAGCAATGATGACCACATGAACAAAATATCATTATCGACCTATCGACTATGTGAAACATAATTCTTGGTTACTTATAGAAAATCATAGATAACAAAAGTTAAAACGTTTTAACATGGGCTTTAATAACTGGAACTAAATTAAAACAATTGAGGATAATTTATTATTCCTAATTAATGTCTAATATAATTAATTCTCTCAATATTCAAAGGATTTTTAAATAAATAATCAAGAAAATGTTATATTCCATTTAACTCAAGTGTAATATCACATTTCTAGTAATGATCTCTCAGAAAGTGATGTCTTATATCAATATTCAGTTTTCAAGAATGTGATATAAGATTATTAAAAATATTTATCACGCATTTAATATCAAGATTTATAGGTATATATCAGAATTGATATCCATAGTCTAGAAATGTATGTTTTACCTATAGAATGTGTGCATAGTAACTTCCTCATCTATGTACTCTACTTCAGCAGTGGATAATTCCATAGATTTCTGAATCTTACAACACCACAATAGTAGAAAATTTCACAAAAAGTGACATGTTATAAAAGTTCTTTTTCTATCTAACTTATGACTACTAACTTCTTCATCTAAATCAATAACTAAATCAAGATCTTATCCTCTAGAATAAAGCAATCTCATGTCAATTATATTATTGTTTTATTTGAAAACAAAATCAGAGTAACTAGATGTGACTATATTGGGTTTTCTTAAAAATGAGAACACCTACACACACTAATAACTATATTATCCTGTCTATCATTTAACTATAAAAATATTCCAATATTACCTCAATACGTGTTTTGATCAACTAATTTCTTATTTTCATCCACATCCAACTTATAACTATTACTTAGGGGAGTATCACTACCTTAATTAATTTCCATGTAAAAACGTTTTATAATATCATTGGAGTTTTTTATTTCATTTAAAATAATTCCTTATCTATTTTAAAAAAATTTAAATCCAACAAATAATTCATGTTCACCCATTTAACTCGTTTTTTATTCACTTTTCATGATTTTTGTAAATTTAATACCTAAATAATTTCTTAAATATTGAAATATAATATCATAAATTTGAATTTTTACAAATAAAACATATTTTGAAATTCTATTAATGAATAATTTAGGTTTACTTATACATTTAGTAAAACCTTTTAAAATTATTAAAGAGTTGAGACTATCATAATAATCTCTTGGATCTTTTTTTAAACCATATAATGTTTTTTTAATTTAAAAACATGATTTATAAAGTAAGGGTTTTGAAATCTTCGGGGTTATTCCAAAAAATCATCCTCAATAATATAACCCTTTAATAATTAAATCATGACATACATTTTATATAATTTGATATCCAAATGTTCTAGATTAAAAATAAATATCCTAATAGATTCAACACTATCCGTTGGTGTAATGGTTCCCTCAAAATCAATACCTTATTCTTGACTATATCTTTGTGCAACCAATCTATCGTTATATATAATTATTGTTCTTATCTCATAAACCATGTTTCTAAACACCCATTTAGTTATAATAGTTAGGTTGTCTTTTGGTCTTTAAACTAGTTCCTATACTCTATTTATTTCAAAATGACTAAGATCTTCTTTCATTTCTAATATACATAGTTAATCATTAATTGCATCAATGATGTTATTAGGTTTAAGTTGTGATAATAAATCTTGATGTTAAACATGTTTTCTTAGAGAATATCTAGTATGAGTTCCTTTATCAAGGCCACCTAATTTAGTATTTAAGGGATGATATCTATTAGTACTAACAATACTAAGAATATAATTAGTTGAAACATCAATATCATATACTGGTTTAGGTTCAGGATATTCATCCGAACTAGTTGATTTCTTTATAGGAAATCTTGCAGAATTTTTACCTGGTTAAGCATTTTAGTATAGACTATAACGTTAATCCAAAAAAAATTCTAAAGATGTATTAGGCTGATGTGGATCTATCTCATCAAATTTTACATGTAAACATTCTTCCACAATTTTATTCATTTAATTATACTTGTTGAATGATTTAATTGATGTAGAGTATCTAAGGAAAATTCATTCATCACTCTTGAAAGTAAATTTTTCTAAATTCTTTACTATATTGAGTATAAAGACATTACAACTGAAAAACTATAAAGTAATTAATTTTTGGGTTTCTACCATTCCATAATTCATAAGGGGTATTTTTTAAGATAGTTTTAGTTAATTATCTATTAATTAGATGTAAATCTATATTTTCATCTTATTCCCAAAAATAAAAAGTTAAATATTATTCATTGAGCATGGTCTAAGCAATTTCATAAAGGATTCTATTTCTCCTCTCTACTACACCATTCTAATATGAGGTCCTAGGAGTAGAAAAGATATTATTATATCCATATTGTGAGTAAAATAATTCAAATTATTGGTTTTCCAACTCATATAACTGATCACTTCTTATGTTTATAATTCTAAGTCCACTAAGATTATTCTCAAAACTATCATATTTGAGAAAACATGAAAGAGATTCATTTTTATGAGAATGTAAAAATATTCATGTATATCTTGATTTTTCATCCATAAAAATATAAGAATTATATTTTTATACTAAATGAGATACTCTATAGGGTATAAACAAGTCCATGTGAACCAAATATAATGGTTGAGAAGTTTTTCCTTTTTTTATTTGAAAGATATTATATATTTCTTGCCATTTTGATCGGGGGTATATATTTTTTCTATTGGTAATTCAAACTTAGGCAGATCCTTAACTGAACCATTCATTATATTTATGAGAGAGTGGGTATTGTAATAACCTATTATCCAATTCCGATTCCAATATTCTTTGTGAAAGGCACATAAAAATAAACCTGTTGAGAAAACAAACAATTTAAATTGAAAACATGAACATTATCATTTCTAAAAGTAGTAAAAACATAAGAATGTTTAGAATCAAAAAATTTACAAGAATTTTACTAAAATTTAACATAAAAACCATCATCACATAATTGTGAAATGATAATAACATTATATATCAATACATCTACAAATAATACTTTAGAAATTAAAATTTTAATATAAATACCAATTTTTCCATGTCCAATTATCTTCCCTTTAAAATTATTATCGAAATTGAAATTTCTACCATAGAAATTAATCATGTTTTTGAAGATTGAGTATTCTCTAGTAATTTATTTAGAGAATCCACAATCTAGATATCATATTTTTCTACTGTAACTCTTTAATAAGATTTCTTATAAAATATATTTAAACCAAAAATGAATTTTCTACCCATATTTCCTTAGGTACAGATATGTTATTAATATAATATTTTGGAATTAATAATTGTTTTATTAGTTTCCTATAAAAATACATGAAACATTCCAAAATTAGTACTTTATTTTGTCTACTATAATAAAAATTATTAACAAAATTAGTAGAACATGATCTTGGAATAAATGTATTTTTAAAAAAATTTCTTTATCTAGGATAATATCAAATTCCAAGGGACTATTTAGATGATGTCTGTTTACGAATAATATAAGTAATATTTTTCCTTCCATTAGTAATTATCTCCATATATTTCCTTAGTTTTTTATCATATAATTTTACCTCATTATTTTCACTATGTAATTTAATTTTTTTATCTTTATCTACTGTAAGATTGGTTTTAAATTGAGTAGAAAATGAATGATCCTTCATTAAAATTTTAAATTTATCTTTTAATTCATTCATTTTAGCTTTTAGAATATTAAAGTATTCGTATAATTCATTAGTGGAAATATTTTATGAATCATTTTTATTCTCAAAATGATTTTAAATGTGATACAGTAATTTATGAAAAAAATAATACCTCATATGTGTTTGTTACAAAACACATATTAGATGTATCACTTACTTCTCCTCTAGTTTGATTCACCTGAATTGTATTATGAGTAACTCTAAGTTAATTTCATATAATTATTATATCTTTTATTCTTATATCAAATTTTGCTTGTATTTTGGATTACAATAGTCTACTTTGATGTTTAATTTTCATTGACATTCATATCAGATTATGACATTCAGTAAAACATATTTCTTCTAGTATTTTCTCTAATTTATTTTGTAATACATACTTCTATAATTGGTTTACTTGAATAACTTATTATTTTTTATGAAATTTTTATCTAGATGTTTCATTTTTTTCATCAATATTCGCTGGTTATTCTTATCACATTAGATTTTAACATTTGTCTTCTCTTTTTTACATTGCGTTAGTAGTCATAAAATATATAGAATTTCTTTTTATTTCACTAACATACACTTTTTTTAATTTCATTTCATACACATACATAATTATATTTCTAGAAAGTCATTTTACTACAAATGTACTAAGGTCACAAGATTCTATTATGGATACAGATGTTCTTATCAATCTTCTTAGTAAGCACCTTAGAAGTCACATGACTTCATCTTTATCTATAATATTCTTTATTAGTGTTTTCATCATGTTAACTATCTTATTTAACTTGACATACATTTCAGATATAGATTCATCATCATTTATTTTTAAATTATCATATTTAACAGGGTAAGTGTTTAAATTCATTTATTTATCATTAGATGTGTCTTCATGAGAAACAACCAGGGTATCCCAAATTTCAAAGGAAGAAGCATAGACCAGTATTTTGTTAAATTTTTCTTTTACTATATCATAGTATTAATCATTCATATATTAGAAATTATAATCATATTAATCTTTACAAGAATCAATACAAGCATCTCTAGAGGTTTTAGTTTTTTCAAATTTATCTTCAATAATAGTCCAAATATCAAATCTCATGCTATCTAAGTAAATTTTCAAATTAATAATCCATTGAGAATAACTATTTCCATTAAAATAATTAGGTTGTTAACTATAATTTCATTATTTTTTAGTATTACCCAAAACTAATTAAAATTTTAAATGATATAAATTTAGTATCAGTAAATTCAACTAAATCACATTTAAAAAGATGTTTGAATATACTCTAATACCAAATGTTATTTAGGGTGACTAACTCAACTGGGGTGAATTGATTTTCCAAAAAATATTTGTTTAAAAACAATTTAAAAACTAAATCCCAAATTTAATAAACACATCTAATTAATAAAAATAATAAAAATATATAAATATATTCTTTAAAATAATTTCTAAGAAACGGGATTAAGGATCTGTTAAAATATATTTTAAATACATTAACTTTGGAAATTAAGTTACCTAATCAAACACTTTATATAAACACCAACTAAGGATTACTATAAAATTAATGCTTTGTTCCATTTTAATAAATGGAAATCAATTTTAGAAATAAAACAAACAAACTAGAAAAAACACACGGTCTAATTTAAACAAGGAGTTTGGTATCAAGTCAAGACATAATACCCTCTTCATGAAAATCACCTAATTCCAAGTAATTTATTAATAAATAAAATTATCCACAACCTGGATTGGGTATTACAAACAATAGTAAATAATACTTTATAGGGAAAGAACCTATTCCATAGTTATATGCAGGGTGAAAATGATATCATACCATACAAAAACTCTTCTACAACTATTATTTGAAAGAAAAACAAATTATTTGAGAGAATATTGAGTGTTCTACAATTTATCATAAGAGAATTTGTTTTTATAGATAAATATATCAATATAGAACATGATTCAAAAGAATAGATAAAATTAAAGGAGAAAGAGATATGAAGATATTAAATGAAATAAAAATTGATCTGAGTAACTTTAGTTGTAAAAAGTCCTTGAATATCTATTTGGAAGAAGCATGGAATAGTTTCTAAGAAAATTATGAAATTTATAGAATCATAAATTATTCTCTATATAATAGAAACTCACATAAAGATACATTGTTATTCTCTATGTGTTAGCAAGTTTTTTCGATAGTTCATCATCTCTCCATTTGATAGAATAATTATTTTAAATAAATATTCATCAGAAGTAGTCGTTGTAGGATAATAATTCTTTATTAAATGAACTTGCTCTCCATTTAATGCTTCAAAACTAGACATTGGAGATATTAAATTGTTCATTGCTAAGTTATTCATGATAACTTGTATTTACATAATGTATAGGTATTTTAGACCCTGATTACTTGAAATGATCAACTGATGTAGTAAGGTGATGCATTTGGTTCATATCTTCATGTGGTCATCTCATTTTCACTTGTGGTAAGTTCATGACATAATTAGGTAAGTCTTTTTTTTTGTGTTCACTTCATTAAAATAAAAATTCAATGTATTACTAATTAAAATTTACACATGCCTTGGAATGTTATCTTGATTTATTCATGTAGTGTGTAATTTATTCAATCTGATCAGGTACACTGATTTTTGTAGTAGGATGATTGTACATGAGATATGTTGATTCTTTTTGCATCGTAAGATAAATATTAAATGTGAGTTCAGTTCATGTATTAGAAAAATATTTTTCATGTAAATCATGGTAATAAGTTTTTTTCAGGTGGTAAAGAGAATTATAACATGTAGTAAGGTCATATGGACACTTAACCTTCACAAGGTAAGGTGTCATAGTATGCTCCTAACTTGTCCATTTTTTAAATTTTTCTAAAAAACCACTTTCTAACATAAAACATTAAAATAATTAATAACAATATAAAAATGATTTGGGATCATTAAATTAAATATTTTTTAGCATAATCCAACTGTTACAATATCTATAGATAAGTTTCAAGATTATAATATTATTTTTATTTATTTATTTGATCGCCATTTATTTCTTCTATATTGGGGTCAATTTTTATTAAATTTCATGTTTTTATATTTTTTGCCTTTCTATATTGATTATGATTATTTATTCATTATATCTTTCATCTTAAGCTTACCCTTACTGTGTATTTTAGCTCATCCTTTTATTATGTTTTATTTTCCACAGGATAAAAAAAGGAGTCTTTTAATTGATATGCAGTGATATGCTAAAGCGAATAATGGTGTTATAAAAGAAAATATTTTATGTATTTTATTTTTTGAAATATATTGTGAATTTAAATTATTTATATAGTTTACTAATAATACTAAAATATTTGGTACTTCGGTATGTGATTCCTTGTATCTTTTTCTAATGTAAAAAATTAGACACATCATTGGATTACTGGGGTCAAGGTTGTTACAATGATCCTTTCAACTTAGAGTATTATCCACCTTATTCACTTTCCTAGGGTGGTAATGTAAATTGAAGTAAAAATATTTCTTCAACTCCAACTATATTCCATAGGAAATATTAAACTCTTTTGTGAATATATTCTTTAAAATATTATGATCATTATATATGTCACACCTTTCCCCGTAAAAATAATTTATCCACAACCTTATTAAAAAGATTACTGATACTAAATATAAATCATGAGTCAATTGATTATTATCATTAATCATCAATTTCAGTGAGACATAATCTATCATCATATAATTCTTCATGATGACACATTTTATATCATTTTTTGATGAATCACTATAAATCACATACCCTTATCTACTATAGGGTAGTGTGAGAAAACATTCACCAAAGAACCGTCTCTTTATTTCCTCAAAATATTATTCACCTTCATATATACAATGGAACTTAAATCCCTTATGAGTTATATTATTCTCTGAATAGGATTTACATGAAAAATATTTTACAAATCACTGATAATATCAATCCAATCTAAGAAAAATATTGATTTGTGTCATAGTGGTTAGTCTGGGCCAATGTTTGGTAACTTCTATCATGAACAAATCCAATGATATACCATCACTTAATATTATGTGACCCAATAATGAATCATTATGTGTCCAAAATTCTCACTTAAATAAATTTTCATAAAACATATCCATCCAAAAGTTCTTATGTACAATCCTCAACTAATCTCCATTCTCTTAATTTCTCTTATAATATATATAAATATCATCTATAAATACTGACACAAACATATCAATGTAATACATAAAGAATTTATTTATTATATCCTTGTAGATATTAGGGGAATTAGTAAGACCAAATGGAATCACTATAAAATCATAGTGTTCACACCACGAATGCAAAGATTTCCTCATTATGATTTCAATTTTGACCCAAAATTGATAGTGACAAAATCAAAGATAAAACTTTTAAAAATATTGATCTCCTAAAAATTGATAGAAAAAATAATCAATACTTTTCAAAGGATTCTTATTCTTGATTGGGATCTTATTAATTTACCAATAATCAATAGATAGTTCCTTTGACCAATCTTTCTTCTTGAAAAAAAGAATAGGGGCACCATAATGTGACACACTTGGATAATTAATCCCTTATATATATTCGTCTATAGTTTTTTAACTAATTGTTCAACTCAATTAGGGTCATTCTATATGGATTCTTTGAAATATATAGAGCACTATGGATGGATACTATTAAAAACTCAACATCATGATTCAGATGAATATTTGGAAACACTTCCATAAAAACATCAAAAAACTATAATATAATATGAATTTCATCAATTTGGTATTTACTTGAAACTATCTAAGATAAATACCCCTTTTAGTATGAATGAATTCCCATGCAGTAGACATATTTTCCTTTGTAAGTTTATATTTATACTCACGCTGATAGATATTAAATGGTTGGTTTGGAAAAAAAAATTAATTTACCCTCCTTAGAAATTGATATGGAAAAAATTTATGGAGATTAATTCCATCCCAAAATAACAAAAAATTTAACTAGAACAATAATAAAAAGACTAATAGGAAGAAAATTTCTAGAATCATCAATTGGGAAAGAATTATAGACTTGAAATTTTCTCATCATACCAGTTAGAGTTTTTAATTTTCATTTAATATCTAATCATTAAGGATATGAATTATCATTCCATGAGACTTTTCTAATATATAGAAATTCATATAACTATGCTCAAATAGGGTTCTTCAATATCTCATCATAGTTGTAACCACTATAATATTATCATTCTATCATCAATCCCTTAAAAAATGGTTATCATGAATATCATTCATCATTAATTAGAGTATTCGTTCATGAAATATCATGAATAGTATTTCTAAATATTGAAACCATATTTTCAATATATGACACATTAGTTTTAACATAGTTCATCCTTTTTAAATGTATAATCAAATCCATTATAATGAATCTTACTGAAATTGTGAATTAATCTAGAAATAACCCATGAGAGTGTCAAACCAGGTGTGTTGTAAAATCCCATTCATTATTTATTAGAATAATGGATAAGATATACTTGATTAACTATTTTCAGTGTTATTATCCATATGTTATGTTTTTCTAAATCCACATCCACTTATAGTATCTATACAAAGATGTATTCACTTAGAGAAACCAAAATCATTTCATTACCATGTATTATGATGTTCTTATATACATTGCCTTATCGTAATGTTTTTCAATAATGTTTTATCATATAAGTTTCTAAAATTTACTAAACCTTTCTCTTATACTAACTATGGAACCCCAAACATTACATACATAAATAGTACTTATTCTCAGAAAAAATATTCATTACATACCAATATGATCTATTCCATATCCACAAAGGAATAGTTTCTTTGGAAACATGGATTCATAAAAGACTGGTAGGTAAATTATTTACATCATTTCCAATTATTTTCTTCATAGATTACACCCTTATTATACATATCATGACTAAAACCTTTTCTCATAAACTATTGATGGGAAATACAATAAAAAGTTAGATGAGATGCTCAGTAATGGTAAACATAAGATATATCAATCAATGATCATAACAGATCATAAGATAACCATAAGGTTATGAGAACATAAGATTAACAATTGAAAATAATTCCCAAAAATTCATATATGATAACCATGAGACCTAAAAATTTTCAATAAAAATTAAAAATAAATAAGAGTATGGAATCATCAATAATCGGTCATGATCCTTGATAACATATCATAATCATAAGGTATAAGTTTATGTCCTACACATAAACTTATAAAATCATTTACTTAGTCAAGTCTCATTTTTGATACTATCATACCTTATTTTTTTCACTCCCCATTCCATGTTTTCATTAGTGAAGGATTACTCCCAAAACTATCCTATTATAAAAAATCCCTTACTGAACTAGGTTCACTCCCCATTCAAGTTCTTATTACCACATGAGATATCCATATTTACAAAATGAATTGGAGGGATATAATGGACCCACCTAACCTTGTATTATGGAATAACAAAACTTCCTTGGTTTGTAATGTAACCACCCATCCTTAGTTTATAACATAACCACCTCTCACATAATTAAAACCATACATAAGTGTTCCACACGATCATTAAACATTCATTATATTATTATATCATAACTTGTGGAAAGGGAACTTGTTTCATAAACATTTAATAATCATAATCATAAATCATTCATAGAAAAATAAATATTGTAACATTTTATCGTATCCCTCGTAAATAATAAGATACATCAATAGATGTTGTTATAGATGAATATTCCATCCAAATATCACAAAAACATTTCTTGAAAAAATTAAATTTTTAATTTTAAAATCAATTCATTTAAATCTCTAGATTTTCAAAATATTAATAAAAAATATTTTAAAATAAAAAAATACTTATAAATTAATCAACATTAAAATATTATTCATTTGCTAGGGTAAATTTGTTCATACAGGGTATATTAAAAACAATTCTTTTAATATTTTCAATAAAATAGAAAACGTACCCACATTGGAAAACAATAAGAATATAAATTTTAAACCTTGTTAAAGAATGTAAAATATAGTTGAAAATGGAATTAAATAATATTTTTAAAATAGTAAAAACAATCATTAAATCATTTTAAATAAAATTAGAGATTGAAGAAAATATTTTTGATTAAAGACGGAAATGAAATTCATTTTCCTTAAAAACAACCTTCTGGTATTTTGAGTACTTAAAGGGAGTAAAATGATAGTAAAACATATGATCTATAGAAATAAAAAAAGGAGAATAAAATAAATAATATATGATATGGATTTATCATATAATTTCATCATTGAAAATTTAAGAATAAACAATCTCAATAAAAATGAGATTGTATCATAAATCTCTTACCTCAAGTATATCTTCCTTCATAAGTTCAATAACATCCTATGTAATAAATTAAAATTTCTTATAATTATTTAATTAAACCATAATCATACCTATAATACCATAAATATTTAACTTATAATATTTTATCAATCCTTTAATAAAAATCTTTCACATTCATCATCATTTTGAGTGTTAATTGCTTCATTTTTCTTGTGTATTTTTGTTTGGAGGTTATGGTCCCTGAACTTTTGTAATTGTTTCATCATATATATAATATTAATAATTATATAAATATAATATATATTCATTATATTCATATTTATATCTATTCATATAAATTGGTGGTGAAAATGAATTACATCCCTACGTGGAGGCGGTAGTCCTTATAAACGCATGAGTGGTGTTTTCCAGCTTTTGACAGATGGAATGAAAAAATGGACAATGATAATTCACCTTTATATAAAAATTACTATACCATAAATATAAAATATATTAATTTAATCAATCATTATCACTATCCATATAAAATATAAATTAAAAATTAATCATATCACTTTGTGGAAGTGGTTGTCCACACATACGCATGAGCGACATTTTTGTTTTCTATTTCATTGGAAGGTAAAAAGGTAGATAATATATTATAGATAGAGAATTATAATTATTCCATAAATATAATATTTAAATATTAAATTCATCATATAACCATACATGAAATATTGTAATGGTAATTTAAGTGTATCTCTACAGGGAGGCAGTACTCCACTAGTACGCACAAGCAATACTTTTGTTTCCATTTCTATAGTTAAGGGATGGAAAATGGTTTTTAAATAATCATAATAATATCTAATTATATTTATGATAAAGATTATTAATTTTTTTTATGGTTAAAATAGTTTTATTTTAATTTTAAGAATAAATAAAATTTAAAGAGGTTGGTTAAGAACTATACCTCTTCTTTGAGAAACATCATTTCACTTACTCCTTACCCTTGAAGGATTGGTATTAGATGAAGTAAATAAAATATATGATGAAGTAAAGAATTATAGTAAGGTTTTTGAGTATATATTTTCCAATTTATATGTCTAAAATCATGTTAATAAGGTAGGATATGAAGTTTCCTTTTATAAGTGAGGGGAGAGACACACATGGAATTTAATGAATGATTTTGATGATATAAGGTCAGTTTCATTATAAAGTGCCCAAAAATGGACATTTATTCAAAGGAAGAATAACATAAGGTTTTAACATAATTAAAAAATAATAATTTGATAGGTTTTATTGGAAATAGTGCCCTTCTATCTAGATTTAACCCCTGGTAAACTCATTTTAATCTAAAACGTAATAACAAAACGTTACTATTTTTAAAATTCACTATGAAGAAAAAATAAATTGAAAATATTAGATTAAATTAATTAAAAATATTAAAAATATTGAATATAATTTACTATAATCAATTTATATAAGTAAAATAATTTAATATATTATAAGCACATAACCGGTAATGAAAGCAAGTTTTAGAAGAATGAATCTGCAAGCATAAAACATAATTTACTTACATTTATTTCCACGTAAACCCTATAAAATGAATGTTAAAATATATTATTGAATATATAATATATAAATTTAGTTAAAACTATAAATAAATAGATATTAAAGTTATTTATTAAGATAATGACACATTGTGCAGATAAAAATAGTTTTTTAGAAAAAATTGTTTTTCTGACCAAAAATGAACTTATGTCAAAATAAACTATAATGATGATTATTATGTAATTAATTAGATTTTTTATAATTAAATAATACATATGGTAATTTATGATAAAATTCAAAACATAATGGTACATTTATTTTAAAATAAATTATGGTTATTTCAAAAATTAAAAGTTTTCACTATTCTCTAAAAAATAAATCTTTTTATAAATATCACAATGATTAAAACTAAGATAATATAAACATGATTATTTAAATATTTTTATTAATTTTATAAAATAAAATATAAAAATATTTTATAAATTAGTCATAAATTTCACATGAAAAAAATCATAAAAACCATTTTTGAAGAAAACATAATTTTGAAGTAGTAAACAAATTTACTAAAAATTGAGTAATTGTTTATTATGAATTAATAAAGAAATTATAATTATTTAAAAAAATTACATATTTCTTATAAAATTTTATTACAATTAATGACTTATAATTTAATGTCTAGGATATAACTATTTACTAAATCGTGATTCTTAGAGGCTTGGGGTTGCGTGTAAGGAAAGCAATCAAATACTTCAAGTTTATTTGAAATTAAATTAATATAAAATATTCGGGTATTACATTAGATTTTTGAAACTCTGCCATATTATTTGATAAACCCTCTACCCATGTCTTATAATCATTGGTCTTTCCAGAATTCAAAGCTATGGATCCTTAGGTAGTTACCTAAGGGAGAACATCATAAGGGAGGGATAATGTTCTCAATCAAGAACACTTAATTCATTATTTATTTTACCACAAAAAAATATTAAATTTGTGATTTTATGATAAAAATAGTATTACTAATAAGATGACATTTTATTATAATAATGTAATATCACTTTTCTTCATTTCCCTCAATTGTTCAAGAAATTGACACATCATTTTTGTTACGTGTGGACTATCACCTCCATAACCGACGTAATATTTTTTTTCATAAACTCCTTACAATTATGGTTCAAGGGATTAATATAGTGATTAATATGATAATTGAAACATTATTATCATTCTGAATATATAAACTAATTTCTATCACTTTTACATTCTATGTAAATGACCGTGTCACTTGTGTGTTTGTGCGGACTATTGTCTCCCTAAAATTAGCATATTTTGTTTTTCATATTGTATTTTATTTCTTATTATAATCTCTTAAAATTTTATTCAAAACCTTGTTAATGTTTAAATAATATCTTTATTCTTCTATAATAATTATATTAACTCAAAAAATTACTTTTTCAACCATACACAACTATAGATTATATCTTGTTATGGTTTCAGTCATTTTAACAACATACTAAAATAATGTTATAAATTTCTATCATGGATAACTATAGAAATTTAACTACATGTGTTATAAGAAATAAATTATAAAATAATGGTCATTTCCTTATAACATCGTAACCATAACCTGTTGTGTTGGGAAGATTTTGTGGGTGTTAATAGCCATAGATGATATCCCCAAGACACCAAAAGCTGTCAAAAAATGTTGAAGGCTTCATAAATAATTGAGGGAGTATTTTTCCCTATGAATAAAAAATAAAAAAACCAAGATATTAATAACAAAAAAACCTCTATATGATTCATGAGAACAAAAATAAGAATCCAACATAACTAAGGTATCATTTATATATGAGTACAAGTAGAAACTATAGTGACATAATCAAAGGAAACTAAAGATAGTAAAACCAAATACACCAAAGGCATCAAACCAGAAACTCCCAACCAGCTCCAAGATCCAATATGGAAAGTCCCACCCATTGTATCATAAATCATCACTAAATAGATAATATACCTTTCATTTAACAATGTTATGATATATGACATCTGATAACACACAATAGTTCGCAAGTAGGGGTGAGTCTAAACTCTAGAATTTCCCCATTGACATCCAAACTCATGACACCAGGACAAAACTTATTTGTAAATTTATCTAAAATAGTTTTAAATAACATAAAATAGTTTATATAAAATCTAAAATATTTTTCCACAGAATTAAATAAGGAAATCCTTTGAAACATTTAATATCTCATATTGAATACCCATTCCATGATTCCACACACACCCACACATCAATACATGCATGCCCAAGGGACAATTCCATAATCATGAGTGTTCTCTCATTAATCTACCATGTTTTCACAAGGTAACATATTCCTAGGTGCCCTAATAGAGGATACCCCTTCTATAGGTTCATTTCATTGTACTCCAATGGAATACTCCCCTTATTTGAGGTTATGTCAATAAGATCTTGAACTGAGACCATCCATGTATGCCAAAAACCATGCCAATCCATTTCACATAAAACCCTTTTTCCCTTTAAAACCATTTCGACAACCATTTTTCACAAATAAAAACAAATCAAAATATTTAATATCACCATTATAAAATTATCATCAAGAGGACATTCCATTAACCATACAATTTTAACCGTTAGAAAAATCATCAAAAATGAGGTTTTTTGTCAAGAATCACAAATTAATTTTAAAATAAATTTAAAAAAACATTCATTTCAAACTAAGCCTTCAATTTATATTCAAGTTTAGTTGATATAGAATCCACCTAACTCACAAAAGTTATTAAAAATGAAGAATTCAATAATGAATCTCTAGATTCGATCATAAATCACCTTTAATTATCTAGATGTAGCCATAACACATAACAATTCCCATAAAGTAACAACGATATATCTAGAGTGGATTAGATATAAGATTCTAGGATAGAGAATGAAAAGATATTTAAGAATAACATCCAAGATAGGGAACTTATGGATGAATTAAGGCTTCCAATGCACTTTGATTTTCCTATGGATCCCTCCTTGATCGAAGGGAAACATATCTCACACCCTAGAAGAAAAATGATTTCATGTTATGCAAGGATTAGGGTAAAACTAAGGGTTAACAAATAAAATTAAATTAAATCTACTAATTTCAGAGGGCCAACTCTACTCTGCATATTTAGGCCTCATGGTTTATCAATATTTACTCCAAACATTTGGTTTCCACAATCTCATGCCAATATCCAGCATGGTTATCTCATATAGTTAGAAAAATAATGCACCAATTGTGTATTTACCCACTATTTCCAAGTTCATGGTTTCTCTAGGGGATTCACATGGTTTAAAAAACAATGTGCTAATAGTGCCCCTTCCCAGTGCTTACTATCTTAAATTTCACAGTTTTCTAGATGTGTTTCATGGCTTAAACTAATAGTTCTCAAATGTTGCACCTCCATAAAATCTTCTAAATCATGCCATAACTCCTCTACACATCCTGAAACATAACTCAATAATTATATATATATATAATACATAAGTACAGGTTCAAGAACATGAAACCAAATTTTCTACATTATCCTTTCCATTGGACTGCCCTTCCTTGGAAATTAGAAAGCTAGTTTTATTCTGGAAGAGTTCAGGCCATTTCCCCAACATTTCCTTTTCAAGATCCCAAGTTTCTTCTAGAATCTAATCAAGTTTCCATAAAACCCCCATTAAACCAATGATTTATTCAGGAAATAATTTCCCTTTCCAACCCAAAATATGTATCATCAATTGAACCAATGTAGAATCTATATTTAGGTTAATGTAATCCCATTTAATTACATAGATAGGTTTAGGTTGATAATTCTACAATTGAGATACATGAAACACAGTATGCACTGAACTGAATTTTTTTTGAAAATACAACTAATATGCCACCTCACCAAATCATTATAGTATATCAAATGGGTTTATGTATGGAGGATATAAATTTCCATGATTAAAAATGATCATTCTTAATCCTTGGAAATATTCTCAAGAACATGGTATCACTCACCTCAAACAACAATACTTGTTGATAATGATCTGCAAACTATTTTTGATGAATCTGATCCATCTATATTCTTTTTCTGATCTATTGAATCTTATCCATTATCTCTTATAGAAATTTTGGTCCAACTATTTAAGTCTAACCTATTTCCACCAAACAAAGTGGATAATGATAAAGACACACATACAATGATTCAAAAGGAGCCATCTGTATCAAGTCCTAATAACTATTGTTGTATAATAACTCCACAATAAGTATTTGATCCTCCCATTAACCACCAAAATCCATTACACGATCCTTAAACACGTTTTATAATGGTTATATCATCCTCTCATGTTGTCAATTAATTTTAGGATGATACAACATGCTCATTGTCAACTAATATTTAAATGATAGTTGTAAGGAATTCCAAAAATGAGGCATAAACCTGGGTCCTCAGTCAGATACAATCAATACTATAATTCCATTCCTCATTAAAACTTATTATATATATATTGGATAGGTCCTCCACCATATTAGATTCATAAATAGGGATAAAATAATGTGATTTCGTGAACCAATCTAGAATCACCCATATGGAATCGTGTCTTCTAACCATTCTTGGTAAACATATCACAAAATCCATAGCTATATATTCCCATTTCAACATAGGAATCAATAAATATTGTAACATACCTATTGTTCATGGGATCTCTTCCTTGACCTATTGATAGGTGAGGCATCTCAAAACAAATAGTACCACTTCCCTTTTCATACCAAACCATTAGAAATGTGTTTTCATCACTCTATACATATTTTAAATTCTTGGATGAACACCCCATTTCGAAGGGTTGTAAGAATTAAAAAAATCATGATAAACCAAATTTAACCTAATATGATCTTGAAATTGAAAATCCTAAATTTCATCCAAATTTCATCCTTCACTGGTCTCCCCATCACTATGTTTTTACCTTATGCAACACATTTAGAATTAGATCTCTAATACATGATATATTGCACAACAAAATCATAAATAAAATAAACTAGTAAGAATACAATAACATAACCCTTGTTAGTAAAATCCTAGTGCGTGTCTGTTATGGCTGACATCAGTTTCTATTGATCTGAATCTTATTTAGCCAACTGATTATATTACTTCCTTGTTAATGCATTTATCACAAAATTTCCTTTATCTGATGTATACATCAATTTTAATTTTAACATCTTATTATATCCCATCCATATTCTATGACTTAATTCAAATATATTTTTGAGAAAATTAGTTTCAAGTTTTTATGGTCCATAAACACTGTGAATTTCTCACCAAAAAGAAAAGGACGCAAAGTCTTCAAATCATGGACTACATTATGAAATTAAACATCATTTTATTTGGTATTTATTCTCATACAACCATAAATGTTATTAACCATAAGAAACAAAATTATCTCCATGTATGAGAACACATCACCAACCTGAATTCGATAAATCAAAATAGACTATATAACCTAATACTAGCTCCAAAAATGTGAGAATGTTATTTGATGTAAGTCTAAACTTATGGTCTTGAAAGTATTTCCCACATTCATCATTCTACTAGAAAATAATTACTTTCCTCATCAAGGCATTCATCAGTGACGAAAAATGTGAAAAGTCATATACAAAACATCTTTAGTATCCCACCATGTCAAGGAATCTATGTATCTAAAAGACATGCTTTGGGGGATATGAAGAGATAACAGCTTTTATATTTTATAGGTCTATAAAAAAATAATTTTTAAAAAATGTCATGTAAAACAAAATGTACCCCTTGTATCTAGAAATCACACTTTGATACCTTCTAAAATAGATTATGCTCTTATAAGATACCCAAGAGTATATCCAACAATTTTTCATGATCTTTTTTCCCTATAATATACCAGTATGTCATCCACAAAAACCACCAAAAATGAATCTATATAACTTTGAAATATCTAATTATTAAATTATAGAAAGATGATTGGTTCATTCATAAGTCCCAAAGGCATAATAATGAACTCATAATGTAGAAATCTTCTTCTGAAATATATATTCAAAATATCCACCTTCTGAACTCACAACTATTATATCACAAATAAAATTCAATTATAGAGAACCTTTTCTCTCCCTTTAATTGATCAAACAGATCATCAATATGTGGAATAGGATACTAATTCATTATCATAACTTGGTTAAGATTTTTATGATCTACAAAGATATTAATAGTTTTATCTTCCTTCCACAGAAAGAGAACCGGTGTTTCCCATTGAGACATTCTTGGTCTAATGAACCCTTTACACTCCAAATCTTCCAATTGATCTATAAAGTCACTCAATTATGTTGGTGCCACCCAAAAATTTCGAATGAAATTAGGATTAGTCCCTGGTTAGAGATCAGTCGTAAACTCTACTTCTCTTTTAGGTGGAAACCACAAGAAATTGTTAGGAAAAACATTAAGAAAATAGTCAACTATTGTTGTAAAATATTTATTCTTGATATCATCTATTGAGGTCAAATAAACTACTATCAACGAATAGAAAATAGTTCCAACCACCAGTACCAAGGTTCTTAATATTCTTTCATTCACTACATAAACTACTTTAAAGAGATTCCTAACAGCATCAGAATATTTGAAACTCACCTTTTGTGCATAAAAATTTATATGGGCTACTAATATCATCCGAAAAACCATTACCATAATAATTTCATAGACATAGATCTCTATAAAAAGGAAAAATCATTCTGATATAGTCCTATATATTTTTATCAATCACACTTTACATTTCAAGGATCGGCATTCTCATTGTCCCAAAGGTGTTCAGGGTTTCAAAATAGAAGGTATCATCTTAACATTTAAACCCAAAAGAAAAAAAAATATCATAAATAATAAACTAATAGGATGTGCTTGTATCAAACAATTCTTTCATATATGTAGAATTAAAAATATTCTTACCTCTCATTGCAAAAGGTCCATATTGATCACCCATGATCACTTTCTCATCTCCAAAAAAATTATTACTTGCTTCACTTCGTGCTTTGTTACCCTATTGAGATTGAACTAGTTGAGAAGTCATATTGTTCATCGAATCACAATTATTTGCTCAGTTCTACTGATGAGATCTATTCTTCTAAACTCATCATATTGAAGAAAATGATGTCTGAGAAATATGATATGTGTCTCTAGCACCTGACCTTAGAGCACTATGACAATGGCAAGCAAGATGCCCCATCTTTTTGTAGTTGTGAAAATCTCTAATATTTTTATCTAAATTCTCACTTCATATTGTTGAAATAACCATAATGAAAACATCTTCTAATACCTTTAAGTTGAGTATGAATATTTACTAATTCTATAGTTTGATTCTGAGGTATGCCACCACTCTGGAAGTTGGTTTACATCTTCCTCTTATTACCTATATTGGGATTTCTACATGTTCCCATGGGAATAAACGTCCTTCCTACCCTGTATTTCCCAAGATACCCCTTTATTCCACCATCTATCTATTGACCATATTTGTATAATTCGCTATAAAAAGTAGTGAAATATTTGAGATAACTTCTGACCTCAAACCCAATTCACGAAATTTTTACTTCAAGGACTCACTAGTAGTAACTTCTTCAGAAAAAGAACTAAATTCCTAAATTTATCCACATAATATTTTATTGAAATATTCTTTAACTTAAAATTGAATAATTCCAATGTTTTAGAATTTTTGAATGTGTTAGGATAGATTTTTTTTGAAAAAATATTTTAAATCCTCCCATTCCATTCCTTGGTCCAATTTATAATGAATAGATAAATCCCATTGCTAGTGTGCTCAGTGCTCCAGCATATTTGTTTCCAACTTCACTTTCATATAAACCGATGTGCCCCAGAAATCAAAGATTCAATTCATTATGTTCATCCACACTTCTACTTTTTCCATATCTGAATCACCCTAAGGGTGGGTGGATTCTTCTTTTGGAACTGAACCAAATTATCCACTTATCTTGGATCATCCTTTTTATTCCCTCTATCCATAACCTTAAAATCCTAGACAATTCTTTAGACCAACTGTTTGTTCACTTACGCTTATGTGAAACCATAATCTTACCAAACTCTTCTAGTTAGTTTCTATAGTTCCTACCATGTTCCATTCACTATAACCAAAACAAACTCCATTCAGTTTCACTCTCTTAAAAATGAAGTATTAGCTATTTCAATTTACCACATTCCTTTACACAATCATGTTTATCTATAATAAAAAATTCTACCAATTTTTAAAATACACCAAATAATCATTTTCAAAATCTTACTATTTCAAAAAAATAAATATTTTTTAAAAAAACATTACATATTATCATTTCCATATATAATTAACTCAATAAAGAATCATGCAGTCTTATTGGGAATTCATATTATCAATTCATGTTGTGAAACTCCTGTCGGATAAGACCATGATGATGAGGTGATAACTCTCCTAGAAGTGTCTAAAACCACTCATGTACCCCAAACTCCTTGGTAACTTGAAGTTCATAATAAATTGGTTGTCTTTTTCTTTTTGTGATCCATATTTAAATTTCCTACAATCTTACTCCTTGATATCATCCCAACCATAGTATAACTTACCAAGACATATACTCAAGGATCAAACAAAAGGATACCATTTGTAACATCTCCCTCCTCACCCATTATCTTAGGAAGAGGCGGTCAGTGTTACTGGCCTTAGCTAAAATCCCCAAGACCAAAAAGGCTAGAAATAAATATTGATGTCTTAATAAACAATTTGTGGATGATTTTTCTTGTTGAAGATAAAATAACCAAACCAATATATTCTTAACAAAAAACCCCATATATGATATATGAGTAAAGAATACAACTCAAACCTAACAATCCAATATTCATATCAGAGCACATTTAAAAATCATAGTGGTATAACCAAAGGAAAAACAAAAATAATGAAAAACCCAAAGACACCAAAGGAATTAATCAAAAAACTCCAAAAAAACTCCACGATATAATAACAAAAGGTACTCCCATTATATCATGAAGCATCACTAAATAACTAAGATACCTTAACTTTACCTGTGTCATGATATATTACATATATAAACATATGAAAGTTCCAAAGTCCAGTTGAGTTTAAAATCTATAGGATTTCCCCAATGACATCCCAATTCATTCCACTAAGACAAAAATTATTTGAATATTTACCAAAAATGGATTAAAAAAATTTCTTATATCAAATCCAAAATATTTTTCCCTATAAATTACTAAAATAATATGTTAAAAAATTTATATTCTCATTTATCATATCCATTCCAGGATTCCACACACACCCACACATACACACATGAATTACCAGGTGATAGTTCCATAGTCATGAGTGGTACCTCATCAATCTACCAAGTAATTACAACATAACCCATGTCCAAGTTCCCCATTGTCACACTCTCCTTCTACAATTTCATGTAATTGTCACCCCAATAGTACACTCTGGTTATTTGGGGCCACAACAACGAAGGAATTAACTCACACAAAATATGCATTCCAAAAACCATGATAATTTATCTCACATAATACATTTTTTTTTAAAAAAATTTCAAAAACCATTTTCCATGAATAAAAAAATCCACAATTTTACAATAACCATTTTCAAATTTTCATCACGAATATTTTCCATTAAACCATATTATTTCTACCATTCTAAAAAAAACACTAAAGGGGTTTTCCATCGATAATCACACATCAATTTCAAAATAAATTTAATCAAACCATTCACATAAAACATGGAAATTCAGTTCTAATCAATTAGAGTCAATAGATAACCCTCTCGCCTCAAAAACATACACAAAAATTAATAACATGACAATTATTCTCTAGATCCAATCACAAATTTCATTTCCTTCCCATGATCCTTCAAAAACACATCACAAATACTATCAAAGAATAAGGATGTATCAATAGTAGATTAGATCTATTATTTTGAGAAATATAAGGTAAATATATCTAAGAAGAACGGAAATTATTTAGTACTAACTAGTGAATATGGACCTCGAACACACTTTTAATCACTTATAGATCACTCCTGGACTGAAGGTAAATGTATATAATAACTTGGGAGAAAAAGTAGCTCATGTAATGGGAAAATTAGGGGGAAATAGAGGCTTAAACGAATTAATTATACTGAGATCCACTAATTTCACTGGTCCAATTGTATTACACATGGTTAGGACACATGTTTTGTAAAACTGTATGCCGACTATGCAATTTCCACTATCTCAGGCTAACACTATGCATGGTTGGCTCGCACAGTTAGACAAACCATGCACCGACCATGTGATTCGCCAATGTTTAAAAGTGACCAGTTACTATTGGTCATCTATAAAATTTGGATAAAAAATACACCAATCATGTTCCTTACCAGTTTCCACTATCTTACTTTTCACGATTTCCTGGATGCGTGTCATGATTTTTACTAACTGCTCTTAAAACATGAAACTTCATAAAAGCCTCCTAGGAATGTCCAACCCCCTCAAAACCCCTCGAAACATAACCTAATCATTATATATACTTAAAATACATAAGTAAAGGGTCAATTATCTAAAATTGGTTGTTCTATATTTGTTTTTTTGTAAATATTATATTACTAATTAGATTATTATTAATACTAGTCTTTATTTTTAAGTAAATTTACTAAAAAACTGAGTTACATTTTAATCATCATGAATCATAAACAAAATACTAGTGAAATTAAATTAGAACATTATAAATAATTATAAAAAACTTATTCTAGTCCTTATAATGATCTCAAAATTGTAAAATTTTAATCTATAAACAAAAATGGATGCTTCCCTAACAAAAATAAGACTAAATAAATAATCAATGCTAATAAAATTCCATGATGAAAATAAAATATAACTAAAATTTATATTTTTAATAAATGATTATAAATTTATCTTATATAAGGTTATATATATTAATATGGTTCCAAAAATATTTGATTAAGATAGTTATTTTTTATACATGATGTTAGATACTGTTTAGCTAACTGTAATTTAAGATGAGGGGTTTTTTTACTCAACATTATTTATAAATTAATAATGATTACATTATTAATATTGTGTCACATGATGGTTTTCATGTATTCTATGATGATATTTTACTTTCATTACTACTTGTTTTCTAGGGAGATAAATTTATGGGTATATTTCTTAATAATAGTTTAAGATGTTGATAATAAAAATCATACTCGCAAAATAAGATCTTTTTATTCCATATAAATATTTTATCTTCTATATAAGGTTCTCTTTTATCTTTGGGAACCCAATAATGTGTTGTATCAAGTGACCATCATATTATCCTTATCTTATTTTAAAAAGGAAGTTTTATTACTATTTTTATAATGTGGGTTTTCAAAAAACTTATTTCAAAATATTAAAATGGTTTCTCATCTTTTCATAATCTAATGATTTATCTTCCACTCCACATTCCTTTTTGAAAACCTTCATATATTTTCAAGAATATATTATTTAAGATCATTTTTAAAATTATATTGTTTCTAATTTTTTCACTTATATTTTTCAAGAATAACTTTTTGATGTTATATTAACTTCATTTTTTATGAAAATTTTGAAAAATATTTCTACCAACTCTTTTATGGTTTCTCTACCATTTTTCTCTTCATGTCTAAATTAGTTATTTCCTTAGAAATTATATTCCATTAAATTCCTTATAAAAATTCATATAAAGTACTATTTATGGTGATTAGATTTTTTATATCAACCATTTAAATTTTTTAGGTTATTTTTGGTAATGTCATCTTGAAATATTGAAAAACACAATTTTTATTTTCATGGGTTCTTTAGGACATGATAAATGATTTTTTTCAATTGGAAGACATATGTATATATGTTTGAAATATGGGTTCCTATATTTCCCTATAATACATTGGTTAATGTTCTATATCATATAATAAAATGCTTCATGATCCTTCTTGTATATGATTACAATTTAAAGGGTGTGCCTTCTTGGATATGCTCACAAATTAAAGGGTGGGACTTCATGGATATGATCACAAAATAATGTGTATTCCTTCTTGGATATGCTCAAAAACAATAATTTTTGACTTCTTGGGTTTTCTAAAAAACTAAAGAGTAGTCCTTCTTGGATATTCTTAAAAACTATAGGGTGGTCCATCTTAGATATGCTCAAAAATTAAAGGGTCGGTCTCCTTAGATATTCTCTCAAATTAAAGGGTGATCCTTTTTGGATATTCACGCATACAAAAGTGTGGGATTTGTTGGATATGCTCACAATAATATGATACCTTATTCTTATGATATTTTAAAAGTTATTTTTTTTGTTATATCTCAAGGGAATTTTATATTTAAATTCTATATTACTATGATTATTATCTAAGGTTCATGATTATTACCTCACACTCTTATTTCATATTCCATGTTTTCTCATTTGGGATTGCATATCCTTCTACCCAAACTTATGAAGAACTCTTTTTCCCATGGAAATTTTTAATAAGATATTTATCCCCCTCTTTTTTTCTTATATTCTTATAATAAAACACTTGATGACATATTCGTGAGTTTTTTTACATACTAATCATTTGATTTCACCCTTTTCTTATGTTTTGACTCCCATGTTTATGAAGATGTGTAAAATTTATGGGAAGTCAAGAAGATAGTCTAGTTTAGTTCAATGATGGTGAAATTTTCAAAAACATCACAAAATAAGTTTCTTATATAGTTGATCCTCAAATACAATAAACCATTAATTCATGGTATTTTGTGATTATTATGAGATGTAATTTTTAGCTTATGCAAAAATATGTAAAATAATGTAATTTTAAGCTCATATCATCTCACATTTGATCAATTCTAGTGTTTAAATAAAAAAAATCTCTAGATCTGAGAGGGTGGATTTGTGGTTCCTCATTTAATATCGGAGGAGTGTTTACTTGTTTTTTAGGATTATATTAATTATTTTTGAGGATTAGGATAGGATAAATTTGTTGAAAACCCATGAGATATGTCTAATTATTGGATAACATTATAATGTTTTTTTAAAGTAGATATTTTGTGGTTTTTTAGAAATTGAACCCCTTTATGAACACTAGAATGTGGATGTGTCATAGATGAAACTATGGGTAATCACCCTGAAAAATAATGGTTGTGTATCGATACAATTTTCACTCATCGTACTATGTGTGGTCCCAAAATAGTACACCTATCTAGAAACTCCTTAGATATATGCTTTGTAAATTAACTCCCTCTTTATGAACCATTGTAAAGTATTTTAGCACATTTTTATGGTATGGTTAGAGAACCTAATATGATATGGACAATGAATAACCTAGATTAAAAATATATATATATATTTTAGGGTAGATATGTCAATTATGGTTTACAAATTTTACATTAATTTTTTTACTTTTTAGATTAAGTATTATTATTTTTAACTTTTCTCTTTTATATGAATTTAATAGAGAGAGTATATACTAGTTTGTAAATGGGTGTGATGGGAAATGAGATGAATGTCCTAATAAGAGACATAATAGGATGAGAGCATGAGCATAGAATCTAGTGCCATTTATCACTCAACTCTCCAAATCTATGAATAATAATGAAAACTATGTTGATAACTAGAACTCACCAAGGAAAGGGAATCTTCTAATCATGTATTTCAAGTGACAAAATCCACCCTCCTTTAGTGTCTCTTCCAAACCAATTATTGATGAGCAATGGATGAATGTGATGTAAATAATATATTTCATTCTCCACTGCTCATAACATGATAACTCTGTTAGGTTCATATATCATTTGGATGGTGAGGGTGACAAATGGTGGACTCTCATTAATAATATAATGAAAACATATGAAGTAAACTCTATGGATTGTGAGGGTTTTAAGAAAGTATACATCATCAAATATTTCCCTCAAACCATTAAAACTGAGTTGGGAAGATACTTTAATGTGATAAAATAAAATAAGGATATATCTATTGATACTTTTGAGGTGAACATTATGAGACTCGCATGTTATACCCTATGTTTTAACACTATCCATGAACCAAATATTAAATGAATCGTTAGTTTCGTAAAAAAAGCCTTCAAAGTTAATTAACTATAAGAGAGTTAAATGTTATAAATATATTGTTCATTGTAAGTGAGAAATGGAAGCTAAAACCCCTCATTATTCTAATTGTTTTGGAGGAAAGAAATTGAAAATTGATATTTATGGAAACAAAAGTGATAAATCACAATGTTTGAAGAAATAAAAATTACATAAATATGAAAAATGTAGGAATAATCATCAAATAAATTGTTGAAGAGGAGTAGGCCTCAACAACCTAAAAAACAAAGGGAATAATAAAATTCCATTTAAATGACTACCACTGAAGTGGGGAATGATAATTAAGTTAAAATTATCATCCAATCCATATTTTTTATTCAATATACTCTTGTATTCCTAGGTATATATTTAAGAACATCAAATAAACATCCCCATTATTTGATATTATTGGAGAAAACATTTAAGATTACTATATCCCAGTTTAATGTTTATGGGAATGTGATTCATGGAAGTCTTGTTATCCTTTCATTATATGAATTTGATGGGATTTTAGAAATTTATTATAAATATCTGCACATAATCCATATTAAAAAATATATAAATCATATTATATATCTCACATCAACTTTTAATCTCTTATCACTATAAGGATGACTATAACCTCTCTAAGGAATTTTTTTCAAATATATAGTTCTTAACACCCCATGATAGGATGTATTTATCATAAATGATAAAAACAAAAAACAATATTTTGATATTTATATTTGGAATGAATAAATTATTTTCCTATAAATATAAAAGTTAAAATGTTTGATACCTCCATGGATATAAAATCTTGAGTCATGTTGTTCCATCCTGCTGCACCAGACCACTAACTGGTTCCCTTACTGGAGGAATGCTACATGGTCTCATCCATGCCTCCCCATGTAATAGAAGAAGATGAGTAATGTAAAGGTTATGTGGGGTTTCTATAAAAAGACTAATCCCTTGGTATCAGAGTTTTAAAAATAAAATTATATAAATATTTAGACATAACACCACAGGTAAGCATCATAGCCATGGAAGGTGTATATAAAAAAATACAAGAAATATATACAATAATGATGAATCTATCAAACATAAAAAAATATATCACCTTCGAGAGGATCATAAAAAAGATATACACAATGAAATAAAATTAATTTAAGCTAAGAGCCTATCCCTAACAAGTTCAAATATTTTCCCAGTCTGATCATCAAACTCTAACCTAGGAATCCAAATCAACAATCATCAGGCCTTTACCAAAAACATGTACCTATGAACAAGAATGGTTTCTACCAAGGTTCCCAAGTAATATGGTGTCTTGAGTAGGGTGTGAGTATAACTCATTATCCTACCACCAACAACATAACTAAAAATAAGATATTGGTACAATGTTCATTCAGTAGTACTTAAGAAATAAATCACAAATATGACCATTAAAACATTAAATCTGGAAAAAAAAAAACTAAAACCAGTATATTTTGATGATACCTAGGAATGATACATTTCTTCATTGGCCAGAGTTAAGGTGTCTCGGAACATGTTTTGATTACCATTCCTATCCATATCTTGTTTGAGAAAATATACTTATCCATATATTACAACTAGCATCTAGGGATAGTATACCCATCCCTAGTGCCCCACCACATTTACTCAGGGTCCAGTTTCCCCCAAGGTCCATTGAACAAAACCAAACCACCGGATATCCATGTTTACATTAGTTTTAACAATTATTATAATTTCCACCAAAGGGTTGGGTTTTTTCACGGGCTTAACCATCACAACAGCATCAACCATGGGGCCTAATTCACCCTAGGAATAACCATCACAACCATAATGAACAAATATATACCATTATTACCATATTAGTAAATAAATAAATAATATTTATCAAGGATCATTTCACATTTACATTCTAAAAACAATTCCAATTTCTATTAGCCAAACCATTCCAAGAACCATTTCCAATATCATTATCATTTTATTATTTCAAAACCACTTTTCAAAATATTTCATCTAAATAACATTTCAAATTACCATTCCAAATACTGAATTACAAAAATAAAAAACATGTGTCATAAATATCATTTTAAATTCCAATTTCAAAATCCAAACCAATTTTAAATACCAAAAAAATTACCCTTCCATATTTCCATGTTAATGACAAGGTTAATTTACCATATCAAAACCACTATTTTCAAGGTAGGAAATTAAAAAAAATATTTCCATGAAAAAACACCATTTAGTTAGAAAATTTAAAAAGTCATAAATTCTAATCAAGTGTTCCAATAGGAACCACCTTCCCATAATTCTTAATAGATTAAAAATGTTGTTATCTAAAGAAATTTATAATTTTGAATATTTAATTAATTCCCTTGGTCATCACTCAACAATAGGTGAGACCATAGACCCATGCACTAATAGGTAAATAATGACTATGGGAAATATAGGGACTACCTTCAATTAAGTAAGATTCCTATATTTAATTCCATAAGATGATAATTTATGCTTAGGATCTCTAAGCCCCATCCATACCCAATTGGTACTCGACTACAATCTTGACTCCTAACTCGCATCATAAATTCTAAAAAATTTAATTATAAATAATTGTAAATAATTTAAAACTAAACCTAAAAGGGTTAAAGAGATTAAGTACATACCAAAATATCTCAATGTACATAAACCATAGAAAAAAACTTCATAATTACCCACATAATGAACTTGACCACATTATGGGCCAAATCCCTAAGAGTCGACACCATATACATTGTTAATTTAAAACTAAATAACATTTGAAAATTCCCCATGACATAATACTTTAATGAATATATGAGTGACAGCAAGTGGATATCATATCAGGATGTCCCCAATGCATTCAAAATCTAATTCTCATTGTACTTGGATCATTATATCATGATTTGGTGCTGACACCAAGAAACCCTAACAAAATAACACCAAATTTATAGGGGAGGAAGGATAAGAGGAAAATAAGTTTCTATAGGTGAGTCTTTACCTCAAATCATCAAATAATGGAGTTTGGAGCACCAAATTTCCAAGGGTGTTAGAGGGAGTGGGGTTCATAGCCCCTAGTCATGTACCAAAAATAGAGAGATAGGAATTCCCCCTAAAAACACAAGGGATAAATTTGTAAAATTTCGATATAAAACCCAATCATAATGTTTTCATGTGTCTACCAGTGATCCAGTGTATCACAAGCCAGTTATTGTCCCATGCAATGGCACTAGAACAATGTGCACGCCATCAACTTGCTGGTCAATATCCTATATATAGATACTAGTTGTCAGCTATAACTACCTTACATGCCACCACCTCAGGCTACATATGAAGCTTCACAATACCCCTAGGACAACTCTATATCCCCCATTAAATGTACAAAAACACCCATTTTAGGTGATTAAACTCTAGTAATTTCAGTCTGATTCCATATTCAAAATATTATTATCCACCAAATGAAAACTCAAAGTTCATCTAAAAACTGGATGTCCATACAGGATTGCGCATTGAAAACTCCACATCATAGCGCTTCTAATCCCAATGTTGTCCTGATAGTTATCTATACAAATAATTCATCCTAAATCAGAAACAAAAACTAGTAAAAATGGCATCATTCAATTCATTGGAACATGAAGAGTATCCAACACAAAATCTCCAATTCAGGGCTCTCATACCATCAAAACCCAAACCAAAAATTGTTTATAAAACTAAAACACCAAGATGGAACTCACCTAATCCCATATAATCCAAAACTATGATAGTTTTTTTCTTGAAATTACCCACCAATAATATGGTTCTCCCCACTATAAAATTCACCTTACCACAACCAATTTTGATGGTTTTGTGCCTCCACCCATGAAAAATTCCATACAAATTCCAAAACCACACTCCAACAGTGTTCCAAGAATATTTCCCAAATCAACACACATGAACATACATGAGAATTCATATTAATAAAAATACCCATCCTCATTACATAATTCCAAATAAAGTGGACGAATAACCCTCATCCATGCATATGTCAGGAACATGTCGCATTTTCCTTAAAATGATTAGTTGGATTTTTAGACACATATTTCATTTTAAAATATGAAAAATATGTTCTTTCCAATATACTAAATATAATTTTATATAAAAATATGGTTACACTTTTCCTACTCAATATGAAAATGATCGGATCCAAATATCAATGCATTCCCCAATTTACTTAGCCTTGATACCTTCATTACTCAAGACATACCATGATCACCCAGATATTATCTTCAAATTACTCACCTAACCCTTAGTGAGTTTCCATGGTTATAGCTTCAACTAACCATTATCATCATTGTTTCATTCTTTACAAACTAATTCACCTCCAACCAAGGAAACTCGGTTCACTTTAATTTGATCTTGATCCAGAATCCAAGGCCCAGTATTGATCCACCATAACATTTAATATCCTATTTGGAATTACATGATAAATCTTGGTACATATATCATCTTCTCATCATAGACATTATAATTCCATTATGACTACTCCATGTTCAGTTTTATGTTCATGTGACCCTTTTATCCTAAGGGTCACCACCGATATATCACTCCTCACCATGGGAGTATCATTTTTGTCTCTTCACGGGAAAAAATACAAACCACTAGGGCCCATACTACCTTAATCACTATAATCAAAGACTACATGCATTCATCCCAATCTCACCTAATTGGTGGTGTTGATATCAATAATTTCGCATTCCCATATTCCAAGAACGACACCTATAGTATTTACTAATACCTCATCCACAATGAGGATCTCCCTATTTAACAGTTGATAGTGAACTCACCCCACAAATATCCTCTTATACTTCCCCTTGAGAGAAACCTCTGCTACTCCAATATAAAACGAAAATGTACCGCTCCTTTAGGATATTCTCATAAATCCATCAACCCATGATGCTTCCATCTTGTTCAAATCTGATTGTCTAGGCCAATGCACCCTGATCCCTCCATGATGTCTCCTTTCACTATAAGGACTTCTCAAAACCCATTCAAATGAATCTGGTATCCCTATATAAAAACATCTCATTATCACTTGTCTATATCTCTTCAAGAGGGACTTTTCGACTGAAACATGTTATCGCCCCATGACTCTATACCAAGTATTTGGGAACTAGAATTTATTGTGTCTCAAACACAACCACACCACTTGATATCCTCTATAATCAAATTGATTCTCAATTAAATATAGGAAGTCTTTTTATTACCCCAAGGCCCAGTAGACCCCTATGTATGGAAAACTAACATCCTTGTGGCCTTATAGATACCTCAAGGTCACACACTCCCCTGTGAAAATTTACTAACGCGACTCAATATCTCATGAGTCATGAAATTTTTATTATAGATTCACATTCCCATTTAAGCATATAACTATTCTTCATAGAACATCAATCGTATCAAAATACAGGAATCTTTTATGATTTAATATAACAATCCGAACATTCCTTTTCATTCAGGACTAAACCCACAACCACCCATTATCGTGGGTGTAAACCCAAAGAATCTACCCATGTTTAAAACACCTAAAACACCAATAACAATGATATAAACCCTCATGTGGTCACCCTAAAATTCCAAAACAAGATGACTCACCACTCTTTTGAGCTACATTCCAAAAGCCTCTAGGCTCTCACTTATCCCCTTAGTTTAGGCCTCACACAATCCATTATTCACATTCATAGCTCCAAACTTTTTTCTCAAAAACATGGATTCTAGAACACCCAATATAATCACACCCTCTTAGTCTCACACACCCATCATCATCATCACTACTAACCAACACACCCACTGTAGGGTCCCATACACCCCACAAGGTGACAAACCACAATGATCATAAGAAAAAAAGTACAACACAACACCTCACAACTCATAGTCATAACCTAAATAATGGAATTACACACACCATCCCACTATCTAGTACACTGATACCAATAAAGGTCTCAAAACTCAGGCTCTGTCTCTCCTACTCAACTATCCACACATAGGGTAATTTAAAAACAATAAAGAACCCATAACACCATTATCCCTGAAGGGACCATCATTTCTTATTTAATATAAATTAAACTCTATTAATTAAATCCAAATTACTTATATTTTAAGGAACACTTATCCTCAACTCTATAATTGGTTAATTCATGGTTCAATTTTTAGTAATGTTCCAGATGAAAATATTTATACTCTTAAAATAGTGGAATTTAATTTTGAATATTGATTATCTATCTTTATATAGATCCCATATCAATTTTCTAGAAATTATTGTGACATATGATATTCAGAATCAACCTATGATCATATTTTGAAGTGAGGGTGATTATAAACATCCAATTAAAATAACTTCAATTGTATGTGTATTATTACTTATTCAAAGGGAATATTTGTCCCAAATGGTTGCATAGAAAATCAACATTAAATATATGTTTATTTTTTGGTAATATACTGATGTATTTCTTAAAGGCATTCATAGTCATCCCCTAATCATGAAGTTGATGTTAAAAAAGAATACATACCTAATGTTACACTTATTTCAAAGACTCGATAAAAATGACCATGAATTAGTTGTAAAATTTGAAGAAGAAACTCCATGAAAATCTAGTAAAGGGATTCATATGCCTGATTTCATCACTATGGGGTGAACCTATTCTTTTTTTTTGTAAAAAATTTGGATCAATGTCTCTTTTAATTAATTATCGAGAACATTAAAATATCACTCTTAAGAACTAGTTTCTTTTACCTAGTATCAATGATTTATTTCATCAATTATGAGTATATCAATATTTTTCCACGATTGATCTTTGATTTTGATATCATTACATGAAGTTAAAGAAGGAAAATATACACAAGACATCATTATATATATGTATAGTCATTATTAATTTATATTGATTCTAATTAAACTTATCAATCCCCCGGTTTTCTTCATAGATTTAATGAATAGGGTTTTGAGAGATTATCTCACTAAGTTTTTGGTAGTTTTTATAAATTTTATTTATATATATTCCAAGATAAATGAAAGGTTTGAATATTATATGAGTTTTTTTAAGTCCCTAAGGAAAGATAATTTTTATTCCAAATTTATTAAGTGTTAATTTTAGCAATAGAATTTTTATATCTTGGGTTATATAATCTAAAATGAGGTTATATCGATGGATAATTTAAATGTGGATATTATTTAACAATAGAATATGATAAATATGGTGATTGAGATCAATATTTCTCATGGATTTTCTAGATACTATTGATATTATTTCTTATATTTCTCATGAATATCTTATCTAATAACCATGTTGACATCAAATAGAGAAGAGTTTATTTGGATAGATGAATGTGAGGAATATTTCAAGGATTTAAATAGAATATTGGTCAGTGAACCTATGCTTACACTACCCTACTATGGAAAAACATTTTGTAATATATGTTAAGGCATAAAAAAGGTATTGTGATGGTCAATAATTAAAAATGATATGGTGATTGATTACACATCACACCAATTGAAAATTCATGTGAACAATTATCTGACTCAAGATTTTTATTTGGTAGTAGTAAAATTTACTTTGAAAATATAGTGTCATTGTATTTATGATGAAAATGTGATATATATATATATATATATATACTAATAATAAAATATTGAAGTATATAATCATACATGAATAGTTAAATATTATATAAAGGAGATGTTTGGTGTTGATTAAATATTATAACTTATTAATACACTGCCACATTGGGAAGCAAAATAAGGTGGATAGTTCTCTATGTCAGAAAGACCATTCTAGTTTTCCCACTATGATGATTAAAATAGATTTAATACTTATATATTTTCTGAATATGGATCATGGTATCATGAAGAAATAGGGAAGATCATATCTTTCTCATATTAATGTTAAAACATATATAAATGTGAGAATTTAAGAGGCACATATTGAAAATGTAGAACTACATAAGAATATGAGGAATTTTCCTAACTTCAAACATGATTTTGTTGGAATGATAAGGTTCATGAATGTAGTATATTTCTCTTCAACACTATATTTTGAGAAGTATCTATTTGATTAATCTCATAGTTAAACATTCTCTATTCATCCAAGTTGTATGATGATGTATAGTTATTTCAAAAAGTATTTATTGTGGAAAAACATTAAAAATGATATTTTAAAGTATCTATATTGATTACTAGTATGTCAATAATTTAAGGATGATATATTTAATCCTAAGGAGATATTACAACCATTACTCATACCAAAATTGAAATAAGTAAACATCACCAAGTATTTTTTTCATCAGACACCCATTATATATGCCATAATTATATTTCAGTTATAATTGATCCATATACAAATTCAACACATTTAATTTAAATAATAAAGGATTTATATCTTAATAATCTTTCAAGTGTATACTTTAAATAAGTGGTAAGTTTTAATGGAGTGCCACATTCTATCAAATATGACCTAGAACTAATTATTGACATGATGTTCTAAAGAAGTATTTGAAATCAATTGAATATAGAGTTGAACTTTAGCATTGTATATCATCTTTAGACAGAGGAAAAATATGATATGACCATTAAAACCAAATAATATATGTTGAGATAATGATCTATAGTAAAGGTGGTTAGAATCAATACTTTCGCTGGTCACACATTCATACAATAATAGCTTTCACTTATGCATTTAGATGGATCCTTATAAAGACCTATATTACAAAAATTATAGAACTCCAGTGTCTTATGATGAATTTATAGAATGAATCCTATTTGGACCTATGATAGATGATTAAATGGCAGAGAAGGTTTTAGTCATTAATTATTACGTTATTGTAGCTCAGTGTCGATAGAAAATTAATATTGATAATCATCAGTGAGATATATAGTCTGAGATTAGATACAAGGTATTCCTATGAATATCTCTATGGAAAAAGTTATGAAATTTTGGAAGAAGAGAAATTTGAGCTCTGTATATATTGGTCCTTACAAAATTATTTTTCAAATCATAATGGTTTCTTATCTCTTGGAACTTCCATTGCATCCCTCTCAAGATCATGATGTGTTCCATCTATCTCTAATGAGGATGTACACACCTGATCTTTATTATACACTTAACTCAAAGTTTATACAATTGAATAATGATCACTCTTATATAGAACAACTGATAGGGATTTTGGATCAAAGAGAGAATTGTTCTGAAATAAGACTACTCACTTAGTCCAAATTTAGTGGTGAAACTATAAATTTGAGGAGACTATATGGGAACCATAGGATTTTATGAGGAGGAAGTATACTTAGTTATTTATATTAGAGGGATGGGATTTTGAGGGTGATATTATTATAATGGGGTAGAATTTAACACCCCATTGTTTTATAAAATATTTATTTTTAAATAATTATGAAGTCTTTGATCACTTTATTTATATGTAATAGTGAGTTTATATGAACTACAATATACTATTAAAATATTGTTATTAAATATGATATTTATAACCTATATATTGGATTAGAGGTTATGAATAATACTAATTAAATTACGACGAGTTATTTTTTATACATGTATAAAATTAAATAATTGGTTATCAATTGTTCCAAAATGAAAATAAAATCATTTAAAAGTAAAACATAGATATTTTCTAGACAAACATTTTTATGCGCACATTTATTTTACCTTAATAAATTAAATTAATAACTATTTATGATTGAATTTAAATAAATTTGTAGATAACATATTCAATGAAATATTTTAACATTCAAAAAAAAGTTTTCACTTGTAAATGAACAGTAATAAATTCAGTTCTATTCATAAAAATGTATTCTTCTGAAAATGGTTTTCATTAATTTTTGTGAACCAAATTTAAATTAAATTTAAACCAATTATATAATTTTAATCTAATAAAATGTTTTACACATTTTTAATTCTATTTTAAAAATAAAATAATTAGGAAAATTTCTTTTTGTCCATTATGAATAGAAATTAAGGAAAATATTTTTTTACTATGGTAAAGGTTAAAAGTGAAAATAAAGGGTTAAACATAAGATATTATGGTTAAAATAAAATAAAAATATCTCAATCTAACTGGTTAACTATAATTATACCAACCAATATCTTATCATTAAATTTTGGTTTCTCTATGGCCACTTTCACTTGAATACAAAAATATTATATTTTAATGTTTTAAGTATTTATAGGAGTCTCTCTCCCCTAAATTTTAAAACGGAACTGCCTATACTCAATTATACCACTAACTTGATCCATTTAGATCAACCAATATCTCTCCATATACTATCCTAAAATACTTATTCATGAACGTTATGTGCTATTTTTTCAAAATACCCAACCAAGGATCCTTAAGGATCTTTTCAAAGGAGGGTACCAGAAGAATAAGTGTATGTTCTTACAGATCTTTTCATGTTTATTACTTCTTAAACCTCCTGAAAATGTTATGTGAATAACTTAAAATTATTTAATCATTTCCCTTAGTATACTGGGATATTTTTAGGTGAATTTTTTATGAATATTCTTTCTTCTTTCTATCCATTTAGAAATGATAATGTCACCTGTGTGTATATGTAGACTACCATCTTTGAGAAGTGATGTGATTCATTTTTTATTTCCAATATACTTTTCTAGTCCTAAGGAAATATTTAATGAATATATTTTATATTTATGAAATAATTATGACTCTGAAAATATGAATTAATATTTATTATTCATTCATTATATTCATCGAAAAGTAAACACATCCTTCATGTGTACGTACATACTGTCATCTTTATGAAGTGATGTAATTTATTTTTCATCATACATTTATATGAATTGTTATAAAAGTGCATGTAATTAATAAATATGATACTTATGACATGATTAATATTATATAGATGATAAAACCATCACAAAGGTGTAAGGAAAAAACCCATTAAACTGGAACATGCATGGAAAAAGGGCATGTTTTCACACGAATGATCATTTTAATGATGAACTATTAATAAAATGGATAATTTTGAATTATAATGGAATGGTAAATAGTATTTGTTGTATAAATATCCTTTTTGAATATATTTATATGAAATAGATAATTATTATATAAGAGTTTTTAATCTGTATGAGGCAAGATGGATCTTGAGGTAAGGTTTTATGTTACAACCTCATTTATTTTCGAGATTATCTATGCTAAATTTCTATTAGGTGAAATCTTATGCTTCTTATCATTTAAACCAAAAATATTTTGTTATCCTCTAGTCATTCTTGTAAATTTTACATTTTAGAACCATTTTTCACTCTTTGGTACTTAAAATGACGGAGAAAATATTATTACAAAAAATAGCCATATTTTCCTCTTTGGACAACAAAATTTTTCCTTAATGTCCATGTTACTTAAATTTTTTTAAATAATTTTATTTTATATAATCCAATAGCAATTTAAATTAATTTATAAAAATATTTTACTTAATTTTCAACTTTTTTGAAATAAATTTTAATTTTTTTTAAGATTTTGATTATGAATTTTTACAAAAGTTTGAATGGAATCTTTATTTTAACATTTATCACATAAATGGATTTTCCGACCATCATGAGTATTATTTTATATTAATATTCATCTCCGTGTTTCCATGGTTATTTTCAAAAAATATATTTTATCTATATTCTAGGAATTTTCTTTTTTAATGATACCAAAAGAAATAGTATTTTCCCTATTTGTAATGAAATGTTTAAATGCATTTATAAAGGTATTTTTCATCTATGTAAACATATATTGAGTATTTCTATGATTAATTGGGTATATTTTCATATAATTTAATCCACTCTATTTTTTTAATATCTTATGATGAACTATATATGATTCTATGAAAATCTTTTATTCCCATGGGTTAGTTAAGTTATGATGAAATTTTTATGAAACCCATTTAGTTTCCCAAGGTTTTTCTATGATGAAATGATTAAATGTTTATAAAACAAATTTCCTTTCAAGGGGGTATGATATGATGAAATTATGAATTCTTTTATGATCTAATGATACACATATTTATGCTTTTCATTATATAATGGGTGGACTCTGAATTATATAGTCCTCCATAGAATTGGATAATGATTGATATCTCAAGAGATAATATATACTATAATGGAGAGTGAATCCAATTAAAAAAGGGATTTTGTCCATTATGATAGTATTTCTAGTGAATTTTGACATGGGAAACTATTTAACTGGGAATCATCCTAATATATTATGATAATCTTGGTAGTGATACATGATTAAGGAAAGGATTTTATATAATTATGTGTATGAAAAAACCCTATGTATTGTGCTTATGATATTTTCCCCTGGATGATGACTAATTATTGACGATTCAACAATCTTGTGACTTATGCATTTTTTACGAAAATTCATTCTTCAATGATTCATAATTAATTATACTTCACCGGTCAGGAATGTGTTTTATAAGTTATGATCATGTTATCATACCCTTATTATTATCTTACGTTCACTTATGATCATTGATTGATATCTCCTATGCTTATACTTAATGATCATCTAAGCTCACCCATTATTATGCTTCACTTCCTCATGTTATTGAAAAAATTACGTAGGGGTTTTTCAATAGGTGTACTATGTGAAAAGAACTTTTCTGAAGATGTTGAATATCTGTCATGAAATATGATGGTTATGTATCTAATCTTCAAGGACACTAAACCTTTTCTTAGGTCATGTATTTTTAAAATATATATGAATATTCATCTAAAAATATGTCATATGTATCTATATATATATTGGGTTTACTCAAAAATTCATTTAATGTTTTTTAAATAAAAAATAGATATGTTAAAGGAAGAGTTAATTCAATTTTGTTATTTTATAATAAGAACTTTTATGATTAGATATCTTAATTTGATTCTGATTTGAGATGTTATAGACCAAATAGAAATAGAACAACATTTATTTGTGATTTATTTAGTAAAATTATATTTTCTATAGTTTAAGAAGAAATTATTAGTTTCTTTATCCATTGTGGGGGTTAATTATATTTCTATAGCATATTATTGTGCTCGAAGTTTATGGATAAAAAAACATTTACTAATTTAAATTTTTATTTTGATAATATTTCTATTAATTTGTTTATTTTGATAATATTCCTATTACTTTGATAATGCAATTTATCTTTCAATATAAAAAAATACTTTAAAAATTTCAAGAACAAAACACATGGTTTATATATTTTTCTAAGTGATGATGTTAACAAAGGAGATATTAGTCTGGAATTTATTTTAACTAAATTTCATCTTGTTAATATATTTACTAAAAATATATATTATTAAAAGTTTCTAAAATTAAAATTTTAAAAGGTGTGACATAGATTCAGTTAAAATTTTTATTATTCTTAATGTTTATCTATGATCATTGTTTCTAACAGATCTACTGTACATATTAATTTGAATCTACTTATAGGGTTCAGATAGAGCTACTTAAAAATTACATGAATCTTCTTCACTATATTTTAAAGTTTTATATGCATCTAATAATTGGAAACATAAATGTTTTTTATTTCTTAATTTCTAAATATTTATTAAATTAATATTTATTTTTGTTAACTTTTTGATAAATTTCAAGAGGGGGATATTTTTTTTATTTTTATTAAATGATGTATGATTTTTAATTTATAAAAATGGGGAATTTTGTATTTCTAGAACTATGTTTTAATGATGGGATGATTTTTTATATATTTTTATATTTTATAAATATTAAAAATGCATCACATTGTAATAAATACCTCATATGTTTTA
The DNA here is from genome assembly GCA_963277665.1 of Viscum album. NCBI lineage: Eukaryota > Viridiplantae > Streptophyta > Magnoliopsida > Santalales > Viscaceae > Viscum > Viscum album. The sequence goes on along the minus strand of OY728133.1, from coordinate 399,118,243 downwards.
ATTGAATAATTATAATTTCAGATAGTTTTTATAAATCACATTTCGTTTTTTCATTAAGCTTTTTTCAGTTAAAATACTTTTTTAATGAATATGAATTTTTATTGTTTCATTATTATTTTTTAATTCTTAAAATTCATTTGAATTATTTTTCAGAATTCTTATAATTTTATTATTTTAGAATTTTTTAAAGGAAAAATTCATAAAAAATATTTTCTATCATATGAAATTATTCGATCTTATATGATTTCAAAAAGTCATATGAACTATATTTTCTAAAGTAAGCCAAAATAGTTTTTTAAACACATAAAAATTGGTCTATTTAAAGTTATAAAAACCATTTTTATGCATATATAATTAATTGTTACAAAAACTATATATTTATTTATATAGAATCTAGAATCATGTTTACCCAAATATAAGTCATTTGTATATAACTAGATTGATTTCTACAGCCGGAAATGATTATTATGGATAAATTGATTCTTATGAAAATATCAACCTTAGGAATAAATCAATCTTATATGATGTCATTATTACGAATAATTCATGCTTATGAAATTTTATGTTTACTCACTAATAAAAAATGATGTTTACGGAGATATTAAAATGATTATTACATAGAGAATATTTTATCTTTGGGAATTCAATATGATAATGTTTTTTACTAAAACTTTAAAATTTTAAATTATTGAAATAATATATTTTTTATTCTAATATATTTTTAAAATTTTTAAACAAATATAATAGTTATTGATATTATAATTTTTTTAATTACTTAATATAGGAATAACAGGGGAATGGTTTTAAAAACTATTCAAGATATTTCAATAATAGGTAACCGTATTATCCCATTATTATATTATTTATATTAGTGGTAACCTATGATTATCCTTAATTAAATTATGATTTAATCCTTAAGATCATAGAGTTAATAGAAAATGGGTTATTCTTTGGAATTTGTCTGTGAAAACTCAATAAAAACACAACTCACCTAATATCATCAAGGGGATTACACAACATGATTCATAAGTGATGTGAAAAAGTGTTGAACCTTAGATACTATAAATTCCATTCCTACTGTGATCAGGATAAGGAATCAATGCTTTCTACTTTATTTTTGAATTGATCATATCTATATAAAGCTACGTAATCTTCCATATTTTATTCTTCATATTTTATTCTAGTTTTCATTATTATATTATTTTCATTATCCATTTGTTTTGTAATCATAAATTTATTTTATCTTGACCAAAATAATGTCTTTTTTTAATACATCATAAAAAATGTTACGTCAGTTTAGTTTTCACTCTCATCCAAAGTCATGTATTTCTAGTCGTTCCTCAGTCCATAGAAAGGCGGGTGTCTATTTGGGTTGTAACTCTAGGTTAGTAAAAGGTATCTATTTTCAAAGGTTATAAGTCTATTTAAAATTGACTCTAGTTTTATTCATCATTATTCCACTCATTGATTCATAGTGTTGTGAAGAGTATATTAAGGATCATTTTAACTGAAGTACTATAAAAATTTGGTTTTAATATATTTTATTTTTTTTAGTGAATTTTATTTCTGAAAACTACACTATAATACAATATTATTTAATGAAATAACTTATCATGGTTTATTAATTTGTTTAAAATTTTAAAAGGTCTATTACCCCCCCCCCATTCAATAAAATATTTTTCATCTTGAGTTTAGTAAAAAAAATTATCTTAGAACTGTTATTATGATAAGGGAAAATAATAAATATCAATTTGGATTGTATTAAGAGATTATATAAATAATAATGATAAGAACTTATTTATGATAACACATGGTAGATAAATTCAAAATAAAATATTTAAAAATATTAAGATATATGATAAGATTATGGTTCTACTAAAACATCATGGATGAGAATGAAAATTTAAATTTATATTAGAAATCATGTTAAATAATATTTTATATTGTAATTTATAAAAAAATATAAATGAAATATTATGAAATTAAAAGGTAAGTATTTTATGAAAAAACTCATGATCAACTTGAATTTTAAAAATTTATATGCATTGCCCCCAAATAATTATGATTTATAGAAATAAGATCACGTTTTATCTATAACCGGCCACTCACTACACATTTTCCATACCACTATATTTTGGATTCCTATCCATATTCTACCCATATTCCTTCTCTTTGTATGATTATATATATCTTTTTTCATTCATTAAAATGAAGGAGTTTTTCCATTTTTCATACATTGGAGATCCTTAAGGAAGTTTTTGATTGTTCAATGTAAGTATCATCTTTTTATGTTTTTTTTATTAATTTTGTTTCTCTACCTCTTCGTGAAATTTATTTATAACTCTAATAATAAGGAATTATCATAAATATTATTTTATATCAATTTTATAGTATATATATATATATATATATCATCTTATAATTAATACTTTTTTGTAGTATGTTTATAATTGGGTTTGTTCAACCTCCTACTTGAGTGATTATGCACTATTTTTCTTCATAAATGTTATTAATGATTAAAAATACATTAATATTTAATATTTATTCTTTATTAATTTTACTATTATACTCAATCAAAATATTAAATTTTATTCCTGTAATTTTAAATAAGTTTAAAGAAATATATTTTCTAAATTATAACAAAATATATTAAGTTATTTAATTAATTAGCTTCTCGAATTATATCCAATATATACCTTGGGAATTATAGAGATTATGGAACCCTTGAATAAGGATCATTAATAGTTACTACTATACATAAGCTATTTTGAAAATATTCACTGGAAAACCTCAAAATGAAAAAAAATACAATTAATCTAATTAATAATACAGAAAATAAACTAAAATAAATAAATAACATGAAATATGTTCTAAATTAAGTAATTAATTAATGAAATTTTATTATTCAGATGATGGATAATGTATAAGGTTAGTTGAGACCTAAGGTATGGGTTCTTCATGACTCAAACTCCTTTTTAGATTTATAATCATTTCTCTTTGATTGGGATCTTCTTTGATTGAGATATTCTTTCTATTCCCTTTTTAATTATGTACATTATTTTCCTTTCTAGGGTAATTAATTTTTTATATCAAAATACTCTACTTTTGAAACTCTCTTTCTTCATAAATATATGTTTTTATGAATAATTCTCATCCATTATATTGGGTGTTAATATTCTATGTTCATATTATTTATATTATAAAATGTTTTATTTTCCTATATTAAAATAAAAATATGTATTCTATTATGTCCCCATCCTACTTCAATTTATCAATTTTCACAAGGAAAATTTATAACTATTTCAATCAATGTGGGTTTCCATTAAAGCTATAAAAGATGATTAAAAAGTCATTTAATTCCACTACATTGTATATTACACCATATACTCTACATTTATTTACATAATAATTATTTCTTCTCATGGTTCAATTAATAGAACTTATTTTTAAATTAATTTCTTAAAATTATTTTTTTCACCTCTTAGAAAAGATTTTGAAACTGATCTATAAAATCATTTTTACAGAAAAAGAATTATGAAAATTATTTTTATGATTTCATATCCATTTTACTATTTATATCTAAATGATTTATCTTTTATAATGTTTTATTTATCGTTTATTTGATTGAGTTTTGGATATAAAATGATCATATTCTTGATTTCGTTATTTTTGATACCATTCAAAAGTGATAAGTTTCCCTTTTTCTTTTCATAGGGTTCTCAAGTATTAATGTATGATTCATTTTATATGGAATAAATATGTAAAATTTATAATTATATGATTAGTGGGTCAAATATAGACCTCTAAATTGGTTAAATCCTTATATTTCAAGAGATTACTATGGAACATGAGTAGTTATGCTAAATTCATTATGAGATGCGGGGTATGTTTCCCGATCCATTGTGTTATGGGAATTAAGAAGTGATTTATGATTTATTGTAGAATGATGGTCTTGGTATTGATATTTGACCAATGTTATTATTTTCTATGCTTGTGAAACCTTTTTATGCTATGTTTCAAAGGAATATGTTTAATGACACATGTTTTACACCATGATATATGTGTTATTATTTAATGATGGTCTGTTTGTGATCTTATGTCCCTATATTTTGATCTATGTTGTGGTATCATGTCTTATAATCAATATTAATGGTCCCATAATCCTTTAAAATGGGTATTTCTCCTTCTTCATATTTTAAATAAGGTTATATTCTTTTATAATATCAATAATTATGAAATTTCATATACTTCAACGGCCTAAAGGGTTTTATCTTTCTTTTATACTCCTCACTAAAAAAAATTACTCACCTCAAGTTTTTAATTATTTTTACTCGGATTGAGGAAGAGTATGTGTGATAATGAATTTAATGATCTAATTCTGGGGTTTTAGCCTTGAACAGAGTGTGTGTATCATTTATAGATTTTTATTTCATAGAAATATATCCATTTGTTTTGAAAAAGTTTAGGTATCATTTTGTAATGGATTTTACTAATTCTCAAAAACTCGAAACATAAATGGTATTGCATATATAATTTTTTAATTAGTATATAAAAACATGTAATTATGTGGTTATTACATTGAAGTTGTCACAAAAACCCATCCATAACCTAATTTCATCTTGGGAACTATTAATTAAAATTAAATAATCAAAAATGGTTTTTATTGGTATGAAACATAATATAGGATACAAAATTTTAAATATTGGTTTATAAATTTATATTATTATTTTTTAATGAAATATTTTAGCCCTTAAATACATTTTAACACTTAAAAATGGTTTGAAAAAACTACTGAATCAAATTTATATCATAATAATTTTATAAATATTATCTTATTCATAAATACTGTATTTTTTCATCCATAAAAAATCAAAATTTTCTAAAAAATCATAAAAAAATTCACCTTAATATATTTTGAAGTGATAATTCAAAATATTAAGGCCATTTTTTCAAAATGAAGTTCAAAATATTATAAATTTAACATTTAAATAAAATCATATAATGAATAGAAACAAATTTTATTTTGAATAAATACTATTTTAATTGTTATTACAGGAAAATAAATTAATATTTAATAATTATTATATGTTTAATAGTTAATTATAAAATAAAGTTTAACTAAAATAAGTTTTAAAATTTGATAATTAAATTTTTGAAATAAAATATAATATTTTACTAAAAAAGTTAGCAAATATAATATTAAAATTAAAACTAATTTATTATTTAAATTGTATGGTTTGAGAATTCATTTTATCAAATTATAATTTTCATATTTACTTATTTTTACACATTTTAAATTCCAATTTTTATGGGTTTTATTATTCTCATCTGTTCGGTTACCATTTCAATGGTCAATTGTTATTCTTAATATTCATATAATACTCAAATATTAATATAATAATTACACTTTCTTTAAATAGTTTTCATTTTCTTCATTATTGATTTAAATATTTTTCTTTCAATGTTACTTTTCTTAAATTTTTAAAATCCAACATTTTTTCTAATTATTAGTTTTTTACAGTTTTTTCACATCTGTGATTATTTCAAGGGAATACAATATATACTAGAATATCATGTTCAAGTTTTATTATTTATTTGTTCTTTTTTCCCCATTGTATTATTTTCAATTCCACTGAGTATATTATGAATTTGTTTGTAATATTTTATATTAATGAAATAAAATTCTTTTTTTTTGAATTTTTCTATATAATATATTTCATTTATATTTAGATATAAAAAAACTTCATATTGAAAAATTTTGGTTCATTATAATTCTAATAATTATCAGTTAGTTGTTGTGTAAAGGGTCAAAGTGGGGTTCTATCTACATCCTTCTCATGTACTTTATAAATCCAATTTTTTTATTCAAATTTGATGCGTTATCATGGAATATTGAATTACATTATGAAGCCTATATGTTCACTTGAGGAATTATGATCAATTTTTAAATAGAAATCGACCTGTTTTTATTCTTCCATATTCTTTCTCACTTTTTGAGGATATGAAATTTGTTAAATAGGTTGATAATTATGTTATTAGGTCTAAAATAAAGTTTTATATCTTTAATTTTCTTTCATTATTTTCACTATTGTATTTAATGAATGATATCTAATAAAACACGTATTTTATATCGTAGAAAATCAATATCTTATCATAAGTTAGATGAATTTTTTATAACCCACTTGTAACACTCTTATATATAATGTGATGAAATATGAACCTTTAAATGGACTCATCCCACCCAGGTATTTTTAGTAAACCATGAACTATGAGTATTAAATCAAAAAAATCAATTATTCAATTATTCAAAAAAAACTTATAAATACCTTCATATATTAATTAAAATAAAAATATATTAAACATAAATGAATTAAGATGAATTTATATATTTCTTTTCAAAACATAATTTCCACTTGAATGTTCCTAGACCAAGGGATTGGGGTCAACATTGTATTGAAATCGTATTTAATTGAATTAATGGAACATTAGAACACACACTATGTGTGGCCCTCTATGTACTTATATCAATATTAGTAAGTCTAAATCATAATCCAAGAGTGTTCTCCAAAAATAGACCATGGATCCTAAACAAATAACTTTAATTTATATAAATAACATACTTTCCTATAAAAATGTACTATATAACACAATTCCTTTATCATGTGATGTATCATAAATGTGGATAAATTATTTATGTCACCACCCTTTCTTTCTTTATTTTGTTATTTATTTCATCATATTAGATAGATTGTACTTCATATATCATGGATATATATTTAATCAAGGAATTAAATTCAAAGGGATTGATATATCTCCTTCCTATCTAAATATGTGACAAAATGTATCTGGATCATTCAATTAATGGAATACAACTAATAATGAACCTGATGCATGTTACTTAATAGAAAAAATAAACTATCTTGGTTTTAATCCTGGATAAATTTTATTTGATTAATGACATACATTAATAGATATTTTATAAGGCCCCAGCCTTAAAACTTACTTAATCTTGAGTTATTACAAGATTACACATTGAGGATCTTTTCAGGTTTAGAGTTTTAGAGAATTAGATCATGAAACTTGCATTACATTCCACATTTAAACAAAGTGGATTACATAAAAGACAATATTCATTCTTCCCATCAACGAGAACATATTTAAAATAAAATATGGATTCTCTCTTAACACATCCTTGACTCTAACGTCTTATCATGTACCTTTCCTCTTGACCTGAAAAACATTTCAGAAACTTGGGATGAGCATAAAAAGCTCAGTAAGGGACATAAAAATATGGAAAGGAAACATGAGTTCATGTATACATAAAGATGAAATCATAATTTACCCATAAAACATAGGCACTTTAACCTAACTCCCCAAAACATGAATAAATCATAGAAATCATAAGACATAAAGGTAACTTGAGGCATTCATAACATTCTTACGTAGGGAGTAACCCTCTTGGTTACGTTTGGAATACCCATCACAGTATATTCCCTAAAATCTCTTCGGAGAAACCTTAACGTTTCACTCCTTCGCGTTACCCAATGCATTGGAGAGCTATAACGGGCTCACCCGCCCTTAGTTTATCACGGAACCACCCGTTTTCATAACAATGCCCAAGAACCATAACATAAATGTGTCACATAAAACATGCATAAAGGAAACATAACATTTTCACATTTCAATCACAGTATAACATTTTAGTATATTTAAATATTGAATCCATAAAAAAAGAAACCATTTCCAAAACCATTTAAAAACATTTAATAAAGATATTTTTGAATCAAAGTGTCCCATACCACCTTGAAGCTTAAAATTTTAATCCATTAATATCCATATAAATAAATCCTTAAAACCATTTTGAAAACATGGATATTAATAAGAACATTTAAAAAGATATTTTGGTTAAAGGGGTTTTACCAAAATTAGAGACTCTTGAATACAACAATTGAGGAATAACATTTAGTCAGAACTTTATAATATCATGAGAATAAATGGATTCATGATATAATACTCCAAAGGACAGTATATACACCATATAAGAGTGAATTGGTGCATAACAACAATGAACCCTCAATAGAAATGTCAAATGTGATGAAATCCCTTATAAAGAAGGTATCCTTAAATTAAGGACAAATAAATCTCAAAAAATATGTGTGACAAATATATATACACCCAATATAAGTGGATATTAAGTGTAAAACAATAAAAGGTCATTCACACATATTCAATGGATGACATATTCAATGACTACAAGTTGAACCCAAAGAAGTCGAAATTGGGTTAAGAAGTTCCCTTGACAGCCTAACGGCGTCCCATCAAAATGAGTTGATGAGAGATAAAAAGAGTATCTCATCACTTGGACACAAAATTTACATCATTAAGGATATATTAGAACATATCCCAACATAACAATATGTAAATTAAAAGACCCAATAAAAGAAGTCTTTTAAAAAGAGGAGGGTGAAAGGTTCCCTTACCGACTTGGGTATCTTTCAAAACATACACCCCATGAAATAAGGGCAATAAATCATTGATGTAAATACTCATAAACAAAAGTACATTACACAAAGAGTAGAATAATGGGCAGTACATACACCACTCAAAGGAAATTGGGGCAAATGTAGCATAAATCTCACGGGGATAAAAGTGAGATGAAAAATCCCTTACGAAAACTCGGCAGCCTAACGGCGCCACATAAAACTTAAAAAAGGATTGATGAGAGAGAATAGGGTCTCTCATCACATGAACATAAAAATTACAGTAGGAGTAATATAAAATAATATCCCAATCATAATAAAGATGAGCTTAAAAGAAATTACATAAAAGAGTGTACTTAAAAGGAAAGAGAGTTGTAGGATCCCTTACCTCGGGTCCGACTTGACTCGATCGTTCTTTAACGTCCTGAATAATAAACTTGAGTTAATTTCTATTTTCTTAAGAACCTTTTCCAAGTTCATTATTCCTTTTATATCAATTATTGACATGTTGTGAACATTATGTAATCATTTAAGTTAATAATGTTCATTTTGTCGGTATTTGGTTCTTAAGTCGAAAGTGGACTTCTTAAAATTACATGTTGTTCATGTGGCCAAATGTTTATTATATCCAGAATTGTATTCATGTTGTAGTTATAATATATGTCATATATATCCAGTACATTCATGCATTTATAACATTACATAATCATTTAGAGGTAAGAAATGAAATGCACCGTTCATGGAGACGGTAAGCCGTACGTACGCATGAACGCTACTTTCATTTCTATTCGTATTTTATAGAATGGAATAATAATGATATAAAGGTATATTATAATTCCAGTATAATATCATATTTAATATCATAGTTCCATCCTTTATATGTCCCACATATGGTATTTAACGAATCAAATCACTTTGAGGGGGCGGTAGTCCGCGCTTCCTTAAATGAAGATATCGTGTTTACCCATAATGGGAACCATAAAGGTTTGACCAAAATGTAAAAAACAGAATCTTAAGGAAAACATAAACATACTATATATCATATATAAAAATAGTGACATCATAATGGCCACCTTTGAAGGTGTTAAATGAGTATTGAACAATCATCGTTTCGGGAGGCAGAATTTCACCATCCACGGAAACCGTATGTTCTTTAACCATTTGATGTAGTTGTGTGAGAGTGTAGCTCAAATAAATATTATAAAAACATCCTAGTATATTTAAGATACTGTTGTTGTTACAAAAGAAGTAAATAAAAAGAGATTAGGGGGTTGGAGAAGTAAAATAAAACAAATGAATATGAGAGAAACAATTACCTTTAAAAGTGTAACTCTTTTTGATTTGAGCCTAAAGTCTTCCTTTGAAAGGATTCTGCCCAAGGTAAATCCTCTAGGATGAGGAGAGGGATGTGGAGAGAGCAAATGGGCAGGGGTTGGCCGAGCCAAAGGCTTTTGAAGTGTGTGAAATAAGGTGGAGGTGGGGGCCTTTTATAAGAGAAGAGGAGGGGCACTTTTGGAAAGCAAAGAAATATTACTTTATTTGAAAATGCTTTTCGGTTTTAAAGGGTCCCACATTGGTAGAATTCGTGGATAAGGTGATAAGGCATCGAAATCCACTCATCCAATTGGTTTTGTCCATGTGTATATTGTAGATTTTTCATTATCTTTCCATTTTAATTAAATTGTCAAATAATGATGTCATCGCTGCATCATTATTATGTCATAAATAATTTAATTTCTTTAATGTCTAAAAATTATAAAAAAAAATACTATGATATAGGAAATCTTTTTATCTTTCCAATGACTATTTATAATCAAAATTTGGACTTGTATAACCCCACTTAAAAATTGTTTTAGTAAAACATACTATGTTAGTGTCATTTTCACTTTAACATTAAATAAAAAGTATTTTATGTTATTTCCCAACAAAAGTGGATCCATGGGGTCCCCAAGTTAGGCCATGGCTTGTCTTGGTCGGCCATGACACAACCAATAGGGTTGTGACATGTGTCTAGGTCATTTCATTTTTTTAAAGTATTATTTATACCTTAAACTACACTAATTATCACTAATCGCGATTAAAAACTTAATAAGTTACTATTCACCAAAAAATTATTATAATCTCATTGAACCACATTTTACTTCTTAATGACAACCATGTATGTCGGATTTTTAAAATTCAATACACATTAGTGGTAAACTTTCATTTAACTGAAAAATCAGTTTGCTTGATTATCACTTAGTGGTTTCACTATTCATCAAAAATTGATGTTTTTCAGAAAATTACCAAAAATTCACCCTAAGCTATATTTGATATTCTGAATTCAAAAATGAAGTCCGTTTTACAAAATTCAAAACATATTAGTCACATTAATTAATTTAATAATTAATTCCCGCTGTCAGAGCAAATAGCGTGTTTTTATAAAACAATAAGTATCAAAAGATTGACACCAGTTTAAGTCCGATTTCAAAGTGAAATTAATTCCAACCACCACTATTGGATTAAATGGTAAAAATATTTCCTAATTTCACTTTAAAACCAATTCAAAAGATAATCTAATCATATAAATAAATTAGATTAAAAAGTGGTTTTGAATTAAAATACAACATTTTACACTATTCCTTAAAAAAATGAACTTTATCGGAAAGATACCAAAAATTTACACAAAGTAAATTTTGATGTCCCGATTCTTAATAAGAGTTTTATTTGGTCCAAAAGAATGTTTAAGAGTGAACAAAACTATATTTAATGATGGTTCAACATCAAAAGGTGATAAGTGAACCTTTAGTGAAAACTAGGGCATATACGCCTAAAATTGAATTCTTTCCGTATTTTAAGCCTCTATTCTTTATTGGATAAATGTAAAAACAATTAAAAACATATGAAATCATTTTTTAGTTATTTCTATCCATTCCCTCCAATACAACGGCTACATGTTAACTATCATTTAAAATAATATTATTTTATTATTAGAGTGCAACGTAAGATTCCCAAGAAACTCGTTGTTGCGTGTTGGGTACGCCATCGAGCATAGCGTCCCCTTTAAAGTCATATTAATATTTTATTCACAAATATGGATAAATACAAAAATGTCGTATTCTTTATTTACCTGGGGTGTTACATATTTCAATCTAGATGATCAATACATATGAATATAGATATCTTCAACCTATGGAACTAAAAACATCTAATGTTCCTATTGGTGGATTAGTTCTCATAATATCTCATCCTTAAAAATTACCAAGTGTAAAAATATTATGAATAATTCTCAATGATTATAACCCTCAATCACTTAATATTAAGTCATTATAATTTTCTTATTATATTGATATATCTATACCATAATTCATGTTTTAAGATTACTTTCACAATATCTACATATTCTCATTATAGATAGCAACTGTTATACCATTTTTTGGACATATAATCTGAGTACAATTCCATATATGGTAAAGATATAAGTAATAATATAATCAAGGTGACAACATCACATGTATATATCATGATATATATATATATATATATATATATATATATATATTTGTGTGTGTGTGTGATGTGGTAATCGATTAGTATAGGATCATGTTGGGTCTGGTGAAAATTTTCTCACAAAAATTACAATTACACTATACCCAACTTCTTACTAATCTAACTTTCCTAGTTTTCACATAAAAATTTATCCTCTATAAAGATATGGATTTTTTTTATTTGGTATGTCATGTTTTCCTCAATGGCTACTATATTAATCTAAATATCACCTCTTTTAGTAAAATCCCTTAATGAATAAAGCTTTTAAAGTATATTATTAGTTCCATTATGTGACCTAGGATTAGTATATATTTTATTTGGTTCTACATTACTAGATATAGTTACAATATATAATAAAATATATATATATATACTATTTTTTAATCTATATTAGAAACCTCTACGTAATCTATTTTTGTTAAAGAATTTATTACCATGGGTTTCATTGAGGTTATCTAGATAATTGACCCATTGTTAAACAAAAATACATGGCTTGAATATGGTTTAAGATCATCATGATCTATTTGGAATCAACCATCAGTGTATCCATCACCACTATCTCTTTGTCTCCTCCACAAACAAGGAAAATATCCTTTATATACCATAATTACTTTATGATAGTCTAGACTGATGTTTAGTGAAGATAACGATGATTTTCATGTTATATTACCACTATGATGAAGTAATAGGTAACATCAAACATCATACATAACATTAAATACATGATAAATTCCATTATTACATCATAATAAATTTTATTAATTATGATTATATAATATTGTATAAGTGGAAGACCATTATTAAATACCATAATGTTGTGTCACACTTACAACCATCCTCCCATGGATTGTTCTCTATTATAACTTTTAGTGAACTTATCAATATATTTACTTTGAAATAGTCTAATCAGATAATGAGATAAATCTTGATAGTTAATCCCTTGAATGTAGGCTACTTAACTTAAGTATTTCATGAATAAGAACTCATCTAACCAAGTCTTGACTAAAATTAAAAAATGAAATTAATTACACGATAATAATACGTCATCAATATATAATACTTTAAAAATAATGAAAATCCTATTGAACATATTTTAGAGACATGTTTCAATTATTCTTCTATGAAATATAAATTCAATTATGTCCTCATAAAAACCAAACAAAAATCTATTCTTGTGATTCTTGATTTAATCTATAAATATATATTTCTAAATTTTGTTACCTTTTATCATTATTTGATTTCACAATCCCTTATAGCTTTTTTATATAAAAATATTTGACTAATTTATGACTAAGGAAAGCAGTTTTCATACCTAGTTTCTAAATTTCATAATTAGGGATAGCTACCTTGGAATTTATAATTATAATAAATTTTACCATTGTGACTGGTGAAATTGGTATTTTATAGTCAATACCTTGGAATTATAAGAAAAAAATTGTAACTAATGATTATTTATTATTATTTACTTTACTATCCATGTTCAACATATTATTGAATGCAAATTTACACCCAATAGGTTTTACATCAGCTAGTGGGTCTAGAAAATTCCAAATATTATTTAAGTATTTGGAATCCATTTCAGAATTCAAAACCTCTTTCTAGTAAACAATTGTTTTTATCCAATAATTCAAAATTATTAAGTGGTTTACTATCTTAATTATATAATATTTCACCTAAATCAATGGTAAGAAAACTATAAGTATATTTTTCACTTACCATTATTATTGAACTATACAATTATTATGTCCTAAGTAGTTTTTATTCTTTAATTAATTCTTGTGGAGTTTGTTCTATACAAACTCAGGTAAATTTTAATATTCAAATTCATTGAATTAAATCATGCTCCCGTAATTTTCACTAGAAATATTCTTTCTTTCTAGAAATTTTGAATGTCTTTCCATAACTACTTTTCTTATTAACGTTTATATATATATAATATTCTCTACTTTTTTTAGTATATTCAAAAAATATGATAATTTGGCCACATAATGTTGATATTTCATTGTGTATTATCTTACAGAATTATATACATCCCCATATATGTATGTGTGGAAAACCGGGATTATTTTTAAACTATATATCATATATAATCCCTTCATCCACTTTATTTGGTACTCATTTTAGTTTATATTACACTCATTTAAAAACATAGGTAACTCCCCAAACCCAGTTACCCAGAGTCGATGCATTATTTTAATACATTGGCATGATTACAAGGAATCAAGTCCCGAAGTAATGATCAATTTAGAATTCTTGGAAAATAGATTACATACATGAACATTACATTACACATTATAAAATAAAACACAACATAAATGATCCTTTGAGAATGCCATTAATCCCCAAGCTTAACCCTGATTATCAATCATAATACACTTCTTGTAATCCATGGAAAATAAAACATATGAAAGGGGTGAGATTAGATTCTTAGTAAGGGAAAATAATTTAGTGAAAGCTATAAACATTTAAGGCAAGATGTGCAATAGAAACAACATCCTTTTAAACATAAACTTGAACATAATATGGTAAAAATAAATCAAACATTACCATATAAACATGCACATGTATATTCTACTAGTCGAATAATCCCAGGTAATAACAAATTTCATAATGAGGGAATGCCTAACACTGGACATAATTACCATAGAGTCAAGGCCTCGTTCCAAGAATACAAAAAAAAAATTGTCAAGGCATTGTGCCAAGACACTAGTTTTTCTTGTGAGACCTACCGATGCATCGAGGAGCTATAGAGGGCTCCACCCGTCACTTACTAAGTCCACTAAATTCCTCATATGAAAAGGTTGAAACATAAAATAAACATTTGTATTAAAACTAGAATACGAAATTTCAATACATTAATTATAAACCATTAATGGTATAAAAATAGAACATCCACAGTCAAACATATCATAACTCATTCAATAAAACATGAAAGATTTTATTATAATAAATCAACCTCAATCAAAAATAATATCCAGTAAAGGATGCTGCCATAGTTGAAAATGATGAGTAAAACTTTTTGAGAGAAATACCCTTTTTGTAAAATCATTTAAAAGCCACACATTTATAAAGGAAGTAATTTAAACGATATTTTGGAATCAAAGTGTCCCATACCATTTTGAAACTTTTGAAAATAATTATCATTTCAAAACATTCATGTCCATATAAATAAATCCTTAAAATCATTTTTGAAAACATGGACATTAATTAAAAATGTATAGAAAGATAAATCTTTAAAACATTTAAAATTATAATCTGGATAAATACTACTTTTCACAAATCCTTAAAATATTCATTTTGAAATCATTTTTATGAAAATGGACATGGATGATAAAAATTTCCCATTAAATACTTACACATAAACAATCCCAGATAATATTGAGATTGAGGAATTAACCCTTACCAATTTGGTAAATTACGAGACATACACCCCATGAAAGAATTATCATACAATGAATATTTAAATACACATAAATTAAAGTGTATTACACAAAGAATGAAATTATGGGTAGTATATACACCACACAAAAGGTAATAGTGGCAATATGGCATGAATCTCACGGGAATAAGGAGTGAGATAAAAACCCCTTACCTTGCACTTTCCTTTAGTCGAGGGGTCGTTTAACATCCTATATGAAGACTGTAGTATGTTATTAAATTATACCAGAACCATATTAATATTTATGATATCATACATTATTCATTTTTTGACTTTATACTAACCATTTATTAATAATTTCCATGTTAAATTAACATTTCGGGTAATAATATCTTTATTTATCATACGTGTTTTAACTTTTTACTCTTGATTGAATCACTTAGATAATGATTTAAATAATTCCAGAATATAAAACATGATTTATATATCATATATATTTATAATATAAATATGTATATTAGACATATATGGATAACACCGTTTATGGAGACGGTAGTCCGTACGTACGCATAAACGCTATTTCTGTTTTCATAACATATTGAATGGAACTAAGTGAATAAAATATATTTAAGTACATATATATATATATATCTCTAGTATCATTATTATTTCATATATTACAAACATATTAGTAATATATGTATTTATATTCGTCGATGAATGGTGAATGTGGAAATGAATCTCATCACGTCGTGGAGACGGTAATCCATACGTACGCACGAGCGAAAATATAATTATTCTGATATTAAAATAATATATAATTGGATGTTATATCATATATACAAAATAATTATCATGTTATATTTATTATTTAAATCAAATACACATCATTATTATACCCATCAAAATAATAATGTATTGAATAACAATTACACCACGATGTGGAGACAGTAAGCTGTATGTATGCACGTATGGTGACATGTCATTCCAAGGGTGGATAGAATAATTAATTTGGTTGTACCATAATTATAATAACATCACAGTATATATAAGATACTGGATTTATTATTTTATATTGGAAACAACAAATAAAAAGGAAGTGGAAGAAGAAAGGAACATGAAATAGGGTGGTGAAATCATTACCTCTTCTTCGGGTTCTTCATTTTGATTTGATCAAAAGGGATCCATAGGTTGGCTTTATGATAAAACTAAGGCCTATAGGTTTAAGGGAGGATATTTTAGAGGGTATCTGGGCAGGGTTTGGCTGAACAAAATGGCTTATAAAGTGTGAATTAGAGTGAAGGGGGACTTCCCTTTTATATGAGGGGTGAGGGGCACCTTTGGAAAAACATAAAATATTATTTTTTAATAAATTCATATTGGGTTTATAATAGCTCCAAATTGATTTATTTCGAGTATAAGGTGTTTATGGGTCGAAATCCACTCAAACAATAGGTTTTAGACAGGTTTGGGTCACTTT
Source organism: Viscum album (assembly GCA_963277665.1). Classification (NCBI taxonomy): domain Eukaryota; kingdom Viridiplantae; phylum Streptophyta; class Magnoliopsida; order Santalales; family Viscaceae; genus Viscum; species Viscum album. Next base: position 399,101,376 of record OY728133.1, on the reverse strand, counting down.
ATTAACCTTATCTTTTAGTTTTAACTCTTAGTTAATTAGTTTGACATTTACCATGTCTGTTTGTATTTTTATATTTTATGGTTAATAAACTTACTATAAACTTCCACTAAATAACCAAGTGGTACATTAATGATACAAATATCTTTATATAATAACTTTTGCTGAACCTTATATTTTTATGAATAGAATATCAATTAATAATATAATATTTGTTTTAGAAACTTTTTTATGTCAATTTTGACACTATTGGGTATTTTGTTTTTGATAAATTCATAAAAGCATTATTACTTCAAGAAAAATTCATATAAACAATAATAATATGTCATATTAACCTAGAAAATTATTTTAATTCATAAAAAGTCTCAAATTACATTTATTTGGGTATTTATAATATCAATTATCTTAGTCTTTCATTAATACAGTAATTACTACATCATCAATGTCTCACAAATAAATTAAATTATTCAATGTCTAAAAATTATAAATAAAATACTATTATGTAGAAAATATTTTCATCTTTCTAATGAATATTTATAATCTAATTTATATTATGTATAACCCTATATTAAAAATGTTTTAGTTATTAAACATTGATTTTAACTCTTTTAAATCTTCTTTGAATTAAATAATAATAAATGTCCTAATCTAATACAAGTGGACATAATTGATAATATTTTATTCCTAATGTTGTTTTTGGTCTAGATAAACCTATAAAATAGAATTAGGACATGTGTTAGGGTAATATTAATATCATTTTTTCCCTTAATTACCATATTTACTTTTAACCGTGGTAAATAAAAGTAAAAAGATACTATTCACAAAAATTATTTTTATCTTATTGAACCACATTTTAATCTTTGATATTAACTATGACTCTAGGATTTTTTAAATTCCACTCACATACGTGGTAAAATTAAATTTTATTTGAATTTACAAATTCTCCTAGGAGGTGGGTAAAAGACAGTGAAAAGTTCAATAAACTTTTCTTATATCTAAAATTATTATAAACTGACTCCAATGAATTAAATTGAACTTATATAGGTATTATGTATCTATTTTGACCTAAAATAAATTTATATAAAATAAATAATTATTTACATAAAAATTTAGTTCTAAACTATAACTCAATGTTTTTCACTATTCATCAAAAATTAAAAGTTTTCAGAAAAATACCAAAATTTTACCCTAAGGTAATTTTGATATTCCAAATTTAATAATGAATTCTATTTTACCAAATTCAAAACATATAAGTTTAATTTCTTAATTTAAAATTAATTTCCACTGTCAAAACCAAAAGGAGTATTTTTAAGAAATAATAACTATCAAAAGTTTGACACTTGTTTATGTCTGATTTCAAAGTGAAATTAATTAAAATGACCATAATTGGATTAAATAGTAAAAATATAGTCTATTTCTATTTCCAATCCATTAAAATTTATAAGTTAACACTATAAATTATTTTAATTAAAAAGGTTGTTTTTAGTTAAAATATAGTATTATTCACTATTTACCAAAATATTAAAGTTATCAGAAAAACATCAAAACATTATAGAAACTAAATTCTTATGTCCTGGTTCTAAAGAAGAAGTTTATTTTGTCAAATTAAATATATAAAAGTTTCAAATATTGGATTCAAAAAGGCTTCGCCATTAATAGGTGGTAAAATTGCATTTTTTTAAAATTACTTCTCTTATCTGAAAAAATGTATTTGTTCTTACATTATGTCTAAGAAACTGAGAATATGGATTCTAAAATTATAAGGATTATATAAAGTTCAAAATCTAGTTAATACTATTTATAACTGCTTTTGAACGGCTATTTTGGTAAGTCATGTTGCACTAGAACTCGGTGTTGTGTGTAGTGCAAGTTATTGAATTACTTTGAAAAAATAACGTACTATGAAATCATGGGGTGTTACATTCTTCCCTCCTTCAATAAATTTCGTCCCCACAATTTGAAATTATTTTTCTAAAATAAAAGGTTGAAAATAGAAAATACCTTTGGGAAAACCCACATCGGAAATTAGGATAAAAAAATTTAGTCTTAATAAGAGGAAAAGAGAAATGAAAGGGTCGCCACCAAATTATGATCTCGATTAGGAGAACATTGGTGGAAATTTGAGACATATAATTGGAGGAAACGTAAATATTTATAGGTAGTGATTGAGGTCATCAATCACAAATAATTGTAGAATTTTGGGCTTCAAAGCCACCAATCTATGATGATTTAAAATACCATCGTTTAAAAAAAATTTAAGGTATTAGGATAACACATTTTTGGTTTTAAGATTCCTTATCTAATGTTTAAGAATTTATTTCTTCATAGAATAAGAGAAAAAGAAAATGTATACTTTTCAGGTAGATTTCCATCCTTTAAGTAATTTCTACCACAAACTCATCTTTCACTCTAAAAGATAATATAACTTAAAAAATATTATATTTATCCTATTCATATAGGGTTTCAAAAAAAATTAATTTATAATTCATCTACCAAAACCTTTAAAAAACTAAATTATTCAATCCTAGACATCACGTGGGTTAGTGATATGTGATACACAATTGTCTCCCTTCGGTTGTGGGTTCAAGTCTCGTGGCCTTGCCGGACGTGACGGGTTGCCACCTGACCTCCAGGTTGTTCTTTTTATAGAAATCCAAAAATAACCTTAACAATAGTATCCAATTTCAAACTTAATCCATTCCAACCTTTAGAATTATCCAAAATACTTATATCCAAACACTCATTCCAAAATTTATTTGAAAGTTAAACATAATGAGAATCCTTTTTTCCAAGTAATAACATGTGAACGCCTTCGTCATGTATTCTTTTACAACACCGCAACATCCTAAATTACCAAAATAAACCATCTATTATTCCAAAAACACTACCTCATTATCAGGACCATATTAAGGATTACCTTTCCTTCAACCAAGTGTTTTTAAAAAAGTGTAGCTTACTATTAAGTCACTCTTCTTAGAACCATATAATCTCAAATCCTCAATAAAATAGTACTGCAATACAATCCTTATTTATCTCCATAATTCATGTAACTAGTATACTGTTCATACAACACTCAAATGAAATAATTATATAATAACAAGATAAGAACACTAGTCATTCTTCTTCATCTGAGGTAGTATCATAACTTGATTATCATCTAATAACATCATTTGCGGTATACTCTAATGAATGGGTCATTGATTCGTGTAGTGTATCAATGCCTTGAAGATGATTCATTTTACATTTGAAAACTTTTTATTACCCTTGCAATCACGTACTTGGTGTCCTTTTTCTCCAAACTTATAACAAACTCTCATTCCCTTCAAGAATTTACCAAGCTGATTCATTCTACATTTATCACATATTGTAAAATCCTTCTTTCCCTTATTCCCTTTATACATCTTTCTTTCTAACATCATTTTCTTCTCGGGCTTCCCTTCTAAGACATAGGATTCAAATAATTCTTTACTGATCATATTAACACATGATACTATTTATTAATATGACAATAATACGTGGGAGAATATTTTCTTTCTAAATGTTGGCTTAATACCATGAATGATATGACCCTTCTTAATTTTTGGAACATTGGTATTGTTGGAGTTCTCATTCCTTCTACTTCGAGCCATTTCTAATCAATGGCACACACTAAGTCACTTTATGAATCAAAATTCATAATTCCAAACATGTAAAATACCTAATGTAAACTGAATAGTTTCTGGATATAATCCACAATCAAAAAAATGTTTTCTTTGAAGAGGTATATACACATAACCCCTTCATAGTGGGTTGTAAAGAAAATGAGAATTATCCTAAGCATATCCGTCGGGAGTTTCGTAACCAAGAGTGCAGTAAGGCCTGTTTTTGTGCACCAGTTCCCGTTCAAGTCTAGCTCAAAGCGGTGTTTTCGGGTTTTACCCCTAGGTACATCTATGCCAGATCCGCCTCTACCTGCTCGTATCCAGACATAGGTGTATTTTCTTGTAAAACTCAAAAAATATCTACATTACCAAAATATTAGGAAGTCCTTCTATAATAATCCTCAATGTTTATCTTAGGTCTATGTGCTCTAATCAGATTTTATCTAAATATAGCTTCTAAGTTTATTTCTAAACTTCCTCTGATACCAACTATAACACCCCGACCCCAGTTACCTACAGTTGGTGCATTATTTTAATACATTGTCATGATTACAAGGAATCATGTCATGAAGGACCGATTAGTTTAGCATTCTTGGAAAATATATTACATACATGAAAATTACATTACACATTAGAAAATAGAACACAACATAAATGATCCTTTGAGAATTCCTTTAATCCCCAATCTTAACCCTAATTATCAATCATAATACACTTCTTGTAATCATGGGAAAATAAAAAATAACAAAGGGGTGAGCTCAGATGCTCAGTAAGGGTAAATAATTTAGCGAAAGCTATAAACATTTAAGGAAAAATGTGCAATAAAAACAATATCCTTTTAAACATAAACTTGAACATAATATGATACTAATAAATCAAACATTACCATATAAACATGCACATGGATATTCTACTAGTTGAATAATCACATGTAATAACTAACTTCATAATGAGGGAATGTCTAACGACAGACATCATTACCACATAGTCAAGGCCTCGTGCCAAGACTACAAAAAAAATTATCAAGGCCTTGTTCCAAGACACTAGTTTGTCTTATGAGACATACCGATGCATCAAAGAGATATACCGGGCTCCACCCGTCACTTACTAAGTCCACTGCATTCCCCATATGAAAAAGTTGAAACATAACATAAACATTCGTATACGAAATGTCAATACATTAACCATAAACCATGAATGGTATAAAAATAGAACATCCATAGTCAAAGATATCATAACTCATTCAATACAACATGGAAGATTGTAATATAATAAATCATCCTCAATCAAAAATAATATCCAGTAAAGGATGATGCCATAGTTGAAAATGATGAGTAAAACATTTTGAGAGAAATATCCTTTTTGTAAAATCATTTAAAAGTCTCAAATTTATAAAGGAAATAATTTAAACGATATTTTTGAATCAAAGTGTCCCATACCATTTTGAAACTTTTGAAAATAATTATCATTTCAAAATATTCATGTCTATATAAATAAATCCTTAAAATCATTTTGAAAACATGGACATTAATTAAAAATGTTTAGAAAGATAAATCATTAAATCATTTTAAATTATAATATTGATAAATACTACTTTTCATAAATCCTTAAAATATTCATTTTGATATCATTTTTATGAAAATGGACATGTATGATAAAAATGTCCCAGTAAATACTTACACATAAACAATCCGGGATAATAATGAGATTGAGGAATTAACCCTTACCAATTTGGTAAATTATGAAACATACACCCCATGAAAGAAGTATCATACAATGAATATGTAAATACACATAAATTAAAGTGTATTACACAAATAATACAATTATGGGAAGTACATACACCACACAAAAGTTAATAGTGGCAATATGACATAAATCTCACCGGAATAAGGAGTGAGATGAAAACCCCTTACCTTGCACTTTCCTTTAGTCGAGGGGTCATTTAAACTCTTGTATGAAGACCGTATTATGTTATTAAATTATACCAGAACCATATTAATATTTATGATATCATAAATTATTCATTTTTTACTTTATACTAACCATTTAATAATAATTTCCATGTTAAATTAACATTTCGGGTATTAATATATATTTTTATCGTACTTGTTTTAACTTGTTACTCTTGATTGAATCAATTAGATAATGATTTAAATACTTAAAGAATAAAAAACATGATTTATATATCATATATATTTAGAATATAAATATTTATAATAGACATATATGGATAACATTGTTTATGGAGACGGTAGTCTGTACGTACGCATAAACGTTGTTTCTGTTTTCATAATGTATTGAACAGAACTAAGCGAATAAAATATATTTAAGTATATATATATATATATATATATATATCCAGTATCATTATTATGTCATATATTACAAACATATTAGTAATATATATTTTTATATTCGTTGATGAATTGTGAATGTGGAAATGAATCTAATCGCGTCGTGGAGACGGTAATCCGTACGTACGTACGAGCGAAAATATCATTCTTTTGATATTAAAATAATATATAATGGGATGTTATATCATATATACAGAATCATTATCATGTTATATTTATTATTTACATCAAATACACATCATTATTATACCCATCCAAATAATAATTTATTTAATAACAATTACACCACGACGTGGAGAGGGTAAGCCGTACGTATGCATGTATGGTGACATGTCATTCAAAGGGTGGATAGAATAATGAATTTGGTTGTACCATAATTATAATAACATCAAAGTATATAGAAGATACTAGTGTTATTATTTTATAATGGAAACAGCAAAGAAAAAGGAAGTGGAAGAAGAAATGAACTTGAAAGATGGTGGTGAAATCATTACCTCTTCTTCGGGTTTTTCCTTTTGATTTGATCAAAAGGTCTCCATAGGTTGTCTTTCTGATAAAACTAAGTCCTCTAGGTTGAAGGGAGGATATTTAAGAGGGTATTTTTGTAAGGGTTTTTCTGAAAAAAAATGGCTTATAAGGTGTGAATTAGAGTGAAGGGGGACTTCCCTTTTATATGAGGGGTGAGGGGCACCTTAGGAAAAACTTAAAATATAATTTTATAATAAATTCATATTCGGTTTATAATGGCTCCAAATTGATTTATTTTGAGGATAAGGTAGGTATGGGTCTAAATACACTCAACCAATAGATTTTAGACAGTTTTGGGTCACTTTATTAACCTTATCATTTAGATTTAACACTTAGTTAATTAGTTTGACATTTACCATGTCTCTTTGTATTTAATATTATATGGTTAATAAACTTACTATAAAATTCCACTCAATCCCCAAGTGTTCCATTAATGATACAAATATCATGATATAATACCTTTTTCCGAACCTTATATTTTTAGAAATAGAATATCAATTAATAATATAATATTTGTTTTAAAAACTCTTTTATGTCAATTTTGACACTATTGGGTATTTTGTTTTTGATAAATTCATAAAAGCATTATTACTTCGATAAAAATTAATATAACCAATCCTAATATGTCACATTAACCTATAAAAGTATTTTAATTCATTAAAAGTCTCAAATTACATTTATTTGTGTATTTATAATATCAATTATCTTAGTCTTTCATTAATACAGTAATTACTGCATCATCATTGTGTCACACATAAATTAAATTATTTAATGTCTAAAAATTATAAATTAAATATCATTATGTAGGAAATATTTTTATCTTTATAATTAATATTTATAATCTAATTTATATTATGTATAACCCTATATTAAAAATGTTTTTGTTTTTAAACATTGATTTTAACTCTTTTAAGTCTTTTTTGAATTAAATAACAATAAATGTTATAATCTAAACCAAGTGGACCTAAAAGATAATATTTTATTCATAAAGTTGTTTTTGGCCTAGATGCACCTGTCCAATAGAATTTGGACATGTTTTCAGGTAATATTTATATCATTTTTTACCTTAATTACCCTATTAACTTTTAACCGTGGTAAATAAAAGTAAAAAGTTACTATTCACAAAAAAAATTATCTTATTGAACCACATTTTACTCCTTCATATTAACTGTGTTTCTCGGATTTTTTAAATTCCACTCACAGAAGCGGTAAAATTAAGTTTTATGTAAATTTACAAATTCTCCTAGGAGGTGGGTAAAAGATGGTGAAAAGTTCAATAAAATTTTTATATATCTATAATTATTATAAACCGACTCCAATGAATTAAATTGACCTTATATAGGTATTATGTATTTTTTTTACCTAAAATAAATTTAAATAAAATAAATAATTATTTAAATAAAAATTTAGTTTTAAACTATAACTCAATGTTTTTCACTATTCATCAAAAATTAAATGTTTCCAGAAAAATATCAAAATTTTCCCCTAAGCTAATTTTGATATTCCGAATTCAATAATGAAGTATATTTCACCAAATTAAAAACATATAAGTTTCATTTATTAGTTTAAAATTAATTTCCCCCGTCAAAACCAAAAGGCGTATTTTTAAGAAATAATAACTATCAAAAGTTTGACACTTGTTTATGTCCAATTTCAAAGTGAAATTACTTAAAATGACCATAATTGGATTAAATGGTAAAAATATAGTCTATTTATATTTCCAAACCATTAAAATTTATAAGTTAACACTATAAATTATTTTGATTAAAAATGTTTTTTTCAGTTGAAATATAGTATTATTCACTATTCACCCAAATATGAAAGTTATCAGAAAAACACCAAAACATTATTGAAACTAAATTCTTATGTCCTGGTTCTAAAGAAGATGTTTATTTTTTCCAATTGAATATATAAAAGTTTAAAATATTGGATTTAAAAAGGCTTCTCTATTAATAGTTGGTAAAATTGCATTTTTTGAAAAATACTTCTTTTATCTAAAAAATGTATTTGTACTTAAATTATGTATAAGAAACTCATAATATGGATTCTAAAATTATAAGGATTATATAAAGTTTAAAATTCAGTTAATACTATTCATAACTGCTTTTGAACAGCTAGTTTGGTAAGTCGTGGTGCGTTAGAACTCGGTGTTGCATGTAGTGAAAGTTATTGAATTACTTGGAAGAAATAACATACTATGAAATAATGGGGTGTTACACATATCTCAAAAAGGGTAATGGAAGTGTTTTATGGCTCATAAAAAGTACCACCATGTCAATAAATATGTTATTACTCCTTTTATTAACACCACTTCACTAAGGTGCATAAAGAGTAGTGAGTTGGTAGAATATCCCATTTGAATTTATGTAATGTTGGTTATATATGATACACCTCAATATATGTGGAGTTTCATAATTTTATTTCCAACAAAATTCCATAATTTTTTATATTCCTTATAAATATTTAGTGAATTTGAAAAATACATAATTAATAAAACTTAAATGTATCTGCTAAAGTTTTTTATAAAAGTAATTAAGTATGAGAACCCTAATAATTTTACTATAAATGGACTATATACATTAGTTTTATTTAATTCCAAAAATTCAATATATATTTATCCTTCACCATTTAATGTTTATTTAGTCGTTTTCCTTATAAACATGTGTAATATACATTTAATATTTTTAATATAAAAGAGTAAAAGGACCTTTCTTTATATAATTTTTTTAAATTTCTCTTCATTTACATGACTAAGCATAAATTTATATAGACATGTGGAATATGAGTCTTATTCAATAGATTTTTAATTTATGGGTAACATTGGGTTTTCATGTTTAAGTATGAACAAGCTAGTATTTATATGTCCCAACCTTAACATATGTATTTCTTATCAAATAAATAAATCTTATTTTAAAACATGAAATGAAATCCTATTTTTTATAATCCTGACATAGATAAAAAAATTAACATAATAATATTTTTACAGTACAAGGAGAACTCCATTTGGTATATATAAATAGTATTTTGATATTTTTAGTGTTGAATATTTGTCCTCATTAGCTACTTAAGGATCCACTTTGACTTTTTTAAATCGTTTGGAATTTATTTTTTCTTATAATTGAATACATGCCACACCGTAACCTTTTTTTCCCTATTTTTCTTTATTTATTATTTATTTTATATCATTCACCTTGAGTTTCTAAAGGTTTTGGTTGAAATTCTTAGTTTTGGGTAGTTTTCTTTTTATTTCACATTTTGGGGAGAACTATGCGACTACCTTTACGAAGGTAACTCTTATAGTTCATTTTTTATCACATGGTTTAGTCTACATGGGAAGAATATGGTTGAATCTAAACCATGATATTCCTAGGTTAAACAATGTGGTACCTTTTTATTAAAGGTAATAGTGTACTACTAGCACATAGTTAGTAAAAACCATATGACAAGCAAGTTAAAGGGGTCTCTAAAATTGATAGAATCATTCCACACATTTAAAGAATAGTTTCCCAAACCATGTGATAAAAAATATGAGGTTCTCAATTATTATTTCACAACTCAGGTTCCACTAAAACAGGTCCTTGGTATAGTTCACCAAATGACCTCAAGTGCACCTCCACATATTCTAGAGGTTGCTGACTAGTAGTAGGAGTTTAAGATGGTACAGTGAGGAGACTATACTCGCATAACAGAATTCATAGTATAAATATAAATTACCAAGAATCATACACATCAGAGTATTAAAAATAATAAATACACTATACATACTATAATAAAAGGTCTTTAATAGACCTGTCATACATATAACATCGATCACCCACCGGTCTGATCCCATACAAAAAATGAAAAACAGAAAATAAGCCCAACCTGACCTACAACATCTCTGATTCAAACCTCATAAAACCCATTTATACCATCTGAGGTATCGATACCACCCATGTAAAACACAAAACATCCTCATACCAGTCTTATGTCTGCAAAAACATGTGAGAGCTACTCGGGTACCTAAGTGCAATGGAGGCCTAAGAAGGGTGTGTGTACAACTCAGTTGGACACCACCAATGGTTTCTAAATAAATACCTATTAGTAAAAAATGTATCTAGATATCTACTGATGCACTAAATAAATATGATAGATAAATAAACATGTTTACCCATTAAAAATTTATTATTATCCTTTTAATCATTTGGGTTCTATCGCATCACCCAATCAACCAATCCTACCTCAGCCATGTGAAGATTATAAGCTTTATACTATGGGGGTAAAAATCCTAAATTCATAAGTGGGAATTCATTTCTGAATTAATTTAATCTAGTTTAAGTCAAATCGTAAATCTAGGTAGTAAAACTAATGATTAGTAACATCATGTATAACCATCCCAATAATATATAATACTTGTCGTTCCTCGATCATCAATATAGTACCTATACCATGGATGATTAATTATATGTTCAACATCCTAATCAACAATATGAAATTCCATGTCCATGCCCATAAAATCAAGAACATTAATCCATCCTATAAAAACAATGGTGCATCAAGGTGCCTTGAGCATCAGTCTGGCCTTCCCAAACCATGGATGAGTAATGTCATGTCCAATATCCTAGACCATATATAATAGTAGTGGTTCCTATAGCATCAGTCTAGTACCTACTCATTCATTCAATAATAGTTTATAGAGAAATATTCCATTGAATTTAAACAATAGTTATAGAAAATCAGTCTGAAATTAATTTTTATCTTGAATACAAATGTTCTTACAGCCTTAGTCCAACACCTTGTCTATATAGTATGCTACATCTTTATAGAGAATCAGTCTGGCACCAAAACCATTTCATCATTTATCAAAATACAAAGAGTCAACATCTTGTCCCTAAAAACATTAAAAGGTAATAAATAGAACCTTTCCAAACCATTATCATTTATTGATATCCCTCTAGGAAGTTAACACTAAAATAAGTTCAAAACCTCTCTTTCCCTCAGACATTTAAAAAGATCCATCAAGGAATCTCTCTAAAGGGGTGGAAACCACACACCCATTTCTAACCAACATCGAAATCCAATTATAAAAACCTTTTAATTAAACTACTTATAGTTAAATGCATCATTTTAAATCAATAACCACTTCAAAATATAGATTTTTTCATTGAAACTTGAAATTAGGTTAATCTTAACGCACGCAATTAGAACTATTTTAAGGGCCTCATAATCATTTCAAAGAAATCTTAATATATAGAAACATAAAATTCTATCTTCCCACATGTCATAACCATTTAATACTATGTTCTATCCATTATATTCTTGACCATTTAATTAATCCAACCAATGATATTAACTTGGTTAACTCACCTAATTTACCCTTCATACCCAAACATAACATTTTTAGAGAATGGAACACCCCATGGGAGGCTGTAGGTTTTGTCTTATCAATACCAACGAATATGAAGGAATCTACGAAGGGCCTAAGTTAAAAATTTAAATCCAAAAACTATTTAATTTAACCAAGGAACAAATAGAAAACACAGGGGATTATGGAGAAAACCACATACACATGAAAATAAATTAACAAGACTATGGGTAAATCTCATATACCAGCTACCTACTCAAAAAAGATTTCAATAACATTTCTGTATAAAATAGTCCTTCCAAAGGCTCATCCATGTCCCTTCCAACCTCTTCAGAATCTAACCGATGTCACCATGAAAACTCAGGCTCCAGTATCACACCAAGAAACCACAATTAATTAATAATAATAATAAATTAATCAGTTAATCAATTAAATACCTATGTGGCATAATGTTGGAAAACTAACCAGGTATATCTAAACTTATCAAAACATTATGAACCCACCATGGAAGTTCCGAAACATACCCACTACACCTTTATCATAAAAATACCAAAGAGGTGATACCATATAAATACTTAAATAAATTAATTCATTAGTAAAAACTTATGAAAATTCACTATAGACTCATACCATAACAAAATTTTAGTAATAAACATGTAGAATCCATATTAGGATCTTATATGCTTTGGAAAAACAAAATTCCCATAATCTTTGGATGATACCACCATGATCTGGTGGAATCAAAACTGAATCCCTAAACCCAAAAATTTGAAATTAAGAAAAACTTTGGAGGAGATAAAGGTATGGATGGGGAAGATAAATTTTAATTTAAACATTAAATAAACACCATAAAAACCCCATGATCGATGGGTGGAAGAAATAGAAAGAGGGTTTAGAGACACCTTGTCTATCTACAATGAATGGGGAAGAATGGGGTAGAGAAACCTAAAAACTAGAGGGATCATTTTTGTAAAATCCTCATTTAATGAAATATGGGTAGCTTCATAGTTTTTTCACCCAGTTTTACAAACCATTTGCCAACCATGTGGTTAGAAATGTCCAATCCAACACCCCCACATAGTTTAGATGGATGGTCATAAAACTTATGTACCAACAATGCACACCCCACTAGACAAACTATGTAATCAGGTTCATAATTTGTATGAAACTATGGGAAAGTCGTGCACTATTTGTCATAACCTCCATCACCTCACATGGTTTCTCCTTTTTTTTATTCATATGGTTTACCCAAAATCATGATAAAATAATAAAAGGTAACCATGCTCAGTTCAAAATTAACTGAAAACCTCATAAGCATCAAGGTGTCACCCTGGTTCTCCTAAACTGTGCACACTAAACTGTGCACCTAGGTAAAGAATGGATATAATTTCTAATACATAACCCAACCCCACTAAAGCACATTCGAACAAATAGGATGCCTCTTGAAAATCATTCATAGTCTCAAAACATTACCTTGGTGAATTTCAACTCTCACAATCACATTTCAGGTTTTGATCCAAATTTTTCCCCTCTAGTAAAAAAAATTAAAAATCCTTGTGGAAATTTTAACCCATTCGGATGTGGGATCTTACAACCTCCCCATCATAATACTTCTCATCCTCGATTAGCCTTAGTGGTCAGCCATATATACCACCTGACCTATATTATTCATTGGATTTTAACCAACAGCCTCATTCAACTTTTGATATCCTGAAACACTACTGAGGCACAACATCTAACGCAAGGCCCTCAACTGGCCAAAAACCCAAGATAATGCCCATTTAAAAAATTGAAACACCATAATAGTTCTTACCTGATCCCATACAATTGGAAACATTGATTACAAAATCACTCGATCATTTATAGATTTTTAGTTTCTCCCATAATAATCATTAGCTTATTACAGCCAATTTATGATGCTAAGCACTTTTTCCATCAAAATATTCCAAAGGAACCTCCAACTCACACTCCGAAAATGTGTAGAGCATGGTTCTCATACCATCATTTCCCAACACCCATGGGAACTCAAATCAAAATTGGAACCCACCCTCATCATTCAAGACTAACTGGATTTGATGTATATCCATTTTCTATACACATAATATGAATAAAAAATATTTTCCTCATAGGCCTTATTCAAATTATAAAACACAACTACCATTTCTAAAATGACATTTTAGATAAGATTTAAAACATTACGTACCATTTCATAAACTAACCTAGGTCAAACCATCCCTAGATGAATCATCCCAAAATTGCATGTATTCTATTGTTGGAACCTCATCATCTCACCTAATCTTGATGCCTTCGTAATCAAAGTCATTCCAAAACCAACCAAACTTTCCCACTGTAGTACCTACCTAACTCCCAATGAGATTCCATAGCCAGATCCCCCCACTAACTCAAAATCATCTCCATGCCCAAATGTACCTCTGATGCACTTCCAACATAAGAACCACATACTAATTTTCCTAACTAGTTAGATCTCAAAGTCAAATCTCATCCTAATCATCCACCAAATATGATGTCATGATAAAATTATCTAAATAATTTAATCATGCATCTCAATGGTTTTTCATTGGCATCACAATGCCACCACGACCAATTCCACATTCCTGCAACCCTTCCAACATGAGGGCCACACCTCCATATCTAATACATCACTCCCCACCATAGGAGTGTCATCGTAACTAACTCGTCCAAGAAACCTCATCTGCACTGGAACACACTAAAACCATTGATAACTTATGAATTACAGGAGTTCATCTCACCCTCATCTAAGAGACCAAAAAAACATAAACTATCACTCATTCTCAGTATCTGAGAATGAAACCTATGGTATTTTCAAACATTCTATCCATCATAAGGACCTCACTCATCATTGTTCAGTGGTAAATTTATTACTATATAGTTCCACTTACATGAATCCATTATCAAAACTATATGGAGACCTATCATCAATGAATAACACTAAAACCTCTCCCATTCTTGATGCCACCTCTCACTAAAGGGACATTTCAAACAGATATGATGGTCTCGGGCCTCCCTTCTGGAAATCATCACATCATACACAAATAATTTATCAAACAACTCACAGTTTCCTACATAACCAAATAATATCAGTGCATGGTCTCTCATTTTCTAGTCCATAAGTCAATGGCACTGCTCATCACCCTCACTCATTCCTCTAGCCACCCAATAATGCTCAATCATTAGACACACTTATGTAACCCAACCACAAAACCAATTTATAACATTTTAGAGTTTTATTTCATGAAAACTTATCTAAAAAACCTTATCTACTGACCATGCCTAGCTGGTATGCCCAACTCACCCAATTTAGAGCACCCTTGGTGCTTCTCAAAACAGAACGAAATTAACTAAGACAAACCCACTCACACAACCACTCAAGAATTGATCACTGTTAAAAATTTCCACTAAGTTCATGTACTCTCTCACATTGTTCTTGGAGAAAAATCTATATTTATCCAAACATGGCACCTAACTGATCCTACACCCCAAAACCTCACATTCCACTAAAGCATCATCACTACAACTTCTTTTCATCTGAAAAAAACCAGGAACCTCCATGTTCCTATCACTGTCAATATACTAGGTATACCTCACCTATATAGTTATTAATTAAATAAAATCTTTAAAACTATAACTAAATACCCTTGGACACCACTTGTTCTCCGAATCTAGCTCATAACCTCCAAGAACACCCATATTCATATCCATTATGTGACGAAACGAATCAGTTCTCCATCAAAACTAGAACCCAAACCATCTTATGGTAAGGCCTGAAGGGAATTTCCTATCCCCATGGGCTGGACCAAGTTAATGGGTATCATAAAAAATGGTTTGGGAATGGTTTACCTGATTTAGGGTACATAAAAAACCAATAATGAAGAATAAACCCAATATGAAAATTCATTCCAAACAAGCCTTAACTAAAATTCAGAAGTGAATAAAATGTTTTAACATGAAACAAGATGTCAAAAACATAAAAAGTAACATAAAAAACATCCCAAATACCACCACATGACAAGGGGTCATTACCCACGAGCCATATCTACAACACCTCACCATAGAAACAACTAACAACCCGAACTATTGTCTCCAAAGTATTTTCCCTTACCTGTGCAAACATAGTCAAGTCTACTTACACCCAAAGGTGTAAGTAGGGTGTGAGCCTAAGAAAAATAGGATAACACTCAAAAAAATTCCATGTGATAAACATCATAAGATAAAAATCTTGCTAGACATTATAACAAGAAATGGTAGCAACTATTTCTAAATAATGAAACCATTAAGTGAATATAGTTTTCAAATGAGGGTAACTTTAAAGAATGAGTAAATTTAAATAAAAAATGAAAGATACTGAATTTTTTCATCCAAACACAACATAATACAAAGATAAATTCCAAATATCCAATCAGCACTAAACACGTGAACAACCCTATGCACTAGTTAGTTGTAATCCCCAGGTACCTCTTATCTCGGTGTGAATGTAACCATATAAATATTGGTTCTCTTGCACAATCCACTAGTAGGGAACATACCCATAACCTATTTGTCCCCAATCATCACCATAATAGTTTTTTTAGTTTTTTCAATGTCAAACTTTCTAAGTGAAATAGGGACAAACCCACTCTGGATCACTAGCGTACTAGTACATGTCCGCCCACGTAGATACTCGGGTTTCCCTCTTGGTGATCAAAATTTTTTTCCCATTACATCAATTCCATTTACACATAAAAATACCATTTTTGGTCATACACACTTCAAATAGCATCTAAAAATTCTTTTCACCTTTTTTTTAATTCAATAAACCCTTTATAATTTTCATAAAACAATTTCAAGAAGTAAAACTGTGATTTGAACATAAAATCAATCTAAAAAACCTCTTTTGAGACAAAATTCATGCCAACCCCACACCAACCCCGAATTTTACACCCTAAAACCATTTAATAAAATCATTTCATGGAATATAATACCAAACTAATTGATGTGACATGGAACACACATGAAAAACACCCATTTTTTTCAATAAAATCACACTTTAAAATCAACAACTTAACCAATTCTTCCAAAAAAAATTACTAAAAAAATAGAAGAGAATATGTAAAAAAAATTAAATCAAGAAAAGATAACTCATAAAGGGATTCTTACACATGTAATCACCTACCAAGAGTGTCAAAAGCCTCAAATCCTTGTGTGGAACTTCAACCGCACCACCACCACACCACAAGGAAGTGAAAATGAGCCTAAAACCACAATATTAGAAAAATGAACTCAAAAAAACTAATTAAATATAAATAGTTTCTGTACATTTATAACTTTAATAAGGAGGTAGAAACCCTAAGAAAATGGAAGGAACATGAGGGGAATTCACTTATATGAAAAACTTTTATGAAATCACACCGAATATACCAAGAGTTGAATCTACAAGAATCAAACATTGAAAGGGAGGATCAAATAAGAATGGGGAGGTCAATTAGGGAATTAAATGGGGGGAAAGAGTAAAAATGAATTATTTATGAAAGAAACAAATTCCCTTTGCAAATCTGGATGATTTGAGAAACCTTGAGTAAATTCACCCTAATCCACGATGAAGATGAGCTCCAGAGAGGGGAAATGGAACATGTGGGTTCTCCTAGAGTTTGTGGGCTTGAGTGAGAGGTGGAATTACTGGAAAATGTTAAAAAAATTAATGAGGTATAAAAGAAATAAATTATTTCCTTAAATCAAGAAATGGTCACACAGGTTGTCCCAATGACTGAATAAATCAACCAAATTCACCATGCTTATGGGCTCCTAAGGGGTACAAATATATATGGTGGTTTGAAAAGGTCAATGTAGGAAAATTGGGAACTTGAATGGGTAAAAAATGTTAAAAAAAGAAGGTGTTATAAAAGAAATATATTTTATTTTTAAATCTAGAAATGTGCTCATGGTTTAGCCCAAATCTTAAAGAAACCACCCTTTTCAGCAAAAATACCTCAGAAGCCCCAAAAAACAGAAAATAATAATATAATGTACATGAAAAATACCTTTTAAATAATTCATTTATGTGACAATTTTCCCCGCCATAAAAACGTTCCACCCTCATAAAGTCATCTTGAATGCTGATTAGATAAGAGAAATAGAAACTACTCTTCGACCCAAGACTCCTGACCCCATGTCTCATGATCATCTGTCTCATGATTCCAGAGGACCTGAACCAGAGGAATAGTATTCTCCCAAAGAATGTTTTCTTTAGATTCCCCAATACTCATTGGTCTCTTAACCACAAACAGATCTGGTTCCAACTCCAACTATTCTCAACTCAAAACATGGGATGGGTCTGGATTGTATTTCTTTAGCTGGGAGATATGGAACACATCATGGATTGATTCCAACTGAGAGGGAAAATCTAATTGGTATTCTACCATAAAAATATTATCAATTATTTCAAAAGTTCCCACGTACCTTGGTTTTAACTTCCCTTTCTTACCAAGATGGCGATGACCCAAGTGAGGTGCCTCTTTCCAGAATACCCAGTCACCCCGGAAAAAATCCATAGATCGACACCTCATATCTGCATAAGACTTGTGTCAAATCTAGGTAGTCAAAACCCATTTTCTAATCAACTAAACCTTGTCCAACATTTCATGTACAATACTTAGACCCAGCATTGAGGTCTCACCCACCTCCGCCCAGAACAAAAGAGATCGACATGACCGACCACAAAATGCCTCGAACAGTGCCATATTGATTGAGGATTACTAGATATTATCATAATAAAACTATAATAATCCCAAATTGAAATACCATGAACCATAAAAATCCAATGCACATTTCTAAATCATGTCTTCCTGAATTTGATTAGATTGCTCCGTCTGACTATCCGTTTTAGGGTGGTATGTCGTACTCCACTTAATCAGCGACCCCAATGCCTTCTAAAGGCCACTCCAAAACCGAGAGGTAAAATGAGAGTACCAATCTGAAATTATAGATTATGGAACACCATATAGCCTCACAAAATTCTGCATATACAACTGGACTAATTCCTCCACTTTTTTTAATCTTTTATTAGAATGAAATGGGATTATTTGGTCGGACGGTCAATCACCACCAAGATATCATTCATTACCCAAGGTGTACGAGTCAATCCAACTATGAAATCCATGGAAACCTCATCCCACTTTTTATAAGGAATGGGGAACTACTGAAACAAACCAAGGGGCCTTTGATTCTCTTATTTCACCTACTAGAAAGTATAGAATCTCGATACGAAGTCAGCAATGTCTCATCTCATTCTTGGCCACCAGAACAAGCTACGAACATCATAATACATCTTAGAAGAACCATGATGGATGGACCACTGAAAATGGTGGCTATCCTACGTCACCACCTTCCATGAAGAAACTTCCAAGACCGCTTAACATAACTCATCACTAGGCTTCTCCCACGGAATAATCTCTAAAAGAGAAGGAGTCAACTCATTGCTCACCAAAAATGAACATACACTATACTCCTTGGTATCCATGTGAATCTGAGCAAGGAATCCCATCAGAGTCCACTCATCAATGGACTTACTCAAAGCCTGAACTGGTACTTTTTCCTCAAGGTGTCAGCCACCAGATTTCCCTTTCCCATGGTGTAGATGATATCGAATTCAAACCCCTATAAGTACTTGATCCAATACCTCTACCTTATATTAAGATACTTCTCTAAGAAGATGTAGAATAATCTATTGTGACCATAATAGACCAAAAACTTCTCCTCAAAGAGGTAATGACACTATGTTTTCAAATAATTCATCATAGTTGCTAGTTATAATTCATGGGTCAGGTAAGTCTTTTCATGTGGTCGGAGTTGGAAGGATCTATATGCCACCATGTGATCATACATCATAATCACACACTCAATACCTATTCCTGAAGCATCATTATACACCACATAACCCTTCATAGCTTTTGGAACAATCAACATGGGGGGTAGTGGTCAACTGCTGCTTTATCTCCTCAAAGTATGCCTAACATTCTAGGGCCCAAACAAACTTCACCCCTTTTCAAGTGAGCATGGTCATGGGAGAATCAAGCTTAGTGAAATCCCAAACAGACCGCCAGTAATATCCTTCCAAGATGAGGAAAATAGTTATCTCAGACATGTTATTGGGTGCTCCCATGACATCACTACATTGATCTTCCTGAGATCTGCCGAAACTATCTGCTCCAAGATCACATTCCCGAGAAACTTAAACTCTCTAATATAGAAGGTGAAATTGGATAGATTTTCATAATGGTGGTGATCCCACAAAGTCCCTAACATAATATGCAAATGATGCTCATGCTCCTACTCGAATCCATAATAAACCAAGATGTCATCCAAAAATACCACGATGAAAGAGTCATGATACTGGTGGAACACCCTATACATGAGTTCCATAAAAACAGCTTGTGTGTTGGTCAATATGAATGGCATGACCAAGTACTCAAAGTGGTCATACCTTCTTCAGAAGGATATCTTTGGGATATCTTCCTCTTCCACCCTGAGTTGATGGTAACCTAAATGAAGGTATATTTTAGAAAACCACTTTTCCCCATTCAACTGATCAAACAATTAATATATTTGGGGAAAAAGATATTTTCTCTTGATGGTTACCTTATTCATCTTCCCGTAATCAATACAAAACTAGAGGGATTTGTCAGCCTTCTTCGCAAAAATAATATAAGCGGACCAAGGATAGATGTTCGAGTGAATGAATCCTTTGGATTCTAAATCAACTAGTTGTATATTTAATACACTCAGTATGGTGGGGTCCATAAAATATGAGGGAAGATATATTTTCTGTGTTCCCGGTACTAAATAGATAGAGAACTCCACATCTCGCTCCATGGGAAATCCTGAAAAAATCATCTTGAATTACACCCCGGAACTCATCTACAACAAGAGTTAATCCACCCTCAAGAGCACTACCATCATCCTCCAGTGAAAGAGATGATAACTGGAAGATAATATTCCCCAAATTTGGGAGTGGAGGTCCTGTATGACCCAACTGAAGATCCTATTCCCCACCAAAAACCTGAGGACTACCATCAAGTGTCGTGAAACTCAGTCGTCACCTATAGAAATCAATGTGTTCTAGAAAGTGCGCCTGCCAATCCATGCCATGTATTACATCAAATAGATCCATATATAAGACCAGGAGGTCCCACTCCATCTCAACCCATAACATAGAAAGTGCACAAGACGGGCCCCTGAGACCATGCTCCTTCTTTCCCAATGGTGTCATCGACTCCATCGCTAAAGACAAAAGTTCAGTTGGAAAATTCATCATTCTCATGATACGGGAAGATATAATTGAAATAGAAGCACCAATATCAAAAATATTAATATCCAAATAAGATACAATAAAAATGGTACCTCAGACTGTCAATGGCCATGCATCTGATCTCGCTGTTGCCTTCTCTACAACATGAAGATGTATCGTCTCTGCCTGAGAATGACCGCTTTCATGTGGCTTTTCCCTGAACAGGATCTACCTAGAACATGATCTGGCCCTACCACCACTACTACCAAACTGAGATCCCATTTTCCTCTAAAGCTATGACTAAGATGGAACTCCTCTAGAAATCACTGATTCTCCCCCACTCTTAAGTGGATGTGACATCCTGAAAAAGCGATGCAAGTGTTCTATACCACCATACTGATAACAGGGCTTTAAAGGATATGTGAATTCTGGTCGGATGTGCCCTGGCCTCCCACACTAATGGAAAATGATGGAACTCACATCAAAATCCACAGATGAAATCTTACTGGAAGAGTGTCCAGAACTTCCACCTCATTTCTTCCCCTTCTCCTCCCGCTTCCTTTTATTTTTAGACTAAGTGCCACTTCCCATTACTGAAATTGTCCCGAAGAAACTAGAACTACCCTTTTAGTCAATATCCACCATTCACACCTAGTTAACCACCTCAGCATATGTCTTCATCTTAAACATAAACACTTGAGAATAAAGCTCTGGCCGCAAGCCCCTTTCGATCTTTTGGGCATTCATATGCTCATTGGAGACCATTTTAGGTGCATACTGGACCAGCTCAACAAAATGGATGGCATACTCCATCACTAAAAGATCCCCCTAAACAGGTTCTATAAACTCTTGGGATCTAGAATATACTAATACATTAGGTAAGTACTGGTCATTAAAGACCACCTTGAAGTCCTTCCTAATCAAATTTTCATGCTTCCCAGATTGAAGTTCTAATTCCCAC
The DNA here is from genome assembly GCA_963277665.1 of Viscum album. Lineage (NCBI taxonomy): Eukaryota > Viridiplantae > Streptophyta > Magnoliopsida > Santalales > Viscaceae > Viscum > Viscum album. Next base: position 399,079,247 of record OY728133.1, on the reverse strand, counting down.
TACCTATGGCTAGGACCATATAATTGAAAAGAGGCACCTTTTATCATGACCTCCTCATGTGTGTCAAGGAACTCAAACATATTCTTAATATTTTTGAGTCATTCCTCTACTTCCTAGGGTTTCGTGCTACCTCAGAAAGTATGAGTCTTGTTTTTCAAAAACATCCAAGATTTGTACATATTAGGACTTAGTTCATCTTCCATAACATGAGAAAGAATAAGAGGTTCTCCCTATCATGGAGCTTGGATACCCCAAACCATATATTCCACTAACCTTTGATCAAGTGTTGAGGGAGAACTATCTCTGGCTTCCTCCTGTGGGTGCATGTGAGCTTTCCGGGGAGGCATGTTTCTACAAAAGGAAACAATCACAAGATAAATCATTAGTATAATAGTTATGAAAAAAAATCATTAACAATAACAAATATGAATAAATAAAACTCATCAAAATAATAAAATAAACAACCAATTCACTCCCACTCAATGTCCACATGCATTCTACAGCCCACACATCTAACCTGGAAGTGATGTCAAAAAAACAATCCCGACATCCCAGGGAGACTCGAGGTCTATTACAAAAGGTACGGATCAGGAACCCTACTTGAGTTAAGAAATCTAAGCCCCGACGGTCATAGAACTTTTCTAAGTAGTCTCATCCCAAGACAATAATATAACCCAAGAAGAAAACCCCCTTTGATACCATTTTTTCACAAACTGAGTCTGGTCGCCATCAAAACTGACACCCAACCCGGCCCATGGAAAGGCCTGAAGGGATTTCCCTATACCCATTTTTTGGAATAGTTTTCTAGGTATCCTAAAAATGGGTTGGGAATGGCTTAACCAAGTTAGGATACATAATACAACCAATAAAAAATAATAAACCCAATCTGAAAATTCATTTCAAACAATCCTTAACTATAATTCATAACAAAATGCAAGGTTTTTAACATAAAAAAATAGGTCCAAAACTACAAAAGTAGTGGAAAAATATCCTAAATACTTCCACATGACAAGGGGGCATCACCCACAATCCATGTCCACAACACTGCACCACGCAAAACACTGACAACTTAAACTGCCATCTCCAAAGGTATTGCCCTTACCTATGTAAAATATAATAAAGTATACTTAACACCAAAGGTTTAAGTAGTATGTGATCCTAATACAAATATTATTCCTCCCAAATAGATTACATATAATAAAGTTCATAAGATAAAAATCTTTCCAGTTTTTATAATAAGAAATGGTAGCAATGATTTCTAAAGTATGCAACCATTAAGTGAAAACATTTTCAAAGGGGGTTACTTTAAAGAATGAAAACATTAAAATAAAACATGTATTATACTTAATTTTTTCATCCAAATACACCATAATCCAAATATAAATTCCAAATATTCAGTGACCACTATTCACAGGAATAACCCTAGGCGCTAGTTATTTGTGATCCCTAGGTACCTCATATCTCAGAATGAAAGTTAGCATATAAATATTCATTCTCATACACCATCCAATAGTATGAAACATACCCATAACCTAGTGGTCCCCAATAATCACCATTATATTTTTTTTAGTGTTTTCAATGTGAAACTTTCTGTGCGAAATAAGGATAAAACCACTCCAGGTCACTTGCATACTAGTAAAAGTATGCCCACCAAGATACTCGGGTTTCCATCTTGGTGAAAAAACAATTATCAACATTCCATCAATTCCATTTACAAATAAAAATACTAGTTATGGTCAAAAACACTTCATGTAGTAGCTAAAAATGATTTTCACACTTTGTGTAATTCAATAAACCTTATAAAATTTTCATAAAACAATTTTAAGAAGTACAACCATGCTTTGCACATAAAATACATCTAAAACCCCTATTTTGAGACAAAATGCAGGTCAAACTCACACAAAACTAGAATTGGAAGCCCTAAAACTGGTTAATAAAATCATTTCATGAATCATAAAACAAACCCAATTGATACAACATAGAACACACATGAAAACACTCATTTTTTCACAAAAATGACACTTTAAAATTAACCACATAACCAATGCTACCAAAAATGGTTTTGAACTAAAAAATGGAAAAGGAATATGAAAAAAAAAATATAACTAACGAAAATATAACTCATAAATGGATGCTTACACATGGAATCACCTACTAAGAGTGTCAAAACCCTCAAATCCTTGGGAAAAACTTCAACCGAACCACCGTTTCCCCACAAGGGAGTAAAAATGAACCTAAAACCAAAATATGGGACCAATGAACTAAACAAACTTCATATGAATCCCTAGTTTTCAAAAAAATTAACTTCAAGAAGGTCGAGAGAAACCCAAAAGAAATGGAAGGAACAATAGGGGAATTCACTTAATTGAGAAACATTGAAGAAATCACCCCAAATGCACCAATGTTTGAATATTTTTCTAGCCAAAATTTAAAGAGAAGTTCAAATAAGGATAAGGATTTTGAGTGGGGACTAAAATTTGTGGAAAGAGTAAGAAATTAATGATTTATGAAATAAAATATTTCCCTTTCCAAATCTAGACGATTTGAGAAACCTTGAGAAAATTCTCCCTAATCCATGATGATGATTATCACCAAAGATTGAATATGTAACAAGGGGGTGCACCTAGGGTTTGTGGGATCGATTGAGAGGTTTAATTACCAAAAAATATTAAAAATAAATGAGATATAAAATAAATAAATTATTCCCTTAAATATAGAAATGGGATCACGGGTTAGCCTAATTCCTGAATAAATCACCCAAATCCACCATGATTATGAGTTTTTAAGGGGTCCAATGTATATGGTGGTTGCAATAGGTCATGAGTGTCCAAGTGAGAAGTGGGATGGATGAAAAATTTTAAAAAAATAAGGAGTTATAAAAGAAAAAAACATTTTTTTTAAATCTTGAAATGGGCTCACGGTTTCGCCCAAATATTGAAGAAACCACACTTTTCTCCAAAAATGAATGGGAAGCCCAAAAAAAGAAACAAGAATAGAAATTACATGAAAATTACTTTAAAATAAGTCATTTATGTGATGATTCTCCCAACCATAAAAACGTTATTCCCACATAAAGTTTTCTTGAAGCCTGATCAGATAAGAGAAATGGAAATTTCTCTACGACCCAAGACTTATACTCTCATGTCTCATGCTCATCAGTACCATGCTTCCAAAGGACCCAAACCTGATAAATAGTCTTCCCTAAAATCACTTTTTATCGAGAGTTCACAATAGACACTGGTCACTCAACCACAGACAGATCTGTTTCCAACTCCAACTCTTCCCAACTCAAAACATGGTATGAGTCCAAATTGTATTTTTTTAGCTAGGAGACGTGGAACACATCATGGATCCATGTGAACTAAGAGGAAAAAGATAACTGGTATACCACCTTACCAATACTATAAATTATTTCAAAAGGTCCCAAATTAATTTTTTTTATCTTCCCTTTCTTACCAAGATAGCGATAACCAAAGCGAGGTGCCACTTTCAAGAATACCCAGTCACCCACCAAAAAATCTAAAGCTCGATGCCTCTAATCAGCATAAGACTTATGCTAACTTTGGGTTGTCAACAAAAGTTGCCTAATAATTTGAACCTTGTCCAACTTCTCTTGCACAGTACTTGGACCTAGCCGTGAGGTCTCACCCACCTCCACCCAACATAAAGTATATTGACACGGCCGACCATAAAGTGCCTCGAACGGTTCCATCATGATTGAGTATTGGTAGATATTGTTATAGGAAAACTATACCAATCCCAAATGGATATCCCATGAACCAACTAAATCCAACACACATTCTTTATGTATGTATTCTATAATCAGATTAGCCCACTATGTATGACCATCTGTTTGAGGGTGGTAAGACGTACTCAAAATAATATATGACCTCAATGCCTTCTAAAGTCCACTCCAAAACTATGAGGTAAAATGAGGGTAAATATATAAAATTATGGGTGATGGCACACCATGGAGCCCCAAAACATCCTATACATACAATCGGGCCACTTCCTCTACTTCGGTCGAATCTTTGATTGGAATGAAATGGGCCGATTTGATGAGACGATCAATCACAACCTAGATAGAATTATTTCCCCAAGGTGTATGAGGCAATGCAAATATGAAATCCATGGTAACCTCATCCCACTTCTATGTATGAATGGGTAACGATTGAAGAAAACTAGAGGGCCTTTGATGTTGTACTTTCACCTACTAAAAAGTGTATAATCTTAATAAGAAGTCAGCTATGTATTGTCTCATGCATGGACCCTAAAACTAGCGACAGAAATCATAATAAATCTTGGTAGTAGCTGGATGGATGGTCAACTGAAACTTGTGGCTATCCAACATCACCACTTTCTATAGAGACAACAATACCACTTCACATCTATTGAAGCAAACAATCCCCTCATATGATAGAGACAAATATAAAGAATTCTCCCTGCCATGAAGAAACTACCTAGACCGTTGTGACAGCTCATCACTAGGCTACTACTGCTGAATCAGCTCTAAAAGAGAAGGATTCAACTGAAGAATCTCCAATAATGCACCTCTACTATACTCCTTGGTCTCCATATACATCTGAGAAAAGAGTCCCCTTAGAGTCCTCTCATCACTAGACTTAATCAAAGCCTGACCTGTCACTTTTCTTCTCAAGGCATCATCCACCACGTTCCCCTTTCCTAGGGTGTAGACGATATCTAAGTCGAACCCCTACAAGTACTCGATCCAAAGCCACTACCTCATATTAAGATCCTTCTATGAGAAGATTTATACCATTCTCTTGTGATCATAATAGACCAAAAACTACTCTCCAAAGAGGTTGTGAATCCATGTTTTCAAAGCATACATCACAACTGCTAGCTCCAAGTTGTTGGTCTGGTAATTATTTTAGTCTGGTCAGAGTTGGAAGGAGACATATTCCACTGCATGATCTTCCAACATAAGCCCACACCGGAGACCCATACCAAAAGTGTCAGAATACCCCACATATCCCTTTTCTGATTCTGGAAAGATCAACATGGGGGCAGTGGTCAACATCTCCTCAACATCTCAATGGAATCCTGACATTCTAGGTCCCAAAAAAAATTCACCCATTTCTAGGTGATCGTGGTCATGGGGGAAGCAAGCCGAGAGAAATCCCTAACAAACTGCCTGTAGTATCCTACCAAGTAAGGGAAACTCTTGATCTCAAACAGCTTCTTTAGCTTCTCGCATGACATCACTACACTGATCTTCTTAAGATCCATGGAAACTCCCTACTTTGAGATCACATCACTAGAAAATTCACCTCCCTGATCTAGAAGGTTCACTTGGAATGTATTTCTTAATTGTGGTTATCCTGCAATGTTCCCAACATGATCCACAAATGATTCTCATGCTCCTCCTCGAATCCAGAGTAAACTAGGATGTCATCCACAAATACCATGACAAAAGAGTCGAGATATTGATGTAACACCCTATTCAAGAGTTCCATAAATATCGTTGGATCATTTGTCAATCCGAAGGTTAGGACCAAGTACTCAAAGTGGTTATACTTACTTCGGAAGGTTATCTTCAGGATATCTGCCTCTTTCACACTAAGTTGGTGGTAACCCTGATGTATGTATGTTTTAGAAAACTACTTTTCCCCCTTCAATTGATCAAATAAGTAATGTATTCAGGGTAAATGATATTTTTTCTTAATGGTTGCCTTATTCATATTCTTGTAATCAATACACAACTAGAGGGCTATGTCGATCTTCTTCACAAAAACAACAGGAGAGGCCCAAGGGGTGAAGATCGAGTGAATTAATCCTTTGGTTTTTAAATCATCTAGTTGAATCACTAGTTACCTCATCTAGGTGTGGGCCATATGATTTGAGGTAAGAGATATTGGATGTGTTCCCCGCACCAAATCGATCGATAACTCCACGTCATGCTCTGGGGGAAAGCCTGAAAATCACCTAGAAATACCTATGGGTACTCATCCACTACATGAGGTAATCCACCATCATGATCACTAACATTTTCCTCCATCATGAGTGACAATAACTGGAAGATAAGATTCCCCAACGCTGGGAGTGGAGGTCCCACATGACCTGACTGACGATCCCATTCCCCATGAAAAACCTGCGGACAACCACCATGTGCCATGAAACTCACCCACCACCTATAGTAATCTATGTGTTCCTAAAAGTTCACCAACCAAGACATGCCACATATTATGTCAAATAGATACATATCTAAGACTAGGATGTCCCACTCCATCTCAACCCCTAGCATGGGAAGCACACACGACGGGCACCGGAGACCATTCTCCTTCATCTTTCCCAACGGCGTCACCAACTCCATCGCAAAAGAGAAAAGCTTAGTTAGAAAATTCAGAATGCTCATAATATAGGCAGCGATAAATGAAACAGAAGCACCAGTATTGAGAAGACCAGCATCCAAATAGAATGCAATCAAAACTATACCTCAGATAGTTGATGGCCCTACATCTGATCTCGCTTGTTTCTGCTCTATGGCATGAATATGTCGCTTCTTTTCATGATAACGTCCACACTACTATGGCTCTCACCTGAAATTTCTCTACCTAGAAAATGATCTGGCCATGCCGCCACAGACACCAAACTGAGACCCCCTGTCCTTGACAACTTTAACTAATTTGGCACTCCTTTGAAAGCCATTGATCCTTCCCCACACTAAAGTGGACATTCTATATTGAAAAAGCATAGAAAGTGCCCCATACCTCCACACTAATAATAGGGCTTCTGAGGAGATTTTTATTCTAGTCAGATGTACCATGACTTTCCATATGGGGGGCGCACGACAGACCCCACATCAGAATCCATAGATAGAAGAGTGGCATGAACTGCCACATCCTTTCTTCCCCTCCTCCTCTCACTTCCTTTTATTTTTAGATGAAGTAACATTGCCCATCACTGATATTATCCCAGAGAAACCAGAACTCCCCTTGCAGTTAATATCCACCAGGCACACCCAGTTAACCACATCAGCATAGGTCTTCAGCGTAAACAAGAACACATGAAAATAAATCTCCGGTCACAAGCCCCTTTCAAACATTTGGGCCTTCATCTGCTCATTAGAGACCATTTCAAGTGCATACTGGACTAGATCAGTAAAACGTTTGGCGTACTCCATCACTAAAATATCCCCCAAAACAAGGTCCATAAACTCCTAGGATATAGCATATTCTAGGTCTTCAGGGTAGTATTGTACATTGAAGACCACCTTGAAGTCCTTCCAACTCATCTGTTCATGCTTCCCAAGTTGAAGCAATGATTCCCACCATCTGCAATTGGGACCCTCTAACATAAAATAGGCACATTTCACCCTAACTTCCTCAGTAATGTCAAGGAACTCAAATATACACTCAACCTTTTTGATCCATTCCTCTACTTCCTGGTGTTCTGTGCTACCTCAGAAAGTAGGTGTCTTGTTTTTCAGAAACTCCTAGGCTATTTCTTTCCTAGGACAAGGTTCATCTTTTCTAACTAGAGAAATAACATGAGATACTTAATGTCCTAGAACTTGTACATACTTAACCATAGCTTACACTAACCTATGATCAAGAAGTGATGGAGAACTCTCTTTGACTTCCTCCCGTGGGTGTATGAGAGCTTTCTGAGGAGGAATGTTTCTACAAAAGAAAAAAGTCACAAGATAAATCATTAATATAATAGTTCTGAAAAAAATCAGCAACCACATAAAATATAAATAAATGAAACTCATCATAGTAATGAAATAAAAACCACTTCACTCCCACTCAATTTCCATGTGAAATCTGTAGCCCGAACATCCCACATGGAAGATAAGTCAAAAAAACAATCCCAATATCCCATGGTGACTCAAGGTATGTTACGAGAGGTTCATGATAGGAAACCTACTCATGTAATTAACTCCACGCCCCAATAGTCCTAGCTCTTGTCTAAGTAGACTCATCCCAAGACATAATATAACCCAAAAAGAAACACCCTTTGATACCATTTTTTCATGAAATAAATCTAGTCGCTATTGAAATAGGTACCCAAACCGACCCGTGATAAGGCCAGATGGGCGTTCCCATTCACCAAAGACAATAACCCATTCTTGGGTATCATAAACAATGGTTTGGGAACATTTTACCTGAGTTAGGATACATTAAACAACCAATAACAAAGAATAAACCCAATCTAAAAAATCATTCCAAACAAGTCTTAACTAAAATTAATAACTAAATACACGGTTTTAACATGAAACCAGAGGTCCAAAACTAAAACGTTAGCATCAAAAATAACCCAAATACCACCACATGATAAAGGGTCATCACCCATGAGCTTTCTCCAAAACACTGCACCACAGAAACAACTAACAACCCAAAATACTGTCTCTAAAGGCCTTACCCTTACCTATGTCAAACATAATCAAGTCTACTTACATCCAATGGTGTAAGTATGGTATGATAATAAGCCCAATAGTATTCCACCCAAACATATTCCACATTATAATCATTATACGATAAAAATCTTGCTAGTTTTTATAAAATGAAATAGAAGCAACGATTTCTAAGGAATGAAACCATTAAGTGAAAACAATTTTCAAAGGATGGTAACTTTAAAGAATGAGTAAATTTAAGTAAAACATGTAAGATATTAAATTTTTCCATCTAAACACACCATAATCCAAAGATAAATACCAAATATTCAATGATCACTAAACATGGGAAAATGTTAGGTAATAGTTATTTGTGAGCCCTAGGAACCTCGTATCTCAGTCTGAAAGTAACGATATAAATATTTGTTCTCAGGAATGATTCACTAATAGGGAACATAACCATATCCTAGTGGTCCCCAATAATCACCATTATAGTTTTTTTAGTGTTTTCAATGTAGGACTTTCTATGTGAAACAAGGACAAAACCACTCGAGATCACTAGCATACTAGTACACGTCTACCCACCAAGATACTCAGGTTTCCCTCTTGGTGCTCAAAAAATTTTCCACATTCCCTCAATACCAGTTACACATAAAAATACCAATTCTAGTCATACTCACTTCAAACAGTATCTAAACATGATTTTCACCCTTTTTGTAATTCAATAAACCCATTATAATTTTTATAAAATAATTTCTAGAAGTATAGCCATGCTTTGCACATAAAATCCATCTAAAAAACCCTCTTTTAAGGAAAAATACATGCCAAACTCACACCAAACCAAAATTGGTATCCCTAAAACCAGTTAATAAAATAATTTCCTGAACCATAAAACAAACCCAATTTATACAACATGGAACACACATGAAAAAAACACATTTTTTCCACAAAAATGCCACTTTAAAATCAACCACTTAACCAATGCTACCAAAAACGGAATTCACACTAAAAATTGGAATAAGAATATGCAAAAAAAATAAATCAATGAAATATAACTCATTAACGGATTCTTACACATAGAATCACATACCAAGTGTTTCAAAACCCTCAAATCCTTGTGTGGGACTTCAACCGCACCATTGCTGAACCACAAGGGAGTGGAAACATACCTAAAACCACAATATTGGACCAATAAACTCAAAAACAAACCCTAGGTAAGAATACCTAGTTTCTAGAAATTTGGAACATCAATAAGGAGGGGAGAAACCCTAAAGAAATGGATGGAATAAGATATTAATTCACTTACATTAGAAACTTTGATTTAATCTCCCCAAATACACCAATATTTCAATCTCCAAGAAGCCAAAAATTTAAGGGGAGGTTTGAAAAAGGTTGAGGAGGTCGAGTGGGGACTTAAATGGGGTAAAATAGTAAAAATAAATGATTTATGAATGAAATGGATCCCCTTTGATAATATAGTCTATTTGAGAAACCTTGAGGAAATTCGCCTTAATCCACAATGAAGATGAGATCCAAAGAGGGGAAATAGAACATGAGGGGTGAACCTAGGGTTTGGGAGCTCAAGTGAGAGGTGGAATGATCAAAAATATGTTAAAAGATGAATGAGATATAAAATAAATAAATTAGTTTCTTAAATTTGGAAATGGGCTCACAGGTTGGCCAAATTCCTGAATAAATCACCCAAATCCACCATGATTATGAGCTCCTAATGGGTACAAATGTATATGGGGGATTTAATAGGTTAGGGGAGGAAAAATAGGAAGTATAATGGTTGAAAATGTTTAAAAAGGGATTTATAAATGAAACAATTTTTTAAAAAACTTTAGAAATGGGCTCATGGTTTGGCCCAAATCTTGAAGAAACCACCCTTTTCTCCAAAAATACCTGGGAAACCCCAAAAAAAGAATGAATATAAATTAATTGAACAAATAACTTTAAAATAATTCATGTATTTGACACATTACCTATTATAGTCACCTAAATGAACCTTCCCCTCTTGAAACCAACCACAAGTCTGAAACACTAGCACTCAAGTGTTCTTTATTAAAACCAATGGAATACTATGTTCCATACCCCTTTACTAGGGTTCACAATTTTTTTAATTATTTAAAAAATCAAAAAGATCCATCTTTACCACCCACACCCAAAAGCACACATAACCTGGATAACCTCTCTCACATGTCTCCCTCAAAAGACACATGAAATCACTTCCAAAACTGGATTCACGTTAAAAGGTAACTAGTTCCAAAAAACCAAGGTAAACACTATCTCATGGAAGGATACAAATTATGAGGAATACAACATAATTTCCTATCATCATCACATAACATCAACAAGTCCAAACACCTTATAGGGTCTTATTCCACAAACACATTATATACCAACCAACCTTTCACAACTAGAGAACCTGTCCACTCTGAGAATCTACACACCAGACCACTCCCTAAAGGATTCATAAATATATCGATTTCTAAAAAAACTACCCAAAAGGGGTCTAACGGTCCTATACTTATACCATACTGACACATCAAGGTCACTACACCAACTGTGCATGAGGACTACACCAACGTCTTCATCATCGAACGTCTTTCCTTATATGTAAAAATCCTACCATATAAAAAATTTATAAAATCACACACTAGAAGACCTATAACATGTGAATCATAAATTCCTATCATGATGTATGAGATGCCTCTTGTATCTACATTCTAAGAGCCAAAAAAACCATATGATTCTTTCTAGTGGGCCAAGAACCAGAAATCCATAATAAGTTATCAAATATAAACAACATGTGTGTCCCTCAAGGAGAAAATCATATACCATTACAACATCACAAACCAAAATAGTAATCAAACCCCCTACTGACAAGGAATTATTTTAGGAACATGTGTTCATGACACACCAATATGATATCCCTCACATTCCCTGACACATTCCTATATCTCGAGCCAACTAAACCTTAAATAGTAAAGCACCAATAAAGTAATTTCTCTGATACCACTTTGTAATGTCTTGAACTAGGTGCCACTAAAACTAGTTCCCCAAGATAGTTTTCTACATGACCTCAAGCGTGATTCCTCATACTCCAAAGGCTTACAACTAACAGTGAGGTTTTTAGATGGTATAGGGAAGATATATACCCCCATATCAGAGTGCATAGTAGAAATATAAATAACCAAGAACCATACACATCAGAGTACACAAAAATAATAAATCCACTAGACATGCTATTGTAAAATGAAATGAATTAAATGACCAAATAGCCAAATCATACATAAAATATCAATTTCCCACTAGGTTAACCCCATACAAAAAATGAACAATTAAAAATTAGTACATCATGACCTATAGAATCACCAAGCCCCCATAAAATCCCCTGATATCATCAAATCCATCCAACTCAATAATGAAAAACTCAACATGGACTCATCCAAAACATATTTCTACAATAACATATGAGAGCTACATAGGTACCCAAGTGAAATGGTGTCTCGATCAGGGTGCGAATAAAACTCAGTAGGCCACCACCAATGGTGTTTAAAGCAATACCAGGTAGTAAAATAGTGTATGAATATATCTATAGCTTCACTAAATGAATAAGACAATAAAATAAACATGTTTCACCATTAAACATTTATTATTATCCTTTTAATCATTTGGGATCTACCAGGTCACCCAATCAACCAAACCTACCCAAAACATTCCAAGATTCTAAGCCATATACCATAGGGGTCACAATATTTAATTCATGTGTGGGAATTCATCTCTCAATTACTCTAATCCATCATTCCATTTAGCATTAGTCTAGGCACTGAAATTGGTGATTCAAAATGCCATGAATGACCATCCTAATAACATATAATATTATTGGTGCCTCAAGAATTAGTCTTGATCCTATATCATAGATGATGAACTCCATGTTTAATATCCTAATCCCTGATATGAAATTCTATTTATATACCCTTTCAGTCAAGAGAATCAGTCCATCCTCTAACAACTACGGTGCATCGAGCTACCTGGGGCCTCATTCTAGTCTACCCAAAACCATTGATGAGGAACATCATGTCTAACATCCTAAACCATTTTTAATACTAACGGTTCCTTTAGAATTAGTCTAGAACCAACTCATATATTTAGCAATAGTTCTAGGAGCATCTTTCCAACACCTTTTAACCATGGGTGTAGAGTGTCAGACCAAAACTAATTTCCATCTAGTGTAATAATATTCCTAGAGACTCAGTCTAAAACTTGATCCATAAAGTATAGTACTTATGCCTGGAGCATTAGTCTGGAACCCAAACCATTTCATCATTTTCCAAAATAATAAGGGTCTATATATTGACCCTAACAATATTAAAAAGTCACAAATAGACCCTTTTCAAACCATTATCATTTAACAGGGTCCCATTATCCCTTTTAACACTAAAACAAGGTCAAAACCTCTCTTTTGTCAGACATTTAAAAAGATTCGTCAAGGAATATCTTGAAAGGGTGTAAACCAAATAACAATTTCCAATAAACATTAAAATTTATTTGTAAACCCATTTTATAAAACCACTTAGATTTCAAAGCCTCATTTTTAAATAATAACTACTTAAAAACATAGATTTTTCCCTTTGGCACCCTAAAATGGTTCAAACCCAATGCACATTGTTAAAATAATTTCATGGGACTCATAGGAATATCACAAAATCTTAAAATATAAAAAAATAAAATTCTATCCTATCACAATTCACAACCATTATTACCAAGTTCTTCCCATTAGTTTTTTAACCATTTAATTAATAGAAAAAAAAATATTCTAACTGGGATAATCCCATAACTTACCTACATTAACCATCAAAACCAAACTTACCATTTTTAGGGAACATCACACCCCATGGGTGTTTGTAGGTTCAATATTATCAGTACTAATGAATCTGACAAAATATTTGGAGGGTTTAAGGTATCAATTTAAATCCATACATCATCTAATTTAACTAAGGATAAAACACACCACACATATTCTTTGAGGCATAAACCACATAAACATTAAAATTAATTAGCAAGACAATGGGTAAATCTCTATGATCACGTACTTAATTAAAATAAATTTCCAAAAAAAATATTAATAATGGTGACCTTACCAACGATCATACAAGCCCCATCAAACCTCTTTGGAATCCAATTGAGCTCTCCATAATCACCTAGGCTCTATTCTTACACCAAGAAACCACTATTAATTTTTTTTAAAATAATAATATTAATAATTATGTGACTAAACCTCGAAGTAGTGTAATGCTTGAAAACTCATTGGGTTGATCAACTCTTATCGAAACTCCATGAACCCTCCATATAAAGTCCATAATAGATTCACTACACTGTTCTCAGAAAATTTTGTAATAGGTGATAATTCATTATAGAAAAAAATTAAAATTCACCATAAACAAATAACCTAATGAAATACCACACAATGATATACAGAATCCATCTTGAGATCTCATCTACCCATGATGATCAAAATCCCCATCATCCTTGGTAGATTCCACCATGATATAATATAATCTAAACCTAATCCCTAAACCTAAACATCCAAAATTAGGAAACACCTTGGAAGGTGGGTATGCGGAGGAAGAGGAAGAGAAATATCACATTAATTTTTGGAGAAACACCATAAACTCGCCCAAAATTGAAGGGTTGAATGAGGTTTAAGAGGTTTGGGACCCCTTCTCCCCTATAGATTAAATGGGGAATAAAGGGGTGGGGAAACCTAAAAACCCAAAGTCTTTTTGTAAAATTAAAAATTTAATGAAATTTTTATATCAACACAATTTGGCCACATGGTTTAACAAATCATGAATAAAACTTGTGGTTGGAACTATCCAAGACAACACCCTAGCATGGTTTGGCCATAAGGTTGTAAAAATCATGCGTCAACCATGCACACCCCACTGGACATCCTCTACAACCAGGAACATTGTTTTTATGAAACCATGTGAAGGTTTTTCATCGTGTCTTAAACCCTCCTTAAACTCGCGTAGTTTCTCCTTTTTTTACTTTCATGTTTACCCAAAGTAGTTCTCTATATATGTAATGAAACCATTACTATTTAAAAATGAACTAAAAACATCTTTTACATCAATGTGTCTCATAGTTTCTCCTAAACAATTCACACTAAACCATACACCTATGTTAAACATGTTTCAACTTCCAAAAAATTAACCTAAACCCTCCAAAATTAATCCAAACACTTGGGAGACCTCATAAGAATCATTCCTCATCTCAAAAAATTACTCTGGGATATTCCAATTCATAGAATCTCATTTTATTCTTGATCCAAAATTTGACCCATCTAAAAAAATCAAAAATCAAAATCCTTATCATGTTTTCAACCCTTTTATACACAGGATCTTACACCAAATGAGTCCACAAGAGGGCACATGGTTGGAACATGGTTTACCAAACCATGAAAACAAACCATTTGACCAATAAAAGTTTTAAAATATTTTGAAATTACATTACTAACCTTGTTTAATTTTAATATAAAACCCATATCTTCCTCTACCAATTAGCATGCACGAACCCTAGGTGCATTCTCCGTCAATTATTCTCAACCCTTGGATGATTTCATGTGATTTTTCCAAGGTGCCTTCCCAATTTATCAAGGTTAGGTTTTCCCTTTCTCTTTTACTTCCTCTATTATCCATTCCCCTTATTTTACTCCTCTCTCCTTGTGGTATTATATGTTTACCAAACCCAAATGGGGGGAATTGACATAATACCTTTTTCTCTTCATGTTTAGGGTTTGTTTTGGTTTTCGAAGGTTTATTATTATTTATTATAGTTTATTATTACTTAATGAATTAGAATTGATGATTTAGAGTTAGTTTTCCCTATTATTGACCTTTAATTTCATAACTAATGACTTATTTCCTGTGTATGATTTTCTTTGATATAGACAGATAATATTAAGTGATTTCAAGGATTAATTAAAATAAAAATAAAGCTATGTCAGATTTTCATTCAAATTTAAATGATTTTTTTTCTTTTAAAATGTAATTTATAAACACATTCTACATAATCTTGCACACCTAATGTTCAATGGAGTTCCCAGAAGGATTTTATAAATGAATTATTATATTTTAAGTGATATTTTGGATTCATAATGGAATTTTAAATATTTTGTTTGTATTTTCATAATGTGTGTGTGATTATTTAGAGGAATTATTTTTTCAAAAATTTCGGAAGTCCATTTGGATCTTTTGAAAGGGTTTCTCTCTAAAAAAATAGTTTTATGAATTTTTTCCAAGATTTTTTCATTATTAAAGGAATATTAATTACCTTTGTATAAGACTTCCCTCATGTATTGATGGTTTTGAAAGTAAAGGGTTGTTTTTAAGATGAGTGATCCAGGGTGAGGCTTTTGTGTGTTAATTATTTTTATGTGATGGATTATATTTACTTTTATATTGTCACTTGATATTATTTTTTGGGCACCCCCATTTTAAATTTACCATGGAAACCGATAGTGGATATTAAATCGTTCAAGAAAACTTTTTTCACAAGATTAGGATTACGCTCTAGATAGTGGCTCTTAGTAGAGTCTTTTCTCTAGTCTCATAGGTTTCCCCTTGGTACACCTGGTATGATATGAAAGAGTGTTATGGTTGTTTTAGTACATCAGGCATACTGATATGATGGATCTTGGATATTATGATCATGAATTTACCCTTAGATTCGAGATAATACCATGATTCTTTTCATTTGAATATTGTATATTTGTGGTGATTATTTATCTCTATACTAATAAATGATGTGTTTCTTCACATTTCCCTTATTCCACTAACCTTTCCCTCATTATTATTTTTTTATGATTGTCTTTAAAATTGATTCCAATTTTCATTGTGATTGTTTTCCTATAAAAAATAAAACCTTTAATTTAAATTCCCTCAAAACATTATTTCAAACTCCTATTATTTTTATATGTAAATATTCTAATAAGTGTGTTTTTGGGAAACACGATCTTTTATCTTAAAGTTTAATAACTATAATTTTGAAAATTTATAACCCATGTGTCTTAAGTATATCCTATATTAGAAAATTTAAGAGCCATATATAGTGATTTATTTTCAAAAATACTATAAAATTAAATAATATGTTTATAGTTTTTTGTATATAAGAAAAATTGGATCATTTATTTAAAAGTAATACATGGGGTGTAGTTTAATTTAGACTTCCTACTGAGTCTCATACTCATGTATATATTATAATTTCAGTTTTATGTTTGGTTTATAGATTATATTCGATCATCATGGAGCGATCTTGGGATTTAGGATTAGATAGTGACTCATAAGGTCACCTAGAGATCTTTTTATATATTTAATTTAATTTTTGGTTTATGTATAGTTGTATCTATATCATCCATCTCAGTCTTATAAACTTTGAAATTTGGAATTTTGTCTAGTCCCTTTTATTATTGTTGGGTTTCATGTTTATTCCTACTGCACTATGTTTGGATTTGGTTTTTTTATGTTACTTATTTGTTTTAGCATATATTTTCAATGTATAGATGGTTTGTGAAGAAATTCAAGTTTTATTCCCCCACAAGTTTATTTATGTTTAGTAGGAGATATCATTGTAGCTAGTTCACTTTTGAAGCCCTTTGGTTCTTATCACCACCTTGAGATGATCGAGAACATGACTCAGGGATGTCATGGGCCAGCTCCAGATCCTAGTTCAGGGGCTAACATTGGATGATTTGTAACAAAATGGTATTAGAGAACTATGTTATTGATATTTCAAGACCCATTCTAGAGAACCCTTCCAAATAGGCTCTGAACTGGACTATTCCAATAACTAAAATGCATTACTGGCCCCATGGGCTGGAGACAAGAACCTGGGCATCCAACAATGACTCGAGGGAATTATTTTCCCGGCCTAAAACGAGGTAAATAGAATACATGTAGAGAAATATAACCAGAAATGAAAAATATTATAGTAAAAAAGAACAACAGTGGTAGTGATACAACCAAATTAACATGTCAAAAAATAGTTACAAGTCCAAAACAAACCAAAAAAATTCAACCCAAACTATCAACAGATACTCTATGTTATATATGAGAAACATCACACCATCTCACCACCCTCTAACTATACCCAACTAACATTATACTTACTACCTCACTACGATGTATTTTCTTTTTCCTACATCATAAAAAATATGGTCTACACACCCTCAATAAAGTGTTCATAGAATGAGCTAAATAGCCTAAGTAGGGTCCCATAAATGTCTTCCATAAAATGTCACTGTAAAATAATCTCAATATACTAAATATAAGAAAAATATGGAATGATATCGAATTTTTCACATTTATATCATAATAATGGAAAACCAATTACCCTTTTCATATTTCATAAAAAACTAGATAATATAGTTTCAAATAAACCATTTTACATTTATCAAATCATGGATCATATAATATATCAAAACCTAAAAATGAAAATCCAAATCACTCTAGAGACCGCACCAATGATATTACTGGTCTAGGATAGCAAGGTTTCTCATATCTCAGAAATAAATCAATAATCATACACTAAGAAAGCCCCAAGGATATTGGGATTCATGAATAGTGGAACACCACTAGGGAAAAACCCCCTACAATGTTATATAATCATGTTCATTGGACACATGTCCAAGGGAATAGAGGTACACCCCCTGACTGAACACCAAATGGAAACATGGAAAAGGACCAATACCAAACCCCCTCTTAAGTACCAAAGGATCCAATGTGATGCATTTTTCAAATAAATTCTAAACATCTCACCACATTTCATAAAAAAATTACAATAACCCTTTTTCTATAAAAAATCATTCTTTAAGACTGAATTTCACAAAACATTTGATAGTTATTTGAAAATCATATTTCCATTACCAAAACAGTGGGAAAACTATATTTTGTTAAAATATCATTACTCAAGTACATAAAAACAAAAATTATTATTCCAAAAATTATTTATAAAACCATTTTGAAACCTAAGAGCATGGATTGTTCACCAACCATAGGCTATGGATAGAACCTCCCACTTCTCACTTGGGTTTGTATGGAAATTAAAATGGATTCCAAAACCAATTAATATAAAGGGGAACAAAAATAGTAATATGAGTTCATAAACCAAGGATCTCACATCTTTGAAATGAGTTTTTAGAAGATCATGGTTTTCAACAAAGAGAAGTTATCTCTTACTTTTAAGAACACAAAAACTTTTCTAAACCAAACTAAATCAAGACTCTAGGAAGAAACCATAAAAAAATATCAAATATGAAAACCCAATGATATGGAATTAAACACCAAAATGATATTTGGTAAGGTAGAACAGATTTCTTAAGTTCCTCCAAAAATCATTTGATTCCATAAACCTATATTTTAAATGAAAAAAGGATGGATATTATAGAAAAAAACTAATTTAAAATAGAATTAAGAGTCTCTTAATTATGATCCCTTTAGTTTCCCTCAACAAAAATAACACATTCAAAAAATAGGGTGGTCAAAATGGCCATTCAAAATTCTGAAACATACAAAACCATGTTGGGATGGATATTCATGACACATATGGTGGCATTAGTCACACCTCACTAGTAACCTGACATGCCCACTACAATATGACCTAATGTAAAGGTGTTCAGTGCTTTAGACTAGGCATGGACTTTACCATGCCTACAGTGGGGAATTCTATTTATATTTGAAAGTAAGATCACATTTTCTCCATGCCTTCTCTAGGAGTGGTGTCTCTACACATAAAAAAAATGCATATCCAATGAGTGAAACATCCTGGAACACGTTTTGGCCCAACCTGTATGTCCCTAGGAAAAGAAAAAGCACCCTCAAAATCCTTGAATCCCAACCAAAAGTTTACTAAAATAGGAAAGAAACATCCCAAAGCTTATAAAAACACACCTCAAACTCGGATATTACAATCTCCCCATAATTAACATTCTATCCCCATAAATTCACATCGAAGAAGGAAGATCCATAAAGATATGAGGACATTTCTCTCTTATCAAATATTTACACTCCCACGACTCATGAGAATTTGATATATGCCACCATAAATAATTGATTAATGGAAAAATCTTCCAACAAAAAACATTTTATTGAGATTCAACGACATCCACTTGTTCTCCCACAACTAAAACATATTGATCCAACAAGACATCCTCTCAATTAAAAACATGTGAAGGATCGAGATGATACTTCTTAAGATGTGATATGTGGAGAAAATAATGAATACCTATCAATTGATCTGGTAATGCCAAAAGTTAGGGAACCTATCTGACCTTCTTAGTGATATAAAATGTTCCAACATATCTCATTGCCAAATCCCTATACTTCTCAGTCCAATATTGACCCAACTAAGGATAAACCTTTAAAAATACTTGTTCATCATTGGAAAACTACAAAGGATGGATTTTATGAACTACATAAGATTTATTCAAACATTGATTTGTGAAAAAGTGTCGATGTATATACTAAATACTCACCAACTTATCCAAGATGATACCTGGTCCTGTGAATGTGGAGAGCTACTATCATGATGCAGATGCTGGGGAGGGGCAGTTCCTTGTAGATAGTCTGGTTGAATTCCATAAGACCTTCGGGTCATGTAATCTCCTAAGCCTATGGGCCATGTAATCCTTGAGCCTACAGGCCTTGTAATGGTTCCCCCTCATCCCTTTAAAGGGGGGTTATCAAAAATCAATAAAAATGAAGAAAAGACTTATAAATATTATTATAATAAAACTTTCCCAATCCTAGATGGATATCCCAATATATACTGTAATACAAGACATATTCTTGGACCATATCCTCTATAATTTTAATATCAATCTATTTCATAATATATAACTATGGATGATAAGTTGTACATAATCTGACCTAAGTTACCATCACCTCATGGAAACTTCTATAGAACCAGGAGGTAAACCTAAGATATCTATCCAAGAAAATATCATAGTTGAACCCATGAAACATCTTCGTTTCACATATGTACATCCAATAGGGATCTTTAACCTTAGTTGTGTCTATAACCATAATAAAATGAGTTGATTTAATAAATTGATCTATCACCAAAAAGATATAAATCTTTCAATAGGTAGTATTTAGAAATAGAACTGTTAATTCCATCGATACCTTATTTTTTTCCATACCAACGCCAAAAGGGGTTAAAGAAAACCAAAAGGCTTCATATAATCTGCCATAATTTTAGGTTTTTAATGGTGACACACATAAGCAGAAATGTCTCATTTCATTCTTGACCACAAGAATCATTATCTCATTTCATAATACCTCTTTATAGTTCTATGATGAATTAATCATGAAAAATTATGACAATCGTGGTTCACTTAGTTCCTAAAAGATTTTGGGATGACTAACCAACTCTCATACTGAAGAATTCCATCATCGGTGAGAGACCATCCAAGAATAGTCTCTGCACCATATAAGGATTCCTTGATTTTTTTTAACTCATAAACCTATTACCTCCCCAATAGAATTGACTCAATAAGAGATGATGATAACTAAACACTATTCATAACTATACCTAAATCATCATCTTTCACATCTAGATGCAATAGAGTAAAGATCCCCATAAGGTTCTACTACTCTTCTAATTTCATGATGTCTTTATAAGTAATATTGATTCTAATAGTTTCAATAATAATATTCCCCTTCCTAGGGGTGTAGGCGATGTCATTGTAAAAACATTTTGAGGTAATCCATACATCTCTTATGCTTAAGGTTTAGGTACTTTTGAGATAAGATATAACATAATCTCTTTTAATTAGAAATGTGACTGAACTACTTTCAAAAAACTAAGCATTTCCTATACCTTAGAACATTAATAACAGTAATGAACTCTAAGTGATGATTTGGATAATTGTTCTTGGGTAGCTAAATTTGAAGAGAAGAATACACAACAACATGACCACTATAGATATGAACGCATCCTATACTTGCACTAGAAGAATCACAATAAACCACATAACCCTTATAGAGTTATGATAATACAAAAATAAAATCTAATTTTAGAAATCATTTCTACTAACCAAAAGAGCCCTATCACATAGAATCTAAAGAAAATTTCACCCATTTATGGGTAAGAATAGTCAATGATGATTATATATTTCAGAATTTTTTTTAAAAACCCTGATAATATCTACTAGTCCTTGGAATCTTGGTATCTCAAAGACATTCTAAGGTTATTCCCATGAAAATACAACCTTTATCCTTATTAGGATCAAATGGGAAGACATGTTTTGAAATCATGCTCCCCAATATCAACACATCTTGAATCTTAAAATTGAATTTTGATAATTTTAATAAAGGAAGTGAATCCTCATGATTACAAGAAAAATATTGTACTAATTCTCACACTCAGGTCTTAACTAGACCGGGATATCGTCCACAAATACCAAAAAAAGGGATTGAGATATTGGTGGAATATCTAATTCATCAAATCCATAAACATTTTAGGAGTTTTGGTTAGTAAAAATAGTATCATATGATATAAATAGTGTCTATACCTTCTCTTAAAAGTCGTCTTCGGGAAATATAATTTCTTAAATCTGAGCTGATGATATCCCGACCAAAGATTGATGTTTGAAAACCACTTTTCCCCCATTAACTGATCAAACTAGCTATTGATATGGGGTAAAGTGTATTTATTCTATACTGTTACATGATTCAGTTTCCAATAATCTCTACAAATACCATGAGAAATATTAGACTTATTTGCAATGAGAACATGGGTTTTCTAAGATGAAACACATGGGTTTACAAATCAATTCTCTAGTAAGACTTCCAACTGGATCTTCATGTCTTTCAACTTTTTTAGGTTCTATATGATAAGAGAGTATAGAAATACTCTAAGTACCAGAAAATATATAGATGGATAAATATACCTCCATCACTATAATAAGAGCAGAAAATTCATCTGGAAAACCATGTGTAAACACCAAACATGTGATGGAAGATCAATATAAAAAGATACATCATTAGTCTCAATCATAATAGAATACAATAAAATCCTAATATCTGGGAGAGAGGGTAATGCACAACTGGACCACAGATCTCACTCTCCATAGAACACCTAATACCTCTCATTGATACTAAATAATAAAGCATAATGGTGATAACAATCAATCTCAGCTTGGTGAGAAACGAGCCAATCCATCCTGATGATTATGTCAAAAATATCAAGATTATAAACTAGAATGTCCTAGGCTAACTCATTGTTAGCTATCAAAATAGATTATGAAGAACAATGAAACCCATTCTCTTTCCTCTTGACAAGAGTCGCTTCTAGATAAATAACTATGTTCATGATATCTATGAGAATTTTCAACACACTCACAAAAACATAATATAGGAACCAGTATCAAACAAATAATTTTCTATATAAGATACAACAAAAAACTTTAACTCTCACTATAGTTGGGCCTCACATAGACCTCCATTGGAAAATCCTCCATTGTATGAAATTTATTCACTCCATAGGCTGGTGGATAGAAACATATTTACTTGAATATTATGATTATGTCATAGTATCTTCATTAGTTGATAATTACTGACTACAACGAGGCATAAGCAGATCCTGGAAGAATATATGTACATGGTCTCAACCATCGCATGGATTGTAGTTCTTAGGAGGTATATCCCAATACCACTGGTTGTTCCCTACCTTTCCACACTGGTAGTAAGTCAAGGTTACACTACTAGAAACTACTAATATATTAGAAAAATACTATTGTAGATAACTACCTCCACCAACCATACAATTATCATTCCACTTCGACAACTTCACATATGTGCCATTCAAACTACCACTAGGTGGGAGAAAATATCCCAAAAACATATCTTTCCCACCATATTAATCTCTACCATCATATACCTTTCAACCACTTTAGAAGAGTTGATGAACCTCAATATATACACCTATGATTAGATTTTGGTTCATAATCCTTGTAGGTATTTTGAAGCCTTCCACTTATCATTGATCACCACCATAGTAGAAAAACAAACTAACTCCAAAAAATGGATGGAGTACCCTATCACCGAATTTTCTCCCTACTAAAAATTAGAATTCATATACTTTAACATCATTAAATATTCTTGGAATAACCCCAAAAAAATTATCTTTATGTATTTCCACTCAAATCCCACATGCCAATTCACCTGGACCATAGAGCATCACATCCTCTTATTAGGACCATCTGTCTTAAAAGTCACACACATCACCTTGAAAAATTCATGTTTTTATAAGAAATAATATACATGATTAATTTTTTCTAGCATGTCTTCTGAAACTTGAGGTCTATTTTTACCCTTAAAATATTGGGTCTTCTAGAATAATAACTCTTGTGATCTATCCTTGTCTCCACAAACTCCAAGTGAAACTAATCTAGTTGGTTTCTCAATAGGTAGTACATTCTAGTTCACAACATGATCTACCCACATGATATCCTCTCAGAGATTATAATAAATAAGAGGATTCCCTTATAGTGAATTTACCTTTTCACCCCCCCCCCCCTGAGGAACCCCTTGAAGATGTATCATAAAGATGATTTAGAATATTAATAACCAAAAAAGACTATCATACAGTGAAAATTATCAGCCTACACAAAATGAACATAAGTGGAAATTGTGATATAAATCAAATACAAAACATAAGTGACTCATAAACCAACATCCCATAGTGACTTGAGGTTTGTTTTTGGAAATATATATCTAGGTACTTTCCAAAACCAATCTCTCAAGTCCAACAATCCTATCTCTTATATACCAATTTCCAAAAACATTAATACTTTAAGTTCAACATGCCTTTGATACCAAATTGTCTGGAACTAGCCCATACAACCCATTCAACTAGGCTTTGAACCATACTGTGACAAGACCCTAAGGTCATTCCTGATCCCCATAAGATAGGGACAATATCTCAAGCTTACAACAATGACTAGAGGAAATTATTTTCTTAACCTAAAACAAGAGACATGAAATATATGTATAAAATGATAACTCAGAAAGAGAAATAGTGGTAGTGATACAACCATTGTAACAATTCAACACTAAGGTACATATCCAAAACAAAAAAAAATGGACAAACTAAACTATCATTAGATTTTATATATGATATGTGGGGAATAACCTCACCTTATCACCAACATATAACTCTTTCTAGGGGATATATACCTCAGTGCCTTAGTGTAGTGGCTTACCATTTCATACATTAGGAAAATTGAGGTCTATACATCCATAAGAGAGTGTGCAGAGTGTGAGTTAAATATTCTCAGTAGGATCCCACTCAAGTTATCCATAATAACACACTATCAAATAATCCCTATAGGATCAATATAAGAAAGACATATCATTTTAAATTAGTTTTAATATTTAAATCAGAATCATATCCCCTTTTAAAATTCCCTAAAGAAAAGATAGATAATACAGTTTCAAATAATTTCTCAAATAAACCATTTTACATTTATTAAATCATGAATCATATATCATATCAAATCCTAACAATGAAAATCCAAATCACAATGGAGATAAACTCTAAGATAATTTAATTCTAGGAAATCTTGGTCACTCATACCTAAAAAATCAATAAACACTATTGCACTAAACAAGACCCTAAGACACAAGGCTAAGAGAATAGAAGAAACCTCCTAATGATGAATCCCCTATGATGTTATATAATCATAACCATATTACATAAGAAATGTGGAATAGTGGAACACCCCATGAGTAAACCCTCTATATAAACAAGGGAAAGTACCAATACTAAACCCCATATAATGAACCCAAGACTCCCATGTACTACATATGTTAAATCTATTTCAAAGGGCTCATCACATTTCAAAAATAATTTCTAACAAACCTTCCTTAATCCAAATCATGATTTGAAAACCTATTTCACAAACCATTTCATAGTTCTTTAAAAAACATTATTAATTCACCAAATTAATGGGAAATCCATTTTTTATAAAAAATCTTTTATGTTCCCACATAAAAAACCAGAATTATTACAAACATATTTGAGAAAAGCATTTATAAAAATAAGAGTATATACGATTCACCAAACATAAGCTAGATATGGAATGACCTACCTCATACTTGGGTTTTTATGGAAATGATAACAGAATCCAAAACCATGAGAATGAAGGATCCAAAAATAGTAATATATGGTCTAAAACCAAGTATCTCACACATTATAATTGAGTTTACATAATAAAAAAGTTGGTAGTGAAGGGAAGTGATCATATCCTTCAAATCACACCAAAATCATGCCCAATCACACTAGATCTAACCTACAAGAAAGAACCAAAAAATAAAAACAATTATTATAACCAAGTTATATAGAATAAATCTCAAAAGAAAGACCAAAAATGGAAAATAAATGTTTATAGTTCCTTTAGAATTCATAAAATAAAATAATTATATATTTATTGTGAAAAATATTGGATTGATAGAATAGAAAACTATGCATAAACTACATTAAAAGAGCTTTCATTATTATCCCCAAAGTTTCACTTAAAATGGTAATTCATTACACAAAAAATTGTGTCCAAAGAATCCATTAAAAAATATGAAACATATTTCATGATAGTGTGGTGGTTGTTCACCCTACCCATGGTGGACTTCTTTGGATCCTTACTAGAATCCTAACAAACCAACCACAAAATTCCCTAGCACAAAGTTGTTGGGTGTTTTTGATTGACCATGTTCTCCACCATGCCTATGGAGTGGATTTATTACTATAGTGGACAAGGAAACCATCTGTTGGCCATTCCTTGGGACACACCCTAATCTAGGAATGGAAGCACAACCTGTGGCACATATAAATACCCTAGGATAAAAATGGAATATATCACACCATTTCCTATCATATTTTCCCTAATAAAAGAAAAAAGACTCTTGAAATCCACTTTTTTACACCCAAATATTCTTGAACTCATAAGTAAATGTTCCAAAGATAAAAAAATAAATTCCTCAAGTTGGGATGTTACATCAAGGGACCTAGGTTCTAGAGAAAACATTATTTTTTGGGTTTTAATGGTTGATCAAAGTAGTATTATTTTAATTTGGTGTGTCGGTAATAAGAATGTTTTGACCAACACTTTTAGTGTTGAACCTTGATCCACCATGAAAATTAGAACTTTGAGCTTTAGACTTTGATTTTTTTATTCTTTCTGGTAGTTTTATTTTTTTTTATGATTTTTTGGATTAACTCATGTGCGTGGAATCTTTTTGTCATGTTTTTTATTGAGGGAATAAATGGGAGTTAGAATAGTGGTTTTCAGTGAGCTTGAAGGGTCTAGAAAACCATGTGGATCCTTGGTACATAACTTAGAATAACTCATTGTAGTGTTAGTATTATTAATGCATGGCCCTCTAACCATGCATCCAAGTCACTCATAGTCAGGGCTCCCATTTTAAAAAAATATTTTTTTTTTAAATCTATTTTGTTTTAAAATTATTCAAAATCATTATTTTAAATTTTAATATCCAACATTAAAAATGGTGAGATTTTTTTGAAAATATAAATGAGAATTACAATATAACTTAAAAATAAACTTGGTAATTTGATTTTAAACCAAATGGATTTGAAAAAATGGTTCCTTTCCAAAGAAATATTATGTCACATTGTTCAATTTTAATAGATGGTGTGTTATTTTAAGAATTATTTTTAAGGAGTTGTTAAAGTTAAAGGGTGTATTACATGAGAAAATTTGATTTTAGGAAATTTAATTAATGGTTCCTTGAATAAAATGAATAGATCAAAGAAATAAATTTGGAAATTCTTTTCTAAACGATGATTAAAGAGAATTTCTAAAATAGTTTAGGATTTTTTTATTGATATTATGCTTATGGTGGCATTTAATTTTATTAGGTTTTTAAATTGAGTTTCATTTAATCAAGTATTTGTTTCCTTATTATTTAAAATAGACCCCCACAAAGATTCAATGGATTTAAAAGGGTAAGTTAAAGTTGGATCACCACCAGTAGACCCTTCAGTTGATTAGAAGCAAGAATTCCTTCTAGAGTTTCAAATGCTAAATACTCCTCTTTTTTATTGTTAGCCATATCCTTAGGAAGTGGAGAAATGGTTGCATAGTATTGAGATAATTTTTGGATTCATTGATTTTTCTATGTCTCAAAAGAATATATTTCCTACATTAGTGCTTGAAGGTATAAGTTGGAAGTAGTTGAAATCAATCATTATTAGTAATTCATGAAAGGAACTTTTCTATGAATTTTTTAAATTCTTTTTCATCTAGTAGTATTTCTATGAGGTTGTGAGGATTGTAAAGTCAATGTATTTTTACTATTTCCATTAGGATGATCAATTTGTGATGGAGTATGTCAATCATTTTTTTGATCTATTACCCAATCCTATGGATTAGATCAAGGATGATCCTTTGAAGGCCTAGTAATATAAGAAATATCTTGATCCTGATCTTTTATTGAGGGTTTCAAAACTCAAATTATCCTCTTATATAAATGTGGTGTGGAAAATATTTTTGGTTGAGTACACATTGGTAGGAGTTCTTGGAGAAATTGACGGTTCATCAGTTCTTGGATATGGAAAATTTATTATAGTAAATAGAATGGGTAGTATCTTAGAGATGAACAATCAAGTTGTGGTATTAAGAGTCCTTATAATGTTTAATCATCTTATTTTGGGTGTGGGGCCTAAGTGTGTCATAAATTCAATAAGTAGGATTATAGGATGGAGTGTCATTCTTGTGGGTGTATGGGTTATATCCAAATGTTGTGTCATGGATTTTCAAGTAAAATTGTGGATCCATATATGTATTTTTAAATTATCCCATTTGGATATGCTGATAGATGTATTTTAGAACCAACTCTTATTTGATATATTCTGTTTCCCCTCTTCTAGTTTTTCTACATTTTGTTTTTATCAGTTTCTTATTTTTGTAATGGTTAAATATCATGTTGAATTTTTTTCCTTTTGGAATTTCCATTTTTTGTGGGTACCTTAATGGAATCATAAAATGGTGTGGAGGCCACTATAGCCACCTACATATATTGATCATTATTTGTTTCTATTCCTAGTTACCTTAACTGATTATCCTTTTATAATCTTATCATATGTTTATCCCTTAATATCATGAGTCATCCAACATAGAGTCTTATTTTGTTAATTTTGTGCTCTTGGAGTATGCCTAAATGGTTTTGATGGTAGAAAGGTACATGAATTATGGTTTTTCCTTTTATAATTCCTCATAAAATAGTTTTTTTAGTAGTGTGGTCTAAATAATTTTCGGTTAGGGATGAGAGAATTTTATTGGTGGTGGTTGTGGTGTTATTTGGTTTCAATATTAGAGTTGAGTGAAAAGGTTAACCCTTCTCCATTTCCCTGGTCAACTGAAATCTTTGAGGCTTTCTGGGGGAAGAAATTATTAATGTCGGGATAATTTTTACAGCCGATCCTTTTTTCCTTTTTATATTTATTTTTTTTGACTTTTCCTTGAGTTTTGAGTTGAAATTTGGATTTTTTTTGTGATTTTCCATCATTTTCACGCTTAACGAGCATTGCTTGTGGAAAACTATGCAGCTGCCTTTATGCATGTCCCTCTTCATGAAATTTTTTCTCTTGGACTGTTTAGTATACATCAGAAGTTCATAGTTGAGTCCAAATCCAGTGAATCCCAGGTTAAACTGTATAGGACCTTCTTTTATTATGGGTAACCACGCACAGATAATGCATAGTAAGTAAAAAAATGAGAAAATATTGGAAAGGGGGTTTTTAATTTGATAGAAAAATTCCCCTAATTTAGAATGTAGTTTTACCGAACTATGCTACTAAATAAGTGAGGTTCCTTGGTGATTCTAGAAAAGAGTGTATGGTTGGTGCATTTCTTACCAACCCATACAGCCAAACCATGAAACCATTAACTGTTTTAATATTATAGGAAATTAGTTAACTACCCTTTCTGTATTTTAAGCCCAAAAATATCTATTACTCTCCCATTTGATGAATGTGTCCCCTTGTCACCTCCTCTTTTAATTACTCTCCTCCTATGGTTTATTTGGTGGTATTTATCCATGTTTTTTGTCTAGTTCTTCAATATTTAGTCTACCCTTTATCTTATTCTTCCTCCTTTATCCTTTCCTTCTCCTTTTTACCCTCTCCTTATGGTATTCTCTCTTACCTAAATCCTAAGTATTCATTTCATCATAATCCTTTTTTTTATTCATTTTTAGGGTTTCTTTTAGTTTTTTATCAATTTTTATTACTTTCTTGCAGTGGATTATTACCACACGCATCATAAGAGATGGTTTTGAGGTAATTTTTGCAATGTATTGACATTAAATTTAAGAACTAATGACTAAATTATTATTTATTATTCTATTTTATGGAGATAAATATTATTATTATTTTCAATGATTAATTGAAATGAAAATATACCTTCTCTTGATTTTTATTTGAATGAAAAAGTTTTTTTCCCTCTTAAAAATTGCATTATAAACTTGTTCTACTAATCCTTTCACACATAATGTTCCAAATAATGATAAAATAGATTTTATAAATGATTATGAAATTTATTTTGATGTTTTGGATTTATAATAGACTTTAAAATGTTTTATTTGGATTTATAATAGGGTTTTTTGTTTCTTTCAAGGAATGTTTTATTTTTCAAAAACGAATGAATTGTTGATTGGAACATTCAAAAGGGTTTCTCTATTGAAAAAGACTCATTGGATTGTGTCCAAATATTTTATGATTTTTAAAGTAATGGTAATCATTTTGGTATAGGACTTGCCTCATTTATTGATGGTTTTGAAAGTAATGGTCCATTCTTAGGAGGGTTGTATGGGGGTGAGGCTTGAGTGTATGAATTATGATCATGTAATGGAAATATTTACTTTTATATTATTATTGGATATAATTTCAAAGACCACATTCATTTCACATATTCCATGGGAATATAGAGTATCTAGTGAATCTTCAAGGAAAGCATATATCACTAGATTATTATTACACTCTTTTTAGTAGCCTCTAGTATAGTGTTTACTTGAATTCGGGATGATTCCCATTAGTTAGAATAGTTAGAGTATAACTGAGGATTTTTATTGTTTGATTTCATCAGTTTCACTAATGTGATGTATATTTTTTATTATTTTCTATAATTTCACCTCAAATACTAGATAATCCCATGAATTTTGGAATTTTACAATTGTATATTGGCTGTTATTATTCATTTATATACTAATAGTTAATTTATTGCTTCCCATTTCCCTTATTTCTTTTACCTTTCCCTCATTATTTTTATTGTTATAATTGAATTTATGATTTCTTATTAATATTTTGGAGCTTTTTTTCCTCTAAAAATAAAATATCTTTGTTTAAATTTCATTTTAATATGATTTGAAACTCATCCCATTCATCATATATGAAAATATTCTAATAAGGAAATTTCTGGAAATCAGCATCATTTATCTTATAGTTTTAATAACACTCTTTTTTAAAATTCCTAACTCACATGTTTTAATTAATTCCGATATCAAAATAAAAAATGGGGATAAACTATGATTTATTTTAGTTCAAATATAAAAGTAAAACCTACGTTTATATATTGTATTTCAAATAATCAAGAATTGGATTTTTGATTTTAAGGTAATAAATGGCGTGTAACATAATTTATAATTCCTACTGAGTCTCATACTCATACCTATCTTATTATTTCAATTTTATATTTATGTTGCAACTCAAACTAAATCTCCTTAGGGTAATGGTGGTTTTTGGGATTAGAGTGTGACTTTTGGGGTTACTTAAATATATGGTGGTAGATTAATTTCATTTTTGATTTATTCATATTTTTATCTATAATTGACATATTATCCTTCCTTTATTTTATATCTAGAGTATTTTTAGTCAATTTTATTGACGTTGGGTTGCATGCTTATCCATGTTTCACTATGTTTTGTTTTTGGTTTTATTTTGAAGTAGTTTATATATTTTAGCATATAAGCCCAATGTATATATGAGACATGATAGAATTTGGTTTGAGTTATACTATGTGTTTATTTCTGTTTATTAGTAAAAACCTTTCCCACTAGTTCAAATCTTAATCCCTTTTGTGCTTTTCCCCACCTTGGGGAAATCAAGAAAGCACCTCGTTGATGTCTCGTGCCATCTCTAGTGCCTTGTTCAGGGGTTATCCTAGTTTGTTTTGTAGGAAAATAGAATCAAAACCCTAAATCCTTTATAAGACTTTAGTTTTAGAGTGTAATTTGTTATTTGGTTTGTAATTTTAGGTTAGAGTATGAGTGTTGCGACATGGGGTATAGGTATAAAGAAGTCTTTTGAAAACACTATTAGTATTGAACCTTGATCCACCGTGGGGATTCATGTTCTGAAATTTTGGTTATATTTTTTTTATTATTTCATGTATTCCTCATTATTTTTTTATGATGTTTTAGATTTATTGATGTGTATGGGTTTTTTTTATTTTTTTATGGATGAAATTGGAGTTAGAAAATCAATCCCCAATGAGCTAGCAGGGTTTGGAAAATTATGTGAAGCCAGATTATATGGTTCTAAAACAATATTTGTGGCGGTAGTGTGATTTGGGCATGGCCCACCAACCATATATCCGAGTAACCCAATCTTTGTATGGTTTTGAAAAAATATTTTTGGCGGTAGTGTAATTAGTTCATGGCCCACCAACCATGTATTCAAGTAACCCAAAGTCACTAGTCTCCTTCATTTAAATATATATTGAATCTCTTTTATTTTATAGTTATATTTAATAATTTGTTTTAAAATTTAAAATTATGTTTTAAAAATGGTGATGTTTTTTATTTTGAAAATGAAAAATTAGTCTTCAAAAATAACATAAATAGAAACATGGTAATTTTATTTTCAACCAAATGGTTTTGATAAAAAGGTTCCTTTTGAAATCATTCTTACTTTGTGTTGTTTAAGTTTAAAAGATAGTGTTTTTATGCATGGTTTAAAAAGATTTCTTAAATTGAGAGGGTGTTTTAAATTGGAATTTTTTTATAGGAATGTAAATAGTGGGTTATAAAAATTAAATGAAATCTATTTAAGTATGTATTTTATAAATTCTTTTCTAAGAGGTGGTTAGTGGACTTATTTCAATGTTTTTGAGAATTTTTTTATCAACCTTCTTCTTATATTCCGTATTTAATATGATGAGATTTCAAAATTGAGTTGGATTTGAACAAGTTTTTGTTTCCTTATTCTTTAGAATATGGCCCTAAAAAGATTAAATGTATTTATAAGGGGAAGATACAAGTGATTAAGACCATTATACCCTTTATTTGATCATACTAGAGAAATATTTCTAGAGTTTTTGAAGTTTAATCTGTTTCTATTTTATAGTCAAACAGATCCCCCTAAAGTGGAGAAATGGTTATAGATAATTAACATAATATTTCAATTCCATGAGTTTCCAATGTCTCTAAAGACTAATTTCACTACTTTTATACTCAATGGTCCAAGTTGGAGGTGGTGTACATTGTTCATTAGGACTAATCAATGAGATAACCTTTCCTAGGAATTCTTTAAATCCTTATTTGTATAAAAGTATTTCTCTAAGTCTATTATTGTGGAGAAGGTGATGGAGTTGTACTATATCCATTAGGATGATCAATTGGTGTTATATTACACCTGTCATTTTTTCTATCTAGTCCCTTTATATTCCAGAGTTGACCATGGATGATTCTTTTAAGGAGTATAATTTTGAGAAAGTATTATGTCTCAATCATTAGTTGATGGTTTCAAAACATGATTCATCCTTATATGTCTATGTGGTGTTTAAATTGGTTCAGGTCAAGGCTGTTTTGGAAATAGTGCTTAGGGAAATTGATCATTCCTTAGTTCTTGGATATGGAAAATGGGATTCCAGTAAATAGAAGGGGGATGAGCCTCATCTTGAACAAGTAGGTGGTGGTATTTAGAGGCCTTAAAATATCTCATCAGATTATTCTTTGTGTGGAACCCATAGGTGTCTTCAATGTGGAAATGATTCTCATAGTACTCCTTCATGTCATGTCACTCAAAATACAAATCATGCTTGTGGTTTTCTAGGCTATCTATAAATGTTTTTAATAGACTTTCAAGTTAAATGGGTGGATCTAGATCTACCTCTTTGATGGATTCCCTTGACCCATCCCGAAGACCTATTTCATATCTATCATATATTATAAGTATTCCTTTTCCCATCTTCCTATCTTTCTCCCATGGGGTGTTCCCTATTTCTTATTTTAGAAAATTTTAATCTCATTCTGAAGATTTTTCCCTGTAGAAATTTTGTATTTGGTGTGGGTTCCTTACTAGAATATAAAAAATTTGGGAGGACACTATTGTCACCTGCATATGTTGAGTATTGTGTGTCTCTATATCTAGTTCCTTCAATGGATTATCCTTTGATAACTTGGAATATTTTCAAACCCTAATCTCTTGATTCATCCTTCTTAGAGTATTATTTTTTTCATTAAGATCTTGGATTGTGATTAATTAATTTTGATGGTATCAAGGTTATTAAAATATGTTTTTTCCCTTCATCATTCTTCAGAAAATGGTTGTAATTTAGTAGTAGACTCTATATATTTTCATTTTAGGGATATAATAATTGTCTCAGTGATAGTCATGGTATTATTTTGTTTTAATAATTGAGTTGAGTGAAAATATTGACCTATTATTTTTCCTTGATCAACTAAAATCATTGTGGTTTTCTAGGAGAAGAAATAATTATGGTTGAGAGAAGTGTTACATAATGACATTTATGTTACTTTTATTTTTATTTATTTATTTTTTTATTGAGTTTTGTTGTTTTTGTATTTAAATTTTGATTTTTCGGAAGTTTTCCTTCTATTTCACGATTATTGTACATAGTTTGGAAAACCTATATGTATACCATTATGAAGGTCCCTATTCTAGTTCATTTTTTTCTCAAATTATTGAGTCTGCATAAGTAGTGTATGGTTGATTCAATGACATGTGAATCCCAAGGTAAACCATGATGGACCTTTTTCTTAAGGGTAAGGGAACATGACTTTGCCATGGTTAGTAAAAAAACATGTAAAAGATGAATAAAATGGGTCTATAATTTGAAAAATACATTCCACATGATTGGTACACGGTTTTCCAAAACTCACAGCCAAATGGGAAAGGTGCCTAGGAGAGTCTGGTAGAGGGCACATGGTTAGTGCATGTTTTTCCAAACGGTGTGGCCAAACCATGTGACCTATCCGGATTTCAAAATATTGGAAAATTACCTAACTAACCTTGTTTGATTTCAATCCCAATCCCCACAAATTCTCTCCCATTCTATTCACATTAACCCTAGGTGTCCCCTCCATCAATTACACTCCTCCCATGGCTTATTTGGTGGGATTTATTCAAAGTTATTTCATATCTCTTAAAGGTTGGGTCTTCCTTTTCTCTTCTTCATCATCTTTTTTCATTTCCCCATGTTTTCCTCCCCTCTTGTAATGTTATTGTATATTCAAAGAAACCTAAGTTTGTATTTCAACCTAATTATTTAGGTTTCTTGTTTTTTAGGGTTGGTTTTGGTTTTCTAAGGTGTTTTTTCTTGTATTAGATTTTCACTATGCACATTAGAAGTAATTATTCCAAGGTAGGTTATCCTATGTATTTAACTCTTATTTAAGAACGAATTGTTTAATTCATGTTTTTTATTGTGTTCGATATATATATGTAAATAGTATTAAGTGTTTTCAACTATTAATTTAAATTGAAATCAAGTTCCACTTAATTTTCATTCAAATGTGAGAGGTTTTTCCCTTTTAAGATTCGTTATATAAACCTGTTTCGCATAATATTTTACACCTAGTGTTCAATGAAATGATAGAATAGATTTTATTAGGTAATTGTTATATTTTAACTGAATTTTTGATATTTAATGGGAATCTAAATGTTTTCCTTATATTTCTTAGAGGTGTGTGTTCTTTTTTCATTGAAGGTTTTAATTATCAAAAAGTATTGGAGGCACAGTTTCCACTTTTAAAAAGGTTGTCTCTTTAAGATCACTCATTGTAATGTGTCCCTCACTTTTTTCATTTTTAGAGGAATGGTAATTTCCTTATTATAGGACTGCCCTCTTGTATTGATGGTTTTGAATGTAAGGGCTCGTTTATAAGAGGGGTTCTTGGTGGTGAAGTTTCTATGTGTGGCTTATGTTAAAGTGTGGGATTATATTTAATTTTATATTATTTATTGATATTATTTATTACCCCACCACCATTTCATATATACCATGTGAGCCTAGAGTAAATAGCAGAACTTTTTAAAACTCTTTCTTCACTCTCTTAGGATTTCACTCTATCTAGTGGTCCGTAGTGAATACTTTTCTCGACTTTTAGAGTTTCGCCATTTGTTAGGATAGTTAGGATATGATCGAGCATTAGGGATATGTTATTGAATCAATTGTTACAATATAATGGGTCTTGGTTATTATTTTCTACACTTTCCCCTCATCACCTACGTAATCCCATGATCTTTGGAATTTTACTATTGAATATTTTTTATTATTTATCTCTATAATAATATATGATGTGATATTTCACATTCTTTTAATCTTATTATCATACCATAATTATTATTATTGTTATGATTGACTCTATGATTACTTATTTTTATCTTACGTCTTGTTTTCTTTTAAAAAGAAAAACATTTGGTTTAAAATTATTTTCATAAAGATTTAAAACTATACCCTTCCTTATTATATAAAAATATTCTAATATGGATTTTTTTGGGAAATAACAACATTTATATTAAATTTATAATAACTAATATTTTAAAAATTCCTAACCCAAATGTTATAGAAATGTTCCTTTTAAAAAAAAGGTAAATGGGTCATGATTTATTTTAGAAACTAATATAAATGTAACGAACCATCATTTAATATAGATAAAAATCATTAGTTTTTTCAATTTAAATATCTTTTAATATCATGGTAAACATGTAATATGGTCTAAAAAAGATCCCAGGAGAGTTAGGGGCTTGTTCAGATCTTGGAGTTTTGTGAAAATGGTAAAAAAAACTGGACCGCAAGATTTGGACAAATAGTGTCTCCCTAACCACAAAGTTTGTTTGAAACTGTGTAGTTGTATCAGGGGAACCTTCTGGTGGAATGGTTTCCTTACAACCATACAACCCGAGGCATACATCTGTGTGAGAATTATAGGTTTTTTGATATTGTATTATCATATAGTTTGTGCATGGTTTTCAAATAATGCACCTAAAATGTGCCCCCCCTTAATTTGAGGTGAAATGTCCAAAATTACCCTCACTTAAATTTAAAACCTTATTTTCCTTTTTTCCTTCATCCAATGGATGAAATAAGTTCTTCTCCTATTTTGAGCTCAAGAAAACCTCAATCTTGGAAGTTAGCTAGATCTCTCATCTGATGTATGGTCTTTGA
Organism: Viscum album; assembly: GCA_963277665.1. NCBI lineage: Eukaryota > Viridiplantae > Streptophyta > Magnoliopsida > Santalales > Viscaceae > Viscum > Viscum album. The sequence goes on along the minus strand of OY728133.1, from coordinate 399,042,399 downwards.
TTCGTATGAATCATTGAATCTATCTCAGTAAGCTCCCCTATACTCTTAATTACTATCTATTTTTATGTTGGAATCCTTCATGATATTTAGGTGTAGGATACTTTTCCCTATTTTTAGGGTGTTGAACCATTTCTTAGATCTCTTACAACCTTCTTTGAATCTGAGGTTGATATCAAGCGAGGAATCATCTACGGCCTTAAGATTAGTGGTCATGTCGTTTTCCATTTGAGTTTCATCACTTCATAAGTATGTCATTGTACTACACGCTTCCTTTTATTGAGCATCCCAATTATATTTAGTTCTTTATATCTAATTTATCCTTGCACCATGATATACACCTATTGAAACTTGTTTAGTGGTTTCGTGAATAGTTACCTCTTTTAAGGACACCCCATGGGTGTCCTAAGTGAAATTACCCCTTATTGATGTTTGAATCAAATACTTGGGATGCCTATTTGTCTCCTAGATTGAGTTTTAAATTTAATTCCACTCTATTATTTGATTATTTTATGAGACCAAAGAACCTAATAGGTATTTGGCCCAATCATAATTATAGTTTACCATGTATCCAATTGCCTTGTTTACCATGACACCATTTATATAAATTGAACCTTATAAATTTAGTTTTCAAGGATAAATTAATAAAATGGTCTTGATTATATAGGATGAAAACTAATAATGGTTTCGTATTTCAAAAATGAATTAAATTATTTTGAATGAAATGGATCAAATGGATTGGCATCTTCATGGAGGTTTCTTCCTCTAAAACATGAAATGGCTCTTCTGAAATGATTTGTGAAGGGTGGTAAGACAACACCTCTTGATATTCTTATTTAAATTCCATGTATATAATGGAAATAAGCTAATGAAATTCATCAGAGGTTCTACACAATGTTTCATATTATAAATGTGATGATTCCTTTATGTGGGTTGTGTGTGATGGTAAGGGGTATTGATCAGGGTAGAGAATTACACTCCCTTATATCGAGTGTAGAGTATGGCATCTTGCACTCATGATATTATATGGTTGTTGGGCTTGACATGACATGTTCCATTATTAGAGTGTTGACATGATGTCTCACTCACCATCCCGATCATCGTGCATGATGTCTCACACTCTTATTGGGAAGTGGGTAATTTACCCTATTATCTTGAACTTATAGGCTCGTTAGACTATTCATGGGTGTTTGAGTTTCACCCCAGTCTAGCCAGCACTAGTATTCCAAGTACATGGACACTTACTTCCATACATACTTGGTTCATATAGGTGGATGAAAATTATAATTAAACTATATTTACATTATTATTATATGTATACTAACTGATCAAAAATTACTCCTTACCATGGGCTGAAAGAGGTAGAACCGCTAGGTGTCCCTTAGGAAACTAACCAGGTGGTTATTTATTTATTCCACATTGTTAATTAATTACTTATGAATGTACACTGTTTAACTATGAGAACTACTTGGATTACACATATACATTGTTGGTGGTGGCATACTAATATTTTTATATCACACCCTACTCAGTCTACCTTTGGTACCTAAGAATACTATTTATCTATAGGAATTGATAATGTAAAATCCCTAATACATGTTTTTAATATGCTTACCAATTTATATATTAGGATTAGAGGACCAATCATGTGGTTGAGATACTAGTGGAGTACCTTTTTTTCTTTTTCTTTTTTTATCTAGAATAACCATATGCATGTTCCCATGTTTCCCATTTTGTATATCATCATTCCATGCATCATGTATTGACCCTTCCATAGATTATTTTGATTATATTATCAGTTGTATATTTGTTTATTATTATGTTGCTTGATTTATTATTTAGTCTTCTTATTCATATGCTCCTGCTACTATTGTATGTTTGTTGTTTTACCAGTTTTGGCACTCTAATTATAGGGTATAGTCTCCCCACCGCACCACCTTCACACCCTCACTTTTAGTCAGTAGCCTATATAATATAGGGAGGAACACATGAGGTCATGTGACCCACTGGCTCGGAGCACGAGTTATGTGGACCCTAGGTCAGGAAGTTATAATTTGGTATCAGATCATTTCTTTTTCCTGTGTCTTACTCTTTGGATATTAGATAGGATACTATGAGACAAAGGAATTTATAATTGACCATGTTCCAAGATGTATCTAACCCATGTATAGGGGAAACTCAAATTACTTGGGATGGATAATTGTTTTTATTGATTATCTGATTTATGATTGATACGACTTCATTATTGGGAGAAGAACTTTAGTTAATATTTTATTAGTATTGGTATTATTTAAAATATGATTTCTATATTGTGGCCTAATGAAATAAGTGAATTGCATTAGTTCATGTGTTATATTAGGCATAATAGGAAAAATATGATAGGTATTTTGTCATGCCATGTTTATTTTATCATGCATTTTCCTGTTACATATTATTAGTACCTTGACAGGTATTAAATTATGCTAACACTTCTTGTAGGGATTAGAAAACATAGTTGATACTTAATGTTCCCACCATAACCTAATAGTGTTTTCCTAAATAGGTTAAAATAGACACCTTAAGCACTTAATTATGGAATGTTCATCTATATACAATTGGTCACATGAATTGGAACATGTTATGGTGTGAGTTAAGTGGATAATATATTTTGGTTCATAAAGAATAAGAGCCCTTATGGATCGAAAGATGGTAAAACATATAATTCATCCATTGTACGTGACTTAAATGCTTAAAAACCACAAATTAAAATTGAATATGGCACTTAAATTATGAAAATAAATCTTATATATATATATAACATAGAGACTTAGTCCCAATCTAAGTCCTAGTAGTGGTTAGTGGGTATCCCTTGCATTCTTAAGACCTGTTTTGGTCTCTTCTACTGTCTAAACCTAGTTTTTTGAGCAGGCATAGAGGAATGATTATTTCTATAGGAAGTATTTAATCCTTTTCTTGTTTCTTATCTGAAATATTATCAGTTGTTAAATATCTTCTGATTCATTCAAGTTGAATTTTAGTATTATCCCACCATGAAATCCATCCATCCCACACCCTAAAGGTGGTGGAGACCACATACCTGAGGTGGTGGGTTTTGAGCCGGTAATGATTCCTCCTATAGAGACAACAATTTATTCTATTCCTATTCTAGATGTGGGAATTAACACCCAGTTATGAGAGGGATTTCTTCATTTGATACCTAACATGAAAGGTATCATTTGACCTTCACCAAGCATGGAAATGTTGCCTCATGATTTCCAGTAGCAGCTATATCCCACATTTTCAAGGGATCGTGGGCCTCATTTTATAGAGTCTTGGATAAAATAAATCCTTTATATATTTTATAATCTAGTCATTCTTCAATATTGGAGGTTCAATATTGTTGTGTATATGATATGTGATTATGCTAAGTAGTGGGGGGATGTTATCATCCAAGCAGATCGGCATAGAGACATGGTCTGGGCAGATTTTCAGACCATCTTCTATGACTGCTTATTTCTCCAGACTCTGATGGCTGACAAGGATAGATAATTCATAAACCTGAAGTATAGTAGAATATATATTATGGAATAATCTTCCCATTTCACAAATCTATAGTTGTTTTCTCCTACACTAGAATGTGGATATCTTATGACTGCTTGGAAATTCATGGATTGGTCTATATAAACCATATGATCACTGGCCAACATGTTTAGGTTGACTACCATTTCTAAAATCTTCAACTATGACCTAATTAAAAATCATAATTTGATGGATGTTGAGGGTGATATTCGGGGAATTTAAACACCTATAACTTCTTGTTTTTCTTCTTATGTTTGAATGATTTGTTTTGAGGATACTCGGGAAGGTAGTGGCAGTCAGGCACCTCATTCAAATAGTTTTTTTATCATTCACAAGTGTAGGAAGTCGATACACATCAAGACTCATTGTTTACAATATCCAGTCGAGTGTAGAGGCTACAAAATGATGGGAAATATATAGCACTTCTATAAGAATTTCTCTCCAATTACTAGTGAGTAGGGATCTACACCTAATACTTGTTTAGAAGAAGGTCCATTAGGATCATGATAGGCAAGCGCCTAGAACACCATTAGTCAATCAGACCGAGGTGGTGTTCGAGATAGAGTCAATCATAATTATGATTATTAGTGCCAATAGAGCATTCTTACTTAGAGTATTCAGGTAGTCACTTAGAGTCATGTTATATGCAAGTTACATATAGTAAAGCCTACACTGAAAGATCCAACCATTGGACCTTATACAGTTAGAGGTATTATTCTAGTATCCTTCACTTTAGTGTCTTCTTTTTTTGACACAGACACACCTAACTCTTTCATATATGAGAATTTTATTGGAATTATGGGGCTAAATATCGAACACTTTCATGGAATTATGATTTTACACACACTATTAGGTATCCGTTTAAAGAGTGTTCTCCATTTTATGGATTGTCCCATCATGATAGATGGTTACCTTTTTGTATGGAATCTTTATTTACTTAACATGAAAGGTTTTATGTAATCATCAAGATGGACTGGTTAATTACATTTCAATCCCACATTTACTTCTATCATTAGAGGGTGAAATTTAAATCACTACAGTGAATAGGAATGTGCATAAGGGAGAATGGGGTGTTCAAGCTACATGATTAGGACCTGAGCAGTAGAGGTGGGGTAGTGTCACAGCTCAATTCACTTGTCACATTCTAGATGATCAGGGGTTATGATCTGTTATTTTTACTACTATAGTGGATAATTTCAGGTATTTATTTCATGAAATTTATCAGTTCTAACTTTGATGTGAGAGGTAGAGTTTATTATTGATATATTACTAGGATCAACACCAGTGTCCATTCCTCCTTATAGGGTAGAACCTAAGAAGATTCTGGAACTGAAGAAGCAATTTGAGGATTTGGAAGATAAAGTTTTTATACTCCAAAGAACTTATCCTTGAGGTTCGCTGGATCTTTTTTCAAAGAATCTAGATGGTACCATTAATCTTTTTGTAGATTATCATTGATTGAACCTACTTACGGTAAAAAATCGGTATCCAATTCATATAGTAGACAACATATTTGATCATATTCAAGGAGAAAAGGTGTTTTCAATGATAGATTTGAGGTTGGGATATCACTAGGTGCATGTCACATCCTCATACATACCTCACATAAATCTCAATATCAGGTAGGTATCAACGAGTAACTATCCATGTTGTTTGGAATCAAAGGCACACCTACAACATTTATAGATCATAGGAATTGAGTTTTCCACCCATATCTAGATTCATTTATGGTAGTCATTATTGATGATATCCTAGTGTATTCATTCTCCATACATGACCATGAAACCCATCTTTAGATCGCACTGAATACTCTAAGATAGTATTATCTCTATGCTAAGATCAGAAAATGACACTTTTGGATCGACAAATACACTTCCTTGGTAATATAATTTTAGAACCAGGAGTTTCTATAGACCTAGAGAAAGGAAGAGATGTAGTTTCTTGGGGATTCCTAAAACATATTCAACATTTGGATTTTCTTGGGTCTTTCTGGATATTACCAACACTTTGTCCAAGATTTCTCACACCTTGTAACCCTTCTTATAGGCATGACAAAGAAGGGTCTAAAATTAATATAGTCATACTCTTGTGAATCATCCTTTCAAGAGTTGTAGAATTTTTTGACTTCAATGCCTGTACTAATTTTTCTAGAGCTAGGAAGGAGATAAATTGTATACTGTGAAACATCAGGTATTAATCTTAAATCTTTTCTGATGTAGGATGAGTGATTCATCTCATACGGGTCTCATCAGTTGAGGCCTTGTGAGTGGAATTACTCAATGAAAGATCTTGATATCGTTGTTGTTGTGCATGCCTTACACTCTTGGAGACACAATCTACTTGGAGATAGTTTTTTGGTATTCAAATATCACAAAAGCCTTAATTATATATTTAAAAATTATGACATTAATCTCATGTTTCAAAGGTGGGTGGAGTACCTATAATCCTTTGATTTCAGACTTGCCTACATGCCTCATAAAATAAATACTGTGGCCGATGCTAAAAGCTGAAAAAATAAAAAACAATAAATTCAATAATCTAGTAGAAATGGTAGCTTATGTCCATTTTCTTAGAGATTCACATTTAAGTTTAGGAGAACCATGGTCAGATAATCATCTCAGCCTTAGCTGTGACTTATACTCTTGTGGAACATGTGAGGTCGAGATAGCTATCTGATCCTGAAGGCCTTACCCTAAGGGAAAGTGTCTTAGATGGTGATATATCTTCTGGTTGGACCATGGAAGGGGATGATACCATATTGTTCCATGGTCATGTATGGGTCCTATAAGAAATCAAATAGGAGATTATGTAGTAACTTTATGCCTTAACATGGGAATTTCACCCTGGTGTCACCAAAATGTATCAAGATCTATGATTCCAATATTGGTGGTGTAGTCTAAAATGTGAGGTTACTGGCTTCATCACTCAGTGTTCCAATTATTAGCAGGTGAAGATAGAATATCAAAGACCAATAGGGATTCTGCAACCATTTTCTATTCCTAAGTGTAAATGGTACAATGTGTCGATGGATTTGGAATGGTTATACCCATATCACCTCATATAAATGATACAGTGTGGGTTCCCATTCATCATCTGATGAAGGTTTTACTCTAATTACCAGTGTGAGATACCTTCTAGGAAGAAGATCTAGGATAGTTGTACATTAGGGAGGTTCTACGTCTTTATGGAGATCCACGTTCTATTGTTTCTGACATAAACACTTGTTTTATATCATGGTTATTGAAGTGGTTGTAGAAGGCCTTGGGTAAACAGGTGCTTCTGAGCATTACCTATCACTAACAGACCAATGGATATACATAGCGTATGATTTAGGTTCTTGAGGACATTATCCATGCATATGTACTTTAATTTGGTGGTTCTTGGGAGAAACACATTATCCTCATTGATATTTCTTATAACAATAGGTTTTAGGATACCATCAAGATAGATCCCTATGAATCCTTACATGGTTGACCTTGCCAATCACCTCTATGCTGGCTAGAGGTAGGGTAAGACACTATTCTTGGACCATTTCTGCAATGCCCTGACCCCAGTTACACAGAGTCGGTGCATTACTTTAATACATTGTCATTATTACAATGAATCAAGTCCCGAAGGACTGATCAGTTTAGTAGTCTTGGAAAATAGATTACATACATGAACTTTACATTACAATTTATAACATAAAGCACAGCATTAATAATCCTTTGAGAATGCCATTTTACCTTAGATTAAACCTATATATAAATCATAAAATACTTCCTAGAATCCTGGGAAAATAAAAAATAATAAATGAGTGAGCTCAGACGCTTAGTAAGGATAAACTATATATCAGAATCTATCACAAATAATAATAAAATTTTATGGAAAGGTATAAAATTGAAACACAAGCCCTTTAAACATAAAATTTAGCATAATATAAAAAAGATAAATAAAATAATTCCATTTACTTTTTCACATTGATATTCTACTTGTTAAATAATCACATGTGACATTAATTACTAATCTCATAATGATGGAATGCATAGTGTTGGATATCTTAACCACAAAGTCAAGGCCTCTTGCCAAGAAACTAAATATAAATTATTTAAAGGCCCTGTGCTAAGACACTAGTTTGTTTCATGAGACCTACTGATGCATCGAGGAGCTATAGTGGGCTCCACTCATCACTTACTAAGTCCAATGCATTCCTCATATGAAAAGAGTGAAACATAACATAAATATTTGTATTAAAAATAGCATAATAAATGTCAATACTTTAACCCTAAAATATGAATGGTACAAAAATATCACATCTATAGTCAAACATATCATAACTCATTCAATACAATATGGAATATTTTATTATAATTAATCAACCTCAATCATGAATAATATCTAGTAAAGGATATTGACATAGTTTAAAATCATCAGTAAAACTCTTTGAGAGAAATATACCTTTTTCATGAAATCATTTTGAAGTCACACAATTTATAAAGTGAGAAATTTAAATGATATTTCTAAATCAAAGTGTCCCAAACAACTTTGAAACTTTTGAATGAAATTAACATTTTAAAACATTCATGTCCATATAAATAAATCCTTAAAACCATTTTGAAATCATGGACATTAATGAGAAAGATTTAGAAGAATAAATATTTAAAACATTTAAATTGATGTTTTAGTTAAAGATTCTATTAAAAAAGAATCATTTTGAAAACTATTTTATGAAACATGGACAAGGATAAAAAATATTTCCCAGTAAATACTTACACATGAACAATCTCAGATAATAATGATATTGTGGAATTAACCCTTACCTTGTACTTTACTTTGGTCAAGGTTACGTTTAACCTTCTATATAATGAAAATAGTATGTTATTAAATTATAAAAAAACCATATTCATATTTATGATATCATACTTGATTCATTTATGACTTTATACTACCCATTTAATAATAATTTCTATATTAAAATAACATTTCGATAAATAATCTCTTTCTTTATCGTATGTGTTTTAACTTGTTATTCTTGATCATATCAATTATATAATGATTTAATTGATTCCAGAATATAAAACATTATTTATGTATCATATATATTAAGAATATAGATATATGAAATTGAAAACACCATTTATGGAGATGGTAGGCCGTACGTACACATAAACGTTGTTTCTGTTTTCATATCGTATTGAACAGAAGTTAGTGAATGAGATATATGTAAATACATACATACATACTTAAATATATATATATATATATATTTCCAATATCATTATTATGTCATATATTACATACTTATTAATAATATATATTTTTATAATCATCGTTTAATGGTGAACGTGGAAGTGAATCTCATCGTGTCGTGGAGATAGTAAGTTGTACATACACACGAGCGATGATATCATTCTATTGATTCTAAAATCGTATGTAATTGGATTTTATATTATATATAAAGAATAATTAACAAATTATATTTATTATTTACATCAATTATACTCATTATTATTCCCATACAAATAATTAAGTGTTTAATAACAAACTACACCACGACGTGGAGACAGTAAGCTGTACGTACGCACATATAGTGACTTTGTCATTTATAATATGGATATAAAAATAAATATGGTTGTACCATATTTATAATAAAATATAATTATGTATAATGTACTGGATTTATTATTTTGGTATGGAAACATAAAAAATTAAGAAATGGAATAAGAAAAGAACTTTGAATAATGTGATGAAATAATTACCTCTTCTCTGGGTTCTTCATTTTTATTTGAATAAAAGGGATCGTTAGGTTGGATTTTTGATCAAATTAAGGCATCTAGATTAAATTGAGGGTATTTTGGAGGATATTTGAGAAGATTTTGGCCGAACCAAATGGATTTGGAGGTGTGAATTTAAGATAAGGTTAAATACCCTTTTATAAGAGAGGTGAGGGGCACTTTAGGAAATGCTTGAAATATTAATTTATTATAAAATAATTTTCTGTTTCTAATACCTAAAAATAGATTTATTTTTATTATAATGTAGTTATGGGTTGAAATACTCTCAAACAATAGGTTTTAGACAAGTTTAGGTCACCATATTAACCTTATCTTTTAGATTTAACTTTTAGTTAAATAGTTCAACTTTTACCATGTCTTCTTGTATTTTTATATTACATGGTTAATATAGTTACTATAAAATTACAAGAGAACCTCAAGTAGCTCATTAATGACATATATAACATTATATAAGTCCTTTTTTCGAATATTATATTTTTAGTAATATTATATCATTTAATAAGGCAGCATTTTAAAAAAAACTCATTTATGTCAATTCTAACACTATTTAGTATTTGTTTTTTTTAAGTCATAACAACATGATTAATTAAAAAAAATACATTTAATAAATCCTAACATTTCATATTAACCTATAAAATTCTTTTATGGCATCAAAATTTTCAATTTACATTTATTTTAATATTTGTAACATCAATTGTTTTAATCTTTCCTTAATAATGTAATTACTTTATCTTCATTGTGTCATAAATAAATTTAATAATTTAATGTCTAAAAACTATAAATAAAATACCATGATGTAGGAAATAATTTTTTCTTTCTAAGGAATATTTATAGTCTAATTTATCTAATGTGTAACCCCATATTAAAAGTCTTTTAAATATTAAACTTTGAATTTAATACTTTTAACTCTTCTATAAATAAAATATAATAAATGTCCTAATCTAACCCAAGTGAATCAAAAAGGATAAAATGTTTATCCCAAGGATTATTTGGTTCAAAAAAACTTATCTAATAGAATTATGACATGTGTTGGGGTAATTTTATATAATTATAATATTATATTTACCTTTAATTACCCTATTTAATTTTAACCGTGGTAAATAAAATTCAAAAATTACTATTCACCAAAAATTATTTTCATCATATTGAACCACATTTTACTTTATGATATCAACTGTGTCTCTTGAATTTTTGAAATTAAATTCAGAGAAGCGGTAAAATTATGTTTTATACAAATTTTAAAAATGTGCCTAGAAGGTGGGTAAATGTGCCTAGAAAGTTGGTAAAAGATGTTAAAAAGGTTCAATAAAATTTTATATATCCAATCTTATTATAAAATGACTCTAATGAATTATATTGTACTAATATATGTATTATGTATCTATTTTGACTTTAAGATAATTTTTTTTAAAAAAATAATTATTTAAATTAAAAAGTTGGTTTTTATGTATTATGTTGTATTTTTCACTATTCATCAAAAATAAAATGTTTTCAAAAAAATACCAAAAATTAACCCTAAGCTAATTTTGATATTCTGAATTCAAAAATTAATTCCGTTTTACCAAATTCAATTTTTATGATTGTATAAAATTAATTTTATTATTGCTCACAAAAAGACATAAAAAAGTAATTCCTTTAAGAAAATAGCTTTTCTAAATAAATAAATATTTTAATATAACATAAAAATTTCAATATAAATATATTTTATTTATGTGAAAACATTATAAATAACATTCAAAATTTATTTTTTACTATTCATATTACCATATTTAATTAGTAAATAAATATATCATTTAAATAATTATAATACTAATGTGTTGTTTCGTCGAAACTCAATCTTACATTTAACGCAAGCCTAGTCAGTGTTGCATACAATATAAGCTATTAAATTAATTAAAATAGAAAATTTACTATATTACAATGTCTCATCTAGGAGACTATATAGTAGGTCAAGCTCATCAGAAATCATGTGATGACAGTTGATTCCAGATAGTGGTTGTATGCTAACAGATGTCAATGACCTCTAGAGTTTAAGGTTAGAGACCAGGTGTTCTTGTGTGACTCAGCCAGGTTGGTGCATAGACATATTAAAATATACGTTAATCTCTCACTTAGGTTCTTTGGACCCTTCGAGATTGGGAAACAAAATGGTTTAGTAGCGTACTAGTTGGCACTTTCTCAGAGATATCGGTCTATGCTTGATGTAATTAAGGTATCTCATGTTCACTAATACTATCTTGATCTGTCACATGTTTTCTAGCCTGATGAGAATTATTTGGATGTGTATTTTTCCTTCTATGAGTATCTCATTCGTATTTTTGATTAAAATGTGAAGACACTCCATGGAAGGTCAGTTCTTTTGGTACGGGTGTCATATTAGTAAGGCTGGATGCAGGATGAGACCTAGGAATGGAAAGTGATATACTAGATTAGTGGCTATAACTTTTCACATATGATACCTCTTTATCCTTAGAAGGAAGACTTGGGGATGAGTTTCATTAAATAGGGGAGGTTGTAATTACCCATCTTTCCACAAAGGTATGGATCATTAGTTTTTCAATTTAAATCCCTTTTTTAATAATGTTAAACATATACTATAGCCTAAAGAAGATCCCAAGAGTTTCTGGGACTTGTTTGGAACCAAGGGTTTTGGAAAAAAAATGGAAAATGTCTCAGCCACACAGTTTGGATAAACCATGATGGCCATCCCACATGGTTTGTTTCAAACCGTGTGGTTGCAGTTAGGGGCACCTATAGGTCCCAAGATTTTTCTATAATTGTGTGACTCAATGTGCATAGCTGTGTGATAATTTTACGTTTTTAGAAAATGGGTAATCTCATGGTTTGCACACAATTTTCAAATTGTGCACCTAAACTATTTACCCCTTTAATTGGAGGTGAATTGTCCAAAATTTCCCTCAATTAAACTTAAAACGTTATTTTCCCTTTTTCTGTCTTCATCCAGTAGATGAAAAAGGTTATTATCCTCTTTTGAGCTCAAAAAAACCCAATCTAGGCATTGGTCTCAATCTCCCATTTGAATTCTGATCTTCAATCATTCTGAATCATTGGATCTATCTCGATATGTTCCCTAGTATCATAATTCCTATATAAGTTTATCTTAGCATCCATCACACTATTTAGGTTCAAGATCATTTTCCTTATTTCTAGGGTGTTGAACCAGTTCTTAGATCTCTTCCACCCTAATTTGAATCTGTAGTTGATATAGAGTGAGGAGATGTCTAAGGCCTTGTGGTAGGTGGTCGCATCATTTTCCCTTTGATTTTTGTCACTTCTTAACTATGCCATTATACCGCAAGCTGGATTTTTTCAAGCATCCCAGTTAAATTTATTTCTTCATGTCTAATTTATACTTGCACCATCATATATACTTATTGAACCTTATTTAATGGTTTAGAGGATGTTTACCTCTTTTATGGACACCCCATGGGTGTTCCTACTGAAATTTACCATTATTTATAATTGAATTAAATGTATAGAACACCTATTTGTCTCTCAGTTTAACTTTTAAATTGAATTTCCCTCTATTATGTGACTTTTATTATACCAAGGCGCCTCTTAGGTGTTTTTTCCAACCATAATTTAACTTGACCATGTAGGAAATTGCCTTATTTACCATGTCACCATTTATATGACTTGAAACTTATAAATTCAGTTATCATTCATAAATTGATCAAATATTTTGATTATATAGGATGGCCTACTCATGATGGTTTCCCATTTCTTAAATAAATTAAAATGCTTTGAATGTAATGGATCAAATGGATTGACGTATTCATGGTGGGTTTTTTTCCTTCAATAAATGAAATGGATCTTCTAAAATTATTTTGGAAGGGTGGTAATACAACACCACCTAATATGATTATTTAAATCCCATGTATATAATGGAACTCAGATAATGAGATGAATGAGAGGTTTTTCCTCATGCCTTATATAATAAATGTTATAACTCCTTTATATGAGTTTTGTATGATTGTAAGGGGTGTTGAGCATGGTGGAAAATCACACTCCCTTACATCAGGTGTTGAGTATGGCATCCCACATCAGTGATACTATATGGGTTTTGGGATTTACATGCCACGTTCCACGATTATAGTGTTGACATGATGGATCACTCACCATCCCAAGTGTCATGAATGACTTTTCATGCTCTTATTGGGATGTAGGGAATGTACCATATTTTCTTGAACTTGTATGCTCGTTAAACTAGTAAAGGATGTCTGAGTTACTCCCTGGTATAGCCATAACCAGTATACTAGGTATATGGCTACTTACATCCACATGTACATGGTTCGTAGAGGTGGATGAAATATATAATTAAAATATATATATATTATTCTATGTATAGTAATTGATCCAACATTCCTCTCAGCCATGGTTTGAACTAGGTAGAACCACCAAGTGTCCCTTAGAAACCTAAGCAGTCGATTGTTTATTTATTCAACACTATTAATTAATTACTTATACATGCACACTATTTAGTTACAATCACTAATTGTATTACATTTAGACAACGTTGGTGATGGACTAGTGATATTTTTATCTCACACCCTACTCATGATACCTTCAGTACATGAGAATACTACCAATATATAGGTATTGATAAGATAAAAGTCCCTACTACATGTTGTTTATATTTTTACCTAGTTGGAGCTTAGGATAATTGGATGGAGTATGCGCCCAAGATGATAGTGGATCACCCTTTTTGTTCATTTGTACATTTTGTCTTGCATGATTGTATACATGTTCCCGTGTTCCCCTTTTGGAATATCATCATTCCACATATCATTTATTAACAATTACACATAATATTTTCATTATATTATCATTTAGTTATTTATTTATTCTTCCACTACTTTTTTTATTATTCAGTATGCTTATTTATAAGCTTCTTCTACTTTTTTATGTTTATCATTGCACCCACTGTGACACTCTAATTAGAGGGCATAGTCTCCCCACCATACCACCATCACACTCTCACTGCTAGTTGGTAGCCTCTAGTGTATATGGAGGCACTCTTGAGGCCATATGACCCACTAGCTTAGGGCATGGGTTATGTGGATACCAGATCAGGACATTACAATAAAATTAAAACCTATGTTTATATAGTTTATTTCAAACTAAAAATATCTGGATCTTTAATTTATAGGTAATACATGAGGTGTGGTTACTTTTCTTATTCCTACTGTGGGTCATACTAATTCATATATTATAATTTTAGTTTTAGTTTTGTGCTTCATCTTAAATTTTATAACCTTTTAGCGATGTTGGGTTTTTTATTAGAGAGTTCCCCGCATAGTAATATAGATATTTGATTGGTAGTTTGATTTAATTTTTTTATGCATAATTGTATATTTATTAGCCATATCAACCTTAAATTCCATTGTATCAAGAATCTTGATTAGTTTCTTTTATTTATATCAGGTTTCATCCATATTCCAGCATCACTCTATTTGGTTTTGTTTTTATTTTGATGTTTCTTATTTATTTTAGAATAGAAACCCAATGTCTAGATGGGTCATGATGGAATTAATGTTGGATTCAATTAAATGTTTTTTTATGTTTATTTAGTGAAATAATTCCCACTAACTCACTTTTAAGTATTTTAGTTCTTATTACCTCCTAGTGATAATCAACAATTATCCTTGGGGATGTTGTGGGATATATTAAGAGACAATTTTTTGGGCTAACCTATGTTATTTCATGAAAATACATATATGTGTGCCATAATATTTATCTAACACCAAACTTTTAAAAATAAAAATATAGTGTTTGATAAAAAAAATATACCAGATATTAATACCTATCTTTTATTTTTCATCCTAATAATGTAATTTTTCATCAATTATACCTTATTTTCATATAAAATGCATAAAAATAATTCTCATTGCTCTCCCATAACATACTTGGATTCATAGAATAGAAATATATATTTTTGATTAAATTTTAATTAGACTTTCTCATCTTATTCTGATATTTTCTTCTCTTATTCAATATAAATACTGAAGTATTAGTTTTATTTTTTTTCTTAGAAAATCTAGTCGGTGAAGATAATAGTATGAAACCAGTGGACAGTTATTGATTAAATATTAACATCATTGTTTCAGATCAAAAATGTACCCAATTATTTTTCATTTAGAAGGAACATCTTTGTTTCCCTATCCCAAACTATATATAAAATTTTCACTAAATATCCCATTCCTCTCTTTCACTATTATCTCATAATTTGATTATTAATGATGAGACAAAATTTTATATGTTCCTATTTTCTCATGCATTTTTTTAAATTCAGTAGACATTAATGCTAAAATGATGCATTAGATAACAAATACATTATTTTTATGTATTCTATAATAATCTTTTATAGCTTTAATTGTACCCTGAGGGGGCTCTATAGGAAGTGGGGACTCTAATACATATAATTTTCTTTCTTATCACTGTAATATGCGAATGTTCTTATATCCTTCCAAGATATTGTTTTATGTATGGAAATTATTTTCTCAAGGATGTATTTAATTGTAAATGAGTTTTTGAAATTTCATTCCATCTTATCTTCTATAAATAAATATATCATGTTAGTAAATTTATCTTTATTAAAATTAATTTATACATTATTTATTTATTATAATTTAATTTCGTCCATTATTTTCTTAAAATACCAATAGTAATTAACTATTTTATTTGGAATATTTAGTCACTTGAATATTTTAGTTAGAAATGATCCTTAAACATGACTTCATAGTTCATCTTATGGCGACACCACTACATAGAGAGTCTTAATGTTGGTTTTTGACTGGATAACTATATTGACTCAAAAATCCATTTTTTTTTGAGTGAATTCCTACCTCATACAAATTTTACTCTTTTATTTACTCAAAACATAGTATCTAACAATTTCACTAAGGTAGATATGGATACTTAATTGATAAAAAGTTTATTTAATTCAACCCTACACTCTTATTAATACTCCCAGGTAGGTGGATATTCCCTCAACTATAGAGAATGATTACGTTAAACTGTAATTTTGTTCTAATTTGAGTGATCTAAAGCATTAGAAACTTAATATTAAATTGAGTGTTTTTTAATAATTTTATATACGTAGAAAATAAAAACCAATTATATTTATCAGTCTTCTTAATTAAAATATATAATTTCTTTAAAAAAAATAAAAATTCACATTTATGTATAGGAAATATATTTTAAAATAATTTTTTTTAACAACAATTATAAAGAAAAATAAATGAAATAGATTTCATAAGTACATTATTCATGTAAAATTGTTTAAACCTCATAAAAACATTCATTCAAATCTTTTATTATTATAACCAATAATGAAAACCCCTAAAAATAAAAAAATTATACACTTTCTGAGTTTTCTATAAAATAACTAACATGGAAGATTATCTTTATAGGATTTGTTTTAATAACCAATGTAAGAAATAATATTTCTTAAAAATAGATTTAATTAAAACTACCATAATAAAACATGTAATAAATAATACCTGTAGAAATAAAAAACAAAAGTATATAAATAAAAAAACAATTATAATTATTTAGTAAAATTTATATCACAACCTGATTACAACTAATTTTTTTAAAATTTAATAATTAATATAAAAATATACATTACACATATAAAGAGATAAACTGAAACTAAATCAAATTTTTGAAATAACCATCCCATACTCTCAGTATATTATTTATAAAATTCTCATTACATGGTAAAGGATGATAAAAAATATATAAATTAAAATGAAACTATTCATCATTATAGCAACCCAGCTTTTCTTACATTACTTTTACAATATTTTCATGATAAAAGACATAAAAACAATTCACAAAGAGGATCCAAATGTTTAGTGTCTTGGAAAAACTATAACCATATATAAAATTTTCACCATAAAGCAAAATATTTATTAAATTATTTCTTCTCTATCTTTTTATTGGCCCTCATGTACTCTTTAGTACATATACTCACCTTAGGATATACATCAAAAGAGGGTGAGCTAAAATCCCAGTAATGGGATAAATAAGAACATGAAACAATATATCGCGGGTTAAGTATAATAATAATCAACATAGACATTGGATCATAATCAAGAGATGAATCATTAAGAGAATTTTTGGAATGTGGAAATGCATAAAAATGAAACATAGTGTCTTAGTGGTCAATTACAGCACATAGTTGTGAACAAATCTAGCATCATTTCCATGAATAATTTACATTACTCATGAGGTTATTCAAATTAACCAATTCATTAAAGCTCTATTTAATTCTAGATTCACCCATCCCATCATAATATTTACATTACGCTATATAATTTTGGGTTCACCCATCACATCACAACATTTTCATTATCATGCATGCAACATAGAACATTTATCAAACTTGAGTATAAAATAACCCAAGGAAATAAATGGTTTTAAAATCATAAATCGTAAATTTATAAACATTGGATTCCAAAATAAATAGGTAATATCATTCTATACATTGAACTATTAACCATGAGTGAAAAGTGAAACAATCTTCGAGAAGTAAAAAGGGTGTGTTTCTTTGAAATAAGAGTTCTTTTGGAACACATTGGTTATTTAATAGAATAAATTATAAATAATTTATATCCAGAAAAGTTAATATAAATATGAAAAAATTATTTTTAAGTCATTTATATATTGAAAATGGGTTGAAGAGGGAAAACCCAATGAAAGAAATTTGGGTTCGAGAATTACCTCTTACCTTGTATCTGAATGCTTCATTCACATTAATGTTATGTATAATGACATTAGAATCATTAATGAACAATTAAATAACCTTTTATACATTAATATGGTTTATTAGTTTTCGTTATGTTCTTTTATGGGCCTTTGGATAAGTTATAGAGTTTAAATTCATTGTTTGGGACTGTTCTTTTTCTTAGTTTTTTAGAACGGTTCACTTGTACACATGAAGGGATGTTCATGTAGAACATGGATAAAAATCCATAATTTATATTACATGTTATTAATGATATTAAAAAAAATTAATGATATTTTAATGAATTATTTTATTTAACATGTGGATGAATTATTAGTTAAAATTTAATAATGATCATTATAAGTTAATTTGAGTGGTTTTTGGATCACAATGAACTTGTTTTATTTCATAATTTAGTATTATGTATAAAAGTTGTTTCCAGAACATAAAATGGGTTAATAAATAAATTTAAAATATATTTTCAACCGTTTAATGGTTTTATTTACGTCCTTTAAGTATTTTATGTAAAATGGATGTTTATCACCCAAGATATAGGTACATTAACACATCACAGGAAACGATTTCATTTTTATAAAAAAAGAAAGGAAGATGGATTATTATAATGAATAATATTCCATTAACATGATTTAATACCATTATATAAATAATACTATAGTTATCATGACATTTTGATAAGATAATTTTAGGATAAGAGAAGAAAATAAATGAAATTTGAAATGAATATGAAAGAAAAAAAGAGATAATTTACCTCTTGAATATATCATCTTTGAGAGCCTCTTTAGAGGATGGGTTTTGGTCTTTTTATAAGACCAAGGTATTATGTAAGTGGGGAGGATATTGGTGAGTTATTTGATTAGAATTTGGAGTAGTAACAAGGCTTGATAGGTGTGAGGAAATGAGGTTGTGAGGGGTGGTATTTATAGTGGAGGGGAGAAGAGTTTTCTCAATATTATATTCATTAATTTATTATTTCTCCACAAGACAAAAAATAGTGAAGATTATTGTGACTAAAAATAGTAAAAAGTAAATTTCAGTTCTAATAAATCATTTTTTACATCATCCATGACTCAATCATGATGCAAAAAATCATTTATTTATCATATTTTGTAAATTATCATATTTCACTATTCACCAAAAATTAAAGTAGTTCTAAAAAAATCCCAAAAACTCACCCTAACCATTTTTTATGTGAATAAATAATAAAATGAACTCCATTTTATGAAAATAATTTTATAAATATGATTAATTTATTTTTCAATTAAAATCATAATTTACTTTAAAAATACAAATTTTAAAAATAAAAACTGATTTTCCAACACTTTGAAAAATTAATTAAGGTCTCATAGAATTATCATATAATCATAAGACATAGAAATACTAGTTTATGAATAAATTTTATCAAAATTAATATTCTTTTAAATTGATAAATTAATCATAAAATATTTATGACTTACAAAAATACCAATACTATAATGTAATTATATCAGATTGTCACTTATAGGGTTGCTAAATTTTATTTAAACTATCATTGGTACGGTTACTCTTCACATAGAAAATTTAATATTTATAAGGTTCATATTACTATTCGTAAGGGTAATATTGCTATTAATAAGGGTATGTTACTATTCACCAAAAACTAAGTGTGTCCTATTGGACTCCAAACATCTTACTGATCATAACCGTGTATGTAAGATTTTTGAAATTCAAATCACAAAAGTTGAAAATTTATTTTTAAAGGTCACATAGTAGTTCATTTAATCATGATGTGGCATTGTGTTTCCTAAAGTGATTTTATGTGATTATGAAATTACTACAAGAAGGGAGAAATTATATTGATAAAAGTTTGGATCGTTGCATTCTTCCCCCTTTTCAAATTTTTCCCTCAAAATTCTATTTTATATAAACAGGTGAGGGCAATTCTCCTTTATCACATCCTCTGGTTCTCAATTTTCTTCTTCATACTTATGGTTCCTCTAAAACACTTTGAAAATTTGGGTTTTCTTGTTGTGTAGAACCTTATCTCTCATTTCCAGAATATTTACTGGATTCTCCTCATAAGAGATATCATCTTTCAGCTGTACCACCTCTGACTTTAGTACATATGAGGGATCTGGTATGTACTTCCTCATGAGTGATATGTGAAACACATCATTAACTTGATCCATATTCAATCTAAGTCATAGATGATAGTCCATGGCTTTTGTACAGTCAAGGATCTCAAATAGCACAATGTACCTTGGGATTAACTTCCCTTTTATTCCAAACTGCATGACTCTTTTCTATAGAGATATCTGAAAGAAGACTTTATCTCCAAATTTTATCTCTAATTCCCTTAGAAAGATGTTAGTATTTCTCTTTTTCCAACTCTGAGAAGCGTTGATATGTTACTGGATGACTTGAACCATCTCTGTCATCTCTTACACAAGATCCGGTCCATATAGATTTCTTTCTCTAACTTCAACCTAATAGGTTGGAGTTCTACATCACTTCCCAGACAGAGCTTCATATAGATCCATACAAATACTCGAGTGGAAGATGTTGTTGAATGAGAACTCAACCAATGGGAGATGTTGATCCCATCCTCCTTTTAATTATTAAGAGAAGACTCTTATCATATCATCGAGTGTCTGAATAGTCATTTATGATTGGCCATCATTTTAGGGGTGATAGTCTGTGTTAAAATTTAATTCAGTACTCAAAGCATGTTAGATACTCCTCCATAATTTATATGTTAACCTCATATCATTATCAGAGACAATCGAGAGTGGAACCCCATGCAGTCTCACCACTTCCTTCACATAAATCTTTTAAAGTTGTTCAAGATAGTGGTCTTCCCAAATAGAGATAAAGTGGGAAGTCTTGGTGAGTTGGTCCACCACAACCCATATCACAATATCTCATTTGGATGTCTTCAAGAGACCCGTGACAAAGTCTATAGTGAAATTCTCCCATTTCCACATGGGTATAGGAAATGGTTTCCTCATCCATTTGGACTTTTTTTCTCTCCTTTAAATGGCTGAAATAT
Source organism: Viscum album (assembly GCA_963277665.1). Classification (NCBI taxonomy): domain Eukaryota; kingdom Viridiplantae; phylum Streptophyta; class Magnoliopsida; order Santalales; family Viscaceae; genus Viscum; species Viscum album. The sequence continues at coordinate 399,021,272 of OY728133.1, read as the reverse complement.
CAAGAACATTGATATATATTATGCAATACCCTTCTTCATGTATTCCCACCAGAAGTGCTATCTAAGATCTCAGTACATATTGGTGCTACCATGATGGATAGAGAAAGTTGAGATATTTGCATTATCCAATAGATCCTTCTTTATCCTAGGTGATGAAGGCACACAAATCTATGTTTCAAACCGAATCACACCATCATCGTCGATATAGAACACTTACAACTTCCCTTTCTTTACTTCATTAACCATATTTTGTATCTTTTGATCATCCCTTTATGACTTTTTAATATTCTCTTGGATAGATGTTTGGGAAATAATTTGGGAAAGGTAGAATTTATTCCCATACATTATGATTTAAAACTCTATCTTTTACATATCCATAAATATAGGGTCTTTCTCAATCTGCATCATGGGTATAGTAGTAGGTTCTTTTCTTCTTAGAGCATCAGCTACCTTATTCACCTTTCCAGGATGATAGTGAATTGACAAATTATAGTCTTTGATTAGATATTACTATCTCCTATGACTTATGTTGATATCATTTTATGTGAATATATACTTTAGACTCTTGTGATCAGTATATATGTCACAATTCTCACTATAGAGTTAGTGCCACCAGATTTTCAAGGAAAAAACCATAGCTTCTAGCTCCAGATCAAGTGGTGAGAAGTTCTGCTCATCGAGCTTTAACTACTGTGAGGTGTTGGATATCACATTATCATTTATCATGAGTACACAATCCAATACATTCATCAAAGCATCACTTTATATCATAAAACATACTCCACTTTTTGGTAATTTGAGTATAGGTGTAGTGATCAGTCTTCTCTTTATCTCCTTGAATCTTTCCTCACATTACTCCACACATACATACTTTACCCCTTTCCTTGTTAACTTAGTTAGCGAGCTTGAAAATCGTGATAAATTTCTCACAAATTGTCAGTAATACACAGCTAATCCAATAAAACAATAAATTTCTATGACACCAGGGGGTTTGGGCTATTCCTCAATCACTTTTTTAAGGGACCACATAAATTCCCTCACTTGTGATCACATGTCATAAGAATGCGACTTTCTTCATCCAGAAGTCACACTTCATGAACTTGGCATACAACTTCTCATTTCTCAATATCTCCAATACAAGTCTTATATTTTCTTCATATTCATCCTTGATCTTTGAGTAGATGAGAATATCATTGATAAAAACTACCAAAACGAATTTGTGGTAATGTCTAAATACTCTATTCATCAAATCCATAAATATTAAAGGGGTGTTAATAAGTCTGAAGGGAATCACTAGAAACTCATAGTTCACATACCTTGTACAAAAGGAATCCTTATGAATGTATTCCTTCTTCACCTTTAGTTGATGATATATAGAATAAAGATCAACCTTTGAGAAGTACTGATCTCCTCTTAACTGATCAAACAATTCATCAATCCTTTGAAGAGGATACTTGATCATTATGGTGATCTTGTTGTTTTCTCGATAATTGATATGAAGCCTCTTTTTTCATCCTTCTTCTTCATAAAGAGCACTAGTGTACCCCAAGGTGATGCACTAGGGAATATGAACCCTTTTTTCATATTCTCTTACAGCTAATTCTTTAACTCCTCCAGTTCTATAGGATCCATCCAATAGGAACAATTTGAGATAGTAGTAGTTCCATGTATGATTTCTATGGATAACTCTACCTCACGATCTGGTGGAAGTCTGGGTAACTCTTCGGGAAATACCTCATTGTATTCCCTCAGATTTCAATTTATGATAGGTTGAAACTTTCCTTTGACTCAACCATTTGAGTGAGGTATGCCTCTTCACAGGGAATCAACACCCATGCCGTTGAAGGATTTTTCAAAAAAGATTCATTATCTTCCGTGAATTTGTAGAGGATAATGGGATGGTTCGAAATATGAAATTTTATTTCCTTTTCCAAACAGTTGATATCTACTCTATATAATGAGAGAAAATTCATTCCCATTATAGCATTAAATTACACCAAGATAAGTATCATGCAATTCGCTAGAAGAATCTTCCCACATACACCAATAGGAGAAGATTCCAACACTTGGGTTGCAATTATTGCAACACTTAGTGTTTTTACAGATATATCTACTTAAAATTTTTGGATCTTAGATTCAATAGTTCTAGAAAACATTCAAGATATAAAGGAATGGGTAGAATAAGAATCAATTAAGACTTTTTCCATACTTGAGTTAATAGGAATTGTGCCTTGTTTGAATTCATTTTCTTTCTCTCAAATACCACAATAGTGATGTCATAAGCCTTCTATTAATCCTTTGGATTTTTTTGATGATGATGTTGATTACCCTCAAGTGCTTGAGGTTTACTACACTTTTTTTCATAGTGTTCTTACTCTCCATAGATGTATCATTGGACCATGGGTGGTGCTCTCCTTTATTCCACCACATTCTCCTTCCCTCTCTGTATTTTCAACACTCTTGAGCTTGTTAGCCTTATCTCCCACACTTGAAACATTTACAAATCCATTTGAGGAAATTCCCAGGATTCTTCTTCCCATATTTTTAATATGTGGGTGGTTGAGTTTTCTTTCCACCTTTCTCATTAGATCCTTTAGCATGAAAATCCATCTTTCTTTTCTTATCACCATATCCGTGGAACTATTCTCTAAAATACATATCCACTTTAATATCACATAGAACAACTTCATCATAACATTTAATGTCCCAAATTGAAAGATCCTTCTAAAGGAGTGGTTTTAATCCACTATATAATCTATTAATTTTTTTTCATTGTTAATAATAAAACCCGACGTGTACCTTGCATGCCTTGTGAAATTCTCTTTGGAGACCATGATTGATCCTCCATACTTTTTCTTTAGCTCTATAAATTCTCTATCCATCTTTTTATGAAGAGTTCATGGTAAATACTTATTAAGAAACATTATCTTAAAGTCTTCCCAGTCCATCTTTTCAATTTAGTCTCTTGTCTCGGTGTTCTTAATCAATGCCTACCACTGGTAGACCTCTCCATCGAGACAATAAATAGCCAGAGTCACTTTCTTTGTCTCAGAACATTGATGCACAGAAAATATCTTCTCTATCAAATTGACCCATTGTTCTACAATTAGTGGATAAAAATATCAACTAAAGATTAGTGGTCATTGCCATATAAAGCACTCGATAGCCAGTTTCTTCCTCTTATGTAAAGGTGAATTTTCCACATTATTCAGGTTATTATTTATAACCTAAGACAACTGGGTAAGAATCACCATGAAGTTTTTAACTCCACCTCCAAAAGCATTGGGGATTCTATTCGGAAAATTGTTTCATTGTACCTTGAATGTGTTTTTGGCCAGATTTCTTTGGGTTCCCACCACTTTCTAAAATAGAAAATGTTACAACAATAAGTCAAAAAGTCAAGAATAAACAGTTTATTCCTTTGCCTAATTATCACTAAAATAATATCTTATTGAATCCCTATGTTTATCAAATATTATTGTGTGCTTAAATATACTAAGTCTCATACCAGGGTTTTTACTAAGGTTCTCTAATACAAATTCCCAAAATTAACTAAATTGTGCCTCTGATACCAACTATAGTGACCTGGATTTTCTTACATTACTTTAACATCATTTTCATGATAAACAACATAACAACATTACAAAAAGAGGATACAAAGGTTTAGTGTCTTGGAAAAACTAGGGCCATACATAACAATTAAAACAAAAAGGATAAAATTTTATTTAATTTCTTCTTCTCTAACTTCTTATTGGCCCTTGTGTACCCCTTAGTACATGTAGTCACCTGAGGATATAAATCAAAAAGGGGTGAGATAAAATCCCAGTAATATGATAGATAATAAAATGATACAATAAAACATGGGTTAAGAATAGTCATTAGTAACATAGTTATAGGATCATAATCAAGAGAGGAATCATTAATATAATACTTGGAATGTGGAAACACATAAAAATGAAACATCATGTCTTAGTAGTCAACTACCACAAATAGTTGTGAACAAATCTAGAATCATGTCCAAAAATAATTCACTTTAATCATGAGATTATTCAAATTACCCAATTCATTGGGGAGATATATAATTCTGGGCTCATCGGGTCACATCTTATCATTTACATTGCACTATATAATTCCAGTCACACACGTCACATCACAACATTTACATTATCATGCATGACACATAGAACATATATCAAAATTGAGAAAAAAATAACCCATGGAAATAAATTGGATTAAAATCATAAAGCATACATTAATAAACATTTTTTCCTGAAATAAAGAGATAATATCATTCTTGACATAGAACCATTATCCTTGAGTAAAAAGTGAAACAATCTTCAAGAAGTAAAAAAGGGTGTGTTTATTTGAAAGAAGGGTTGTTTTGGAACATCATATATTTTTCATAAAATCAATTAGAAAAAATATATACCCCATAAAAGGTAATATAATGATAAATAATTGACTTTTAAGGCATATAAATACTTAAAATGGGTTGAATAGGGAAACCCCAAAGAAAGAATGTTGGGTTCGAGAATTTTCCCTTAACTAGTATCCAAACGCTTTATTAAATTTAATTTCCAATATAATGACATTATATTAATTATTTTTCAATTAAATTACCTTTTATACATGAATATGGTCCATTATGGTTTCATTAAGTTCCTTTATGGGACTTTGGATGAGTTATAGAGTTTAAATTCATTGTTCGGGGTGTTCTTTTTCTTAGTTTTTGAGAACGGTTCACTTGTACACATGAATGGAAATTTGTGTGGAACATGGAAAAAAATCAAGTATTGATATTACATGTTATTAATGTTATTATAAGATTTTAAATTATCTTTTAATGAATTATTTTATATACCATGTAGAAAAATTATTAGTTAAAATTTAATAATGATCATTTTAGGTTAATTTGAGCGGTTTTTGGATCACAACGAACATGTTTTATTTCATCATTTAATATTATGTATAAAAGTTGTTTACAGAACATAAAAGTAGTTAAAACATACATATTATAATCTTTTTTCAACCATTTAATTTATTTATTGACATAATTGAAGGATTTTAAGTAAAATGGATGTGCATCACCCATGATGTAGGTAAATTAACACATAACGGGCAACGATTTCATTTTTATAAATAGAGAGAGAGGGATGAGTATAATGAATAATATTACATTAACATTATATAATAATATTATATAAATCATAATGTATTTATCCTTACATTTGGATAAGATATTTTTTGGATAAGAGAAGAAATGAAATGAAATTTGAAAGGAATTTGAATGAAGAGAGAGAGAAAATTACCTCTTGAATATATCTTCTTTAAGAGCCTCTTTAGGGGAGAGGTTTTTTCCGTTTTATGATACCATGGAATTTTAGACGTGGGGGAGGATCTTGTGATGTTATTTTATCAGAATTTTTAGTTGGAACAAGGCTTAAGGGGTGTTAGGAAATGGGGTTGTGAGGGGTGGTATTTATAGTGGATAGGAGAGGGGTTTTCTCAATATTATATTCATTAATTTATTATTTCTCCACAATACAAGTAATATTGAGAATTATTGTGACTAAAAATAGTAATAATTGGATGTTTTTTTGAACCAATGATCATTTAAATCATCCATGACTCAATCATGAGGTAGAAATTCATTTATTTAGCATATTTTTTAAATTATTGAATGTCATTATTCACAAAAAATTCAGGAATTTTAAAAAAAACCCCAAAATTAAACCTAACCATTTTTTGATATGTAGAATGAAAAAATGAACTCCATTTTTTTGAAAATAATTTTCTAAATATTATTAATTTAATTTTTAAATAAAATCATAATTTACTTGAAAAATAAAAATATTAAAAATAAAAACTCTTTTTCTAACACTTTAAAAAATTAATTATGGTATCACAAAATTTTATATAATTATAAGAAATATAAATACTATTTTATGAATAAATTTTATGAAAATAAATTTTATTTTAAATTATTAAATTAATCATTAAATATTCATGACATACAAAAATACAAACACTATAATGTAATTATCTCATATTATCACTTATCGGATGGATACATTTTATTTATACTATCACTGGTAAGGTTTCTATTCACTTGGATCGTATAATATTCATAAGGGTCAAATTATTATTCATAAGGGTAAAATTACTATTAATAAGGGTATGTTACTGTTCACCAAAAATTAATTTTGTCCTATCAGATTCCAAACATCTTATTGATCAAAATCGTGTATGTCATATTTTCGAAATTCAAATCACAGAAGTGGAAAATTTATGTTTAAATAACACATAGTAGTTCATTTAAGCATTATGTGGCATTGTGTTTCCTAATTTGATTTTATGTGATTATGAACTTGCTACAATAAGGTATATATTTCATTGATAAATGTTTGGGTCATTACAATTATTCAATCTCAATATAATGATATAATAAATATGAGGAAAGTAATAATAAATCATGACCTTTCTAGAAGCTATAATTTCCCTAGTTATAATTATTTCATACATTAATATCATCACATAATACCCACATTTGAATAATATTTGTTGATGATGAAAATTATAGTACAAAAGAAGTTATAAATTGGAAATAACATTTCTAATATCATCTAAATTATAGTACTTATAAAATAATTTACCTTTTTATACACATAATAGATATTTACTACCCTTATTCTTACTAAAATATTAAAATTATTTCACACCATGTTTAAAAATTATAATAACTATGAAATAGAATAAAAATTAATTATAATATATAATCATTAAAATAATAAAACTTAATTCTCCAATACTTCTTTATATTTTTCTTCGCATAACCATGTTTGAAGCATAACTAGTTAGCAATTTTTTCTAATTGAAAACAAAAAAATTATCCAATGGTTGCTGGTATGTAAAAATATAATGTGATTTTTTGTCTAATTAATATAAATTTTAAACTGTAATGAAATATGTGCTTCATAATTTTATAGAAAAGGAACGATACAACACATAATTTCCTCATTCTAAAATCTATAAGAACCATATTTGGTTCTTTCTATATCATGAATTATTCTCATTACTAGAGAAATAAATGTTGGGTCCCTGAATATTTACATTATTTTCATACCATAGTGAATAAAATGTTTATAGATATACCTATTAAAAATAATCATAGGTATTAAGTTATATAGAAAAGATATAATTGAAAGAAATATGATAATAGATATATATGATAAATATTTTCATTACTATGAGGCCTAACATATCTATAGCTATAATGTCACAAGCTGACCCGGGTACCCTTGAAAACCCAACACCGGAAATGATTCTAACATATCTTTAAGGGTGTTCCCGATCTCAATGGGTCGGCGACTAGCACCTAGCATCACACAAAATGAAAGTGGGAATCATTTTTTCCCAAACATTGCAGAAGTAAAAGAAACAAGACAGTATGAATATAAAAGAAACTCAACTGGGAGAAGTGTACCAGAAGTCAAATGGGCATGAACAAGCCCAAGTACCATAAGAAAGTACAATAAAACTGGAAACACATTCCAAGTCCCAACTTAGATGCAACTCACCAAGTTCATGGGTCAATATCTAGAACCACCTCCAAGAGATGTTCTACCCTTACTTGGACCTGGAAGGAGATAATATAAAAACACCTTAAGGTATAAGTAGTGTGTGAACCAAATCGTAGTAGGATGTCACCAAAATATTCCATAACATATTCCATTATCAAATTAACCGAGAAAGTTATATCAATTTTTTCAAATAAACAAGTTTTTAATTTCAAAAGCATATTTTAAAAAATCATGATTTACATTTAAAAAGATGGAAATACTTTAGTAATCCGTGATTTACATTTAACATGTTGGAAATACATTTCAAATGATGGAATTATCTTTAAAAAAGGGTTCATTACACAAATATGACTTTTCATAAATAGATTAATTAAACACTTTTATATAAAATAGTTTATATAAATCACAGGGAATGTAAAATAGTTTACCATAATGTCATATATTCATTTTAAATACAAACAAGAGAGAAACATGGTCATATGACTATTAAGGTATGATAGTTCTTGGATAAAGGGACCCCACACTCAAGGTGAACCACATTTTATACATAATTATCTTTGAACCAAGGAAAGTGGATTGATCACCATCTCCTAAGGGATGTGAGTTTCTAATATTATATTTTAGAACATTTTAAATTGTAAAGTTCCATCTAAATAACTCACTAACTAACTAAGGATAGCATGCACTCTAGTACAAAAAATTATGGGAAATTTATTTCAAGAATGATTAGAATACAATTCATCCCATTCTCCATTTCAAATATTCCAAAAACAAATTTCACTTAAAACCCATAAAGAGGTTTTAATAATAAATATACATTTTCACTAAGATGAATCCCTAAAGTTTCTATAAATAATCATTTTAATCCATTTTTACAAATAGGTATTTTAAATAAATTCACCATTCAATTTCATAATCCAATTTCACAATTAAATTCAATAAATTTAATTTTTTCAAACAAATTCTATCAATTTCATAACAAACTCCCAATTTAATAGAATTGGGGTTTTTCACAATTTCCCATCAAATTATTTTTCCAAAATTTAATTAAAAAATTTAACTGAAACAATTTCCATAAAATCTATAATTTAAATTAAACAATTTAAATTTAAAAAATTTCTATAAACACACCACAATTCAGTGGAATTGGGGGTTTTCTAATTTCATGCCAAAACCGTATTTTTATTAAAAACCCAAATTAAATGGAATGGGAATTTTTCAACAAAAGAACTGAAATCCATTTAACAAAACAATTTAATTTAATTTAATTCAAATAATTGAAATTAAATAAATCAATTTAGGGTTAAAGTAAATAGGGCATCATAAGGGAGCCACCAACCTCGAGATCAATAGATATCAAATCACAAAGTCGTACATGGAAAACTCTAATAGAGAATGATGTAAATAAGGATATATGAATAAGACCTATGTTTAGAACTAAGAAAATGGTTATTATATCCAAAAATTAGTATGGGGAACCATGGAAACCTAGATAGAAGAAGAGAGGTCATGGGAGAATGAGAACATAAAGAGGAAAATAAATGTGAGAAGATCGGAGGGCATTCCTCAAGTTTCAAATCACTTATGTGATGGATCTGAGGGGAAAAATACTTATTAGTATATATAAAGATGGTAAACACTGATTATGGGTTGTAATGGTCTGTTGTATTCTTAAAAATATGGTTTGGGAATTTTTAATCAAAAATCAAATCAATTAAATGGGTTCCATGGCTAAAATCAGATCACTTAAAATCGGATCAATGGGCTGCGCATGGCTTAGACAAATCATGCGCAAATTATGAACCTATTTCAAATGGGTTTCATTTCTCTTATAAGAGAGATAATTTTTTGACTATCCATGAACAAACCATACAAAATCCAACTTCCTTGGGTTACGTGATTTTCTATGATAGGGCACACAGTTTAGGAAAACTGTGTGCTAACCATGCACTAGCCTAAAAAATTCAAAACTTTTTCAACCCAAAATAACCCCAAATGAATCCCAAACAAATATCAATAAAAGTAGGGGTTTAGGAATATATAAAATAGTAACATTATGTTACTTCCTCCACGCCATAGACACTTTTTATCCTCAAAAATCCTACAAATGAACTTCTAATTCAAAAAGATAAGGACACTAATCTCTCATCAGCAGATCCCTCTACCATGTCTCATGATTATCAAAATCATGAATCCATAGCACACAAACCAAAGGTATCATCTTCCCATGAGGTACCTTGGTTTTATAATCAACTATCCCGACTGGCCATTTATTCACAGATAAATCAAGTTCAACTTCAAGATCACTCCATCTCAGAACATGAGATGGATCAAATAGATACTTTTGTAACTGAGATACAATGAATACATTATTTATCAACATAATATAAAGTATAAGTGATAAATTATAAGAAACATTCATAACTACTCAACAACCTTTAAATGTCCCACAAAACTAGGAGAAAGTTTATCCTACTTCCCAAGTTTTCCACAGCCCAACCGGGGTGAAACTTTCAAGAACACCTAGTTTCCAACTAAAAACTCTAATGGTCTGTAATGATGATTAGCATAAGAATTATATCATTTATGTTCCATCAAAATCCTTTGATGAGTGAACTAAATATTTTTTATTGTATCTTGCACCAAACTTGGTCCAACCAAGGAACTTTCACCAACCTCTGGCCAACTCAACATATATTTATAAGGTCTCCCATTAAAGGCCTTAAAAGCATCCATTCTAATAATGGACTGGTAACTATTTTTATAATGAAACTCACCTAGACACAAATGATAATCTCAAACCCCACCAAAGTCAAGAACAAAATCCTGAAGCATATCCTCAAGAATTTGTATAGATATTTCTATTTGTCCATACGACTATGGATGGTAGGTCGTACTCAAAAGGGTGTGAGATCCCAATCCCTCATCAAGGTTTCTCCAAAAATGAGAAGTGAACTGAGGATCCCTATTAGAGACTATATCATAGAGAAATCTGTGCAAATGAAAAATCTCTTTCACATAGATATTTCCCAACTCCTCAATTTTGGATGTATTGAGAATGAGTATAAAGTGAGCCAACTTGGTTAGCATATCGATCACAACCCATATCTCTTTATTATTTCTCTGGGTATATAGAAAACCAACCAAAAATTCTATATAGATCTCATCCCACTTCCATGTATGGACTAGAATTGTATAAATTAAACTTGAAGGTTTCTAGTGATTTTACTATACTTTTTGGCATGTATAACAATGAGAGACAAACTTAGTGATGCCCAATCTCATACCTGGACACTAGAACTACTATTTCATGTCATATAAAATATTGGTGGTTCCTGGTGCACTTCCCAATAGGAACCATTGTAGTCTCTCATAACATATTTCCTTTCCACTAAAAGCACAACAAAATGATTCTGATACATAGAATTCCCTCATTGGAGAATGACCACTCAACAATAGTCTCCCCACCATAAAGAGAGTCTCTAATGCTAATGATATCATCATCAAGTTTTTTCTCTGGAAGAATCATCTTGAGAATAGAGGATTTCAACTAGACATTATCTAAAGAAAACTCAAAATCTGATTCTTGGACTCCAATATGCAACTTTGCAAAGAGATCCATAAAATTCCACTCTTCTTAAGATTCTTTCATGGCCTGAGTCCAAATTTTCCTACTCAAAGGATCCATGATTACATTTCCCTTCCTCAGGGTATAGGAAATTTCAAAGTTGAAATATTATAGGTATTCCATCCAATTCCATTGATAGAGATTTAAATATTTTTGAGAGAAGATATAACTAGAGATCTTCGGGTATGAATATATGGTAAACCCATATTCATAAAGGTAATGCTGATAACTCTTAAGAATGTACATCATAGTTGCAAGTTCAAGGTCATGGGTCAGATAATTCTTCTCATGTGTCCTAATCTAAAGAGATCAATAAAAAATAACATAATCATCATGCATAAGAACACAACCTAAACCTAAAATTAATGCAACATAGAAGACAACATAGCCATTCCCTGCCTCTGGGAGAGTCAACACTGGAGCAGTAGTCAAAAGGTGTTTCAAATAAACAAAATAATTATGACATTTCTCTTTCTAAGAAAACTTTACTCCATTGTGAGTTAGATCAATCATTGGGGAATCCAACTTTGAGAAACCTTTAATGAACTAGCGATAATATATGACTAAACCCAAGAAGCTTCTGATCACAAAATCATTCAATGGTTTTTTCCATGTCATAATAGCTTTTATCTTCTTAGGATGCACCGAAATACCATGTTCGGAAAATACATGTCCCAAGAATTTTACTTACCAAAAACAAAATCCACACTTCAAAATCATGGAAAAAAATTATCCATTTCTCAGTAAACTCATAATTGTTCTTAAATGATGCATGTGATCCTCATCAAACATAGAGTAAACAAGTATGTATTCCATAAAGACTACCACAATTTTATCTAGATACTCATGGAAAATCCTAATAATTAACACTATAAATACTATAGGATCAACTGTTAGACCAAAGGGCATAAAAAGGTACTCATAATGGTTGTACCAGCTCCAATATGAGGTTCTATGAATGTCATATTATTTTATCCTCAAATGATGGTAACCAAATATAAGGCCAATATTCCAGAACCACTTTTCCCCTTTCAACTGATGAAATAGGTCATCGATTGTTGGCAATTTATACTTGTTATTTACTGTTAGTTGATTGATCTTTTGGAAATCTACACATAAGAGATGTGAACCATCATCTTTCTTAGAAAAAAGAACCAGTGCCTCATAAGGAGACATACTCAACTGTATAAATACTTTCTCTAGAACATCATCCAATTTGGACTTCAACTCTTTTAGTTTTTCTGGTACCCAATGGTAGGAGGGAATAAAAACTAGTTGACTACAGGAAATAAGTCAATAGAAAACTCAACTTCCCTTACCTGGTAAAAACCAATGAAGTATGAAGAAAACGTGTTGGGAAACTCTACGAAAACATGAGGGAGATCACCCCTCAATGATTCCATCTCTAGAACAAAATAAAATACATATATCACTTTCCCTAACTCCAAAAAAGAAGCTCTATCTCTACTCGACCTTGGGTCTCATTCTGCTTAAAAAACATGGAACACATCACTTGGTGTAGTAAGGGAAAACCTTACAAGATAAAAATTAATCTAGGATTTATTAGAAATGATCAAATCCAAGCAAAATATGACATCAAGAGGTTTATTGTTGAGAATGAGAAAACTCCAAGAAATCTTGACATTTTATAGAGAGAAGACACAAGTGGGACTATAGAGACCCTAGTCTCTCTTCATATCAAGGGGTGTAGTAATGACCATAACATTATATAAAATATCCATAGGAATATTTGCTATATTAAAAATAAAGGTTGAAATAAATGAATGAGATACACCAGTATCAAATAAAGTAATCAGTAATGATTAATATATAGTAATGGTACCTCTCACTATCACTAGACCCATATCTGCTTCCTCTGGAGACTCTTCCTCTGTGTGAAATAGCTTCCTTCCAGATGTATGTGGCTGGAAATATTTTATATGTGAATCATCTGATTTCACCATAGTTTTTAGAGGAGATGATGATCATGTTTCACTACACGGGGTAGAATAATCATTTTAGAATCTCTATAAGTGCCTAGAGCATCCGTAGAAGCCTCGGTTCCTTGTTGCCTTAGTGAAAATCTTCATTAAATGTCCTAGATTTCCACACTAGTGAAAAATAAAAGGACATATTCCAGTAACTTTAGGAGGTCTATAATGACCCTACCATTTTCAACATCCCTGAAAATCATCATGCTTCCATTTTTCCTTAAAGGAACTAAAGATGCCACTGGGAGAGAAAGAAACTCCCAATAACTCAAACTTACCAGCTAGATCCATCTCAACCATAAGATCTTTGTACAACACATTATCATAATAAGGAAGATTTAGTAAGAAAAACTAAAAAATAATATCCTAATAAGTCCTAACTCGAACCTTTCCACCTGTATCTTCTCATTCAAAATAATCTCAAGTGAAAATTTCATGAGCTCAGTAAAACAGTTTTCATACTCTGACATGGTCTTGTTAGCCAGTTCAAGTCTAAAAAACATATTATCCTTTGCCAACAACATTGAATTTGGATAGATTTAGTCATTTAAAAGATCCTTTAATTCCTTACACTATAATAACTCATGATTATTCATATTTACCATGGTGTCCCGCCATCACCTGTTTGGTCCTTCCAACATGAAGGTGGAAGACTTCACATTGATTTCATCAGGTGTGTCCAAGAATGCAATCAAACACTACATCATGCTTAAACATTCCCCATACCCTCGAGTATCATTTGAGTCTTTGAAAGGTGTTGGCTTCTGATGAATTGCCTCTTGAAAACAAATCATGAGAACATCCCTCTGAGGTTCCATAGCTGGAGCCTGAATGGGAATTGAAGGTGGGGCCTATCCCAGAGCTTGGACAATGTGCAAAATCCCCTCAACCAGATTCATATCCACATGGGGATTCGCTCACTAAGGTTTAGTAGTAGCTTTATCCTAGATCTGATTCATGTATCTTCTCGGAGGCATGTTACTATACAATATCCGAAGATAATGAAGAGGACATCATATTAACACTCAATACAGAGACAAGGGAAATTAGTTCCAACAGATTGAAACAAAAAAGATTTCAATTTCACTCTATTCAAATCAAAATAAGTAGAGGACTATAACTAATCCACAATAAATATTTCCCAAACCACCCCTGGTGACTTAGAGTTCATTACGGTGAGAGATGTCTCGGAACTCAATCACAACTACCTCCTAAGTCCAAAAAATATTTCATACATTCATACTTACTTAAAGACAAAAGCTCAACCTAGAGATTTGATACCACTTTTTCATGAACCAGCCCAGGTACCCTAGTAACCTAATAACTGAGTTGGCCGCTCCATTGCCCGAAGGGTGTTCCTGATCTCTATTCATTGGAAACTTGCACCTGGAATCAAATAAAATGAAATTGGGAATGGTTTTTTCAAAAAATACTGTGGAAGTAAACAAAACAATACAATAGGCATATAAAAGAAACTATAATAGGAGTAGTATACCAAAATTAAAATTGGAATAAGAAATCCCAAGTACCATAAGAACGTATTATAAAATAGGAAACACTTCCCAAGTCCCAACTCAGATGAAACTCACCAAGTCTGTGTGTCAATATCCAGAACCACCTCAAAGAGATGTTTTACCCCTACTCAGACCTAGAAGAAGATAATCTACAAATACCTGAAGGAACAAGTAGGGTTTGATCAAAATCCCACTTGTATTTTACCCAAAGATTCCATAATAGATTCTAATATCAAATTAACCAAGAAAATGCTTTCAATTTTTTAAATTAACAGGTTTGGAATTTCAAAATCATATTTAAAAAAATCTTTTTTTACATTTCTAAATATGAAAATACTTTTTCAATTGATTCTTCACATTTCAAATGATTTAAGTACATTTAAAATGATAAAAGTTACTTTATACAAAAAGTTCTTTACACAAATATCGCTTTTTACAAATGGCTTAATTATACCCTTTTATATAAAGTGGTTTATATAAATCACAAGTCATCTAAACAAGTTTACAATGATGGAATATATTCATTTGAAATTAAAAATAAACAAATAAAAAATTTCATATGACTAATAAGGTATGATAGTTCAAGGATATAGGGACCCCACACTCAAGGTGAACTATAGTATGTACATAAGTCCATTTGAACCAAGTCCAAAGAGGGATCATCACCATCGCCTAAGTGGTGTGGTATGTTGATATTAGAATTTAGAACACTGTAAATCATAAAGTTTCATCCAAATAACTCACTAACTACCTAATTATTTCATGTTCTCTAGTACAAAACAATTATTTACAATTGATTTCAAGAATTATTAAAATACAATTCATCCAATTATCCATTTCAAATATTCTATTTTTTTCATTTAAAACCCATAAAGGTTTTTTATCAAAAGCATTCCTTTTCACTGAGATGAAACCCTAAGGTTTCTATTAAAACCCATTTTAATCTATTTTTAAAAATAGTGATTTAAAATAAATTCACTATTCAATTTCACAATCCAAATTCACAATTAAATTCAATAAACCCCCAATTCAATGGAATTGGGGTTTTAACACTTTTCCATTAAATTATTTTTCCAAATTAAATTCAATACTTTAATTGAAACACTTTCAGTAAAATCCATAATTTAAATTAATTAATTTAAATTTTGGGAATTTCTATAAACACACCCAAATTGAATGGAGTTGGGGGTTTTCTAATTTCATGCCAAAAACCCCTTTTTCTTAAAAACCCCAACTCAATGGAATTGGGTTTTTTCCAAAAAAAAATTAAATCCATTTAATCCATACCAATAAATTACATTTAATTCAAACAATTGAAATTAAATAAATCAATTTATGATTAACGTAAGTTGGTAATCATGATGGAACCACCTACCGTAGGATCAATGGCTCTAGAATCACAAATATGTACATGGAAAACTCTAATGGAGAATGATGTAAATAAGGATTTATGAATCAAAACTAGTATTAGATCCAAAAAAGTGGGTATTAAATCTAAAAATCAATATGGGGATCCATGGAACCTTATAGAGAAGAAGATAGATCATGGGAGAATGATAATGGAAGGACGAAACTAACTGCGATAAGATCAAAGGGTGTTCCTCAAGATTTGAATCACTTTTTGGAGGGATCATATGGGTCAAAATCATTCTTGGGATGTCTAAGTACGGTAGAAACTGATTCTGGGTCATACTGGTCCATCCAGGGACTAAAAAGGGTGTTCGGGGATTTTTAATCAAAAATTGGATCACTTAAAATCTCATCTTCATGGTCTCCTAGGCAGAGTTGCACAGTTTAGGAACAATATAGGCAATCCATTCACCAATTTTAAATGGGCTTTATTGTTCTCCTAATATGGTTTATGGATTGACTAACTATGTGCCTACCATGAAAAATCCTAATGCCTTGGGTTGCATGGTTTTCTCTAATAGGGCGCACGGTTTGGGAAAATCATGTTCCAACCATGCACTAGCCGAGAAAATTAAAAACATTTAAATTTTCAACTTGTATAATCCCCAAAGTAAATCCAACCTAATCTCGATAAAATTTGGGTTTAGGAACACCTAAAAAATAACATTATGTCACATCTAAGCTCCTTGATATATTTTTTTCAAATCATCTATAATCAACCATACCCAAAAATATCAATAGTCATTTGAAACTCATAAATGTCCGAAAAAAATATTTCATATGATGATAATTCTGGAATTCATTTAGAAAAGGTAGTACTCAATGATAAAGGGGGATTAATATGTTTTTTCTCCCAATTGATCATATCATTACTTTTTAACTATTCCTAAATATGTATATTTTTTAAAATATTAAAATATTAAAAATAAATTTAATATTAATATTAAATATAGAATACAATATTTTTATACCTCAGTGACAATCTGTCAAACAAGTATAGATAAATAAAGTAAAAAATATGGTACACTCTTTCTAACTATAGAAAACTTATCTATAAGGAATTGTACTCTAGTCGATACATTAGTAATATCTTGTACCATTATCCTGAACTGATTCATCTCCATATGTTGATGATATAAAGTATACGTGATTTATTGTATAATCCCATATGCTCTAATATGATATTGAAGATCCTCAATATGTAATAAATAGTAGATGGGTAACAGGTGAGGGGTGTAGGAGTGGGAAATAGAGGCTGAAACTATCAGTGTATATCTATAAAAAGTGACTATATAAACAATTTAATTCAATCCTCTATTATATAGCTCATATTTATTAAACTTATCTTATAAACTATTTATTTTAAATTTATAAATGTAATTCTTCAGCCCTAGGCCACTCATCAGATCTCAGGTCGAGGATTCCACATGTCCTCTAGCGTGCCTCCATATACACTAGAGGTTTCTGACAAGAAGTGAGGGTCTAATCCATACATAGTGGTGGATATTCCTTGAATCATAGTCATAAAACATATAATAAATAACCAAAATCATCCTAAGTATAAACATTAGGGTATACATAATATGAATAAAAAAAATTGTAACAAACATACCATATGAATGCATACAAGAATACAATAACTAATCACCAAATCAGCCAATATCATATAAAAATAAACAAATTACAATTCAAGAACACTATATATACGTCCATCCCTATGCCCTACACACCTCGTCAACAAATACCATCGAGATGCACAAGCCCAATCCACTGCAC
Source organism: Viscum album (assembly GCA_963277665.1). NCBI lineage: Eukaryota > Viridiplantae > Streptophyta > Magnoliopsida > Santalales > Viscaceae > Viscum > Viscum album. The sequence goes on along the minus strand of OY728133.1, from coordinate 399,003,373 downwards.
ATTCTATATTGAATAAGAAACTATATAATTATATCTTCATGTGCACTAAGGTGGAAGTGTTGGGAGTGATAAATACATATCAGTAGAGTATCAAAAAGTTCCCTTTATAGGTGATATCTTATGGGTGTATGTGTGAGGAATAAAATAAACATGTCAACAAAGCACCTTGGATTTCATGTGATAACTAGGCCACTATGGCTCTCTATGAATCATGTCATTATGTTCTAACCAAGCCAATACAGCGCCCGATCATGCCTACTTTAGTTCCATGTTTTAATCTACCTAGTCTCCACCACATGTCTACCCATTATTCTATTTTGTGCTAGAAAAGGCTCCCCAATTCCCAACCCTACCTGTTTTGGCCTATGATTAAATCTTGTTGTCTCCTCGTGTCACTATACCTAATTCTCAGGCCATGCATGAAAACTAAGGGTGGGGTAGCATCCAATCCTCAAAACAATACCTAAATTAATAGGTAATGGCCTTATGTTTACCCACTATATCTTTACTTAAGGAAAGTTCCATCAGTCATGCCTCATATCGAACCAAGATTCAACCCTCTCATAGATGATCCTCTGCCTAATCCTTTCATGGAAAGGTCTAAATCATTCAAATGAACAAAACTCGAGGTAGTCCTTTACCTAAGCCTTGGAAAAGAGATTTTTATCAATAACACCTACCCATTACTTCATACTCAATGGAGGTCACACAAGAATGTCAACCCACCCTAGCAGACATTGGGGAGATCACAAACACACTAACCCATCCCCTTATACTCTGGAAATGTCCCAATCAAATCATCTCATCCTCTTACAATTTTGGGGGTCGCATCAAGTACATGCATCCACAGCACAATATATAGCACTCTATATGATCCTATGGAGCTAGTCACGCATGACTTATCCCCTGACTAAGGCATATATTACCTCACCCATCTGGATGTCCATTAAGTACTCCAAACCTATAAAGTGTTTTAACTCTCTCTCACATAGTGTTTTCAATATAAAAAACACCCACCTATGTTTCTAATGATTCCATTTGATTGAATTTTAGTGTTTATATTTAGTTCCAATTGATGCGTTTTAGTGGCATCTTGAATATATTTTGAAGTCTTGTAGAAGGATTGGAAAAATAATTTTTTTAGCTCTTAATACCTTAGAATCTAGATGGAAAAAAATTATATGACCTTAAAATGAATCAAGGAAGGTACTGGTGGTGTTTGAATGAGTGCGGGTAGCATTGGTTACTTAGTTTAGGGCACCAGTTATCTCGCACCATGTGTCTTGAACTCTTGATGTGTGGAAGACCCAACAGCTAGCTAGTGAAGACCCACTGTTTATTCAGTGGTGAAGGAAGTGAATTCTCTTTTATATAGAATCTCACTACCTATCTAGTGGAGGATTACCATATATCCTATAAAAATTCTAGAAATACAGACATATAGATAGTTCACTGCCTACCCAGAGGAGGCTACTAGGTATCTGGTGGTGTTGGGACTTTTATTCCAAGAGTGCATTTATTAGGGTAAAAAATATTTCAATGGAGATATTCTTTGAATTTATTAACCCTAAAAATTTCAAGAAGTTTATAGATCCTATTTGATCCCATAAAATGAGGTCCTTGGAATCTTGGAAGAGGAAATGGGTTACTAACAACACTCTCTGATCGAATCAACACTGAATCTCTAGCAATCATAAATCCTCTGTCAATCATTTTTTTTTTATAAAAGCCGGTTTAAGGGTGTCTGGTTCCCAACATACAATTACAATCAAGTTCAAGAGAACCAAAACAACAAACAATACAAAAAAATAGATTTAAACATCATAATAGCCATAGTCATCCCCATATCCCATACCAGATTCGTCTTCTCCAGTAGCTGATTCCCATTCCGGATTTCTCCAAAAAAATCACTTTGAACCCGATTGTTATGCAGGTCCGGATTAGTCATAACCGATGATGCCTTCTTAACCCCACTTCCATTTTTGACAGCAAGAACAACCTGGATATTCCTTTTAGAAGCAGACCTTGTCTGCATTTGACATGATAGATATGAGTAGTCTTTCCTTGGCCTCCTTGTTAAGGTTACAGATAAAGGTATATCACCCGGAGACCCCTTTTGATTCCCATTTTGAACAATATCTCTAAATTAATGGTCTTTAGGGGTACTCTAGTTCTCCTTTCCTCCCCTAGAGCTCTCCTTTCCCACCCCGGACTATTCCTTCAACCCAGCCTCATGACATCTAGCAAAGTTTCCCAGCCTCTAATCTGAAGGGTTAATTTCCATAAAGGGTGGCCGCCCATCCTACAGGGAAAATTCTTCCCCAACCATCACACATGCCTCCTTCCCCTTACCCTCAAACAGAATGTCCTCAAAAGTCTTATCCCCCCCAAAAAATTTCATAGAAAAACCTGATCAGCATTCTCTTCCATAGGTCCTGCAAACAGTTCCTGCCCCATGCGATCCACCTGCCTATCCTCCACAATCACAACATCACCCTCACCCCTATAATGACCTCATCCTCCAGAACCTCGGACTAATTACTCTTTGTAAGGACATCAGACCTATTTTTCAAAGCCATAAATGGTTTAGATAGAGGGTCCAGACCTTTAGCCTTCTTTGGCCTGGTTGTGTTAACCACCTCCACAAAACTACAGCTCTGATCATTTTCAACCTGTTTTGGACCCCCAGCATTAGAAGGCCAAACAACCCTCTCCTTATCCAGATCCATCCCAATGCTGGTATTTCCAACTGTTTGACCTTCCTCAAAAACAATAACACGAGATCCAGAGGCGAGATCCTCCCCAGCTGAAGCATTCATGTGAGAGCCCGTCCCTCCTTCAACTAACCCCTTCATTGACAAATCCAGACCCACCCTCATATCTTTTCCCAGTTCATTGTTCCTTGTACCCTCCTTAGTGATCATACTATAATCCTTCCCACTGTAACAAGCCCCTCGCTTGGAAAACTTCAATCGAATTTCCCAAGTACTTGAAAAAACCACAAAAATTCGTCCAACATTCATATAAAACCCTCTGTTTTCATCTATACTCCTCCCCGATCATAATCCAAATATAATCAAAAGAGACACATGATGCATCCATTTCAACACACACCTGGGGATTTACTAGATGGAAAACCGCCTATGTGCGATAATCAAAACATAGGTATCTGCCTACCATGTTACCCAATAAACGAATAACATAAGGGTTTTGAAATGGTGAAGGTAGTTTAGGAAAACATACCCAAACATTGATAGAAGGTGAATCTCGGTTCATATGTAGATCAAAAGACTATCGCAGAAGCATAAAACGATTTCCTTTGAATATGAAAGGCACCCTAGACCAAGCCTGAATGAGATCTGATTCTGAATCGAATCTAATCATAATATTTTTATTATCCATTAAACCCACAATCGCTCATTCACGAAGATCCCACGATCCAAATACAAATCGATCGAAGTCATCCACCGAAGGTCTTCTCTAAATGATCCATTCTCATTTCAAAATATCTCAAAGTATCTCACCCTTTCTATCAAATATCTCATCCCAAATTTTATTAATCCATACCAGAGATATGTGGGTGGTTTTTTACTAGTCTTAACAAAGAAAACCTTCCTCTTCCCATCACCTTTTTCTAACAGTTTCCACTTTGAAAAAGTGAGGGATGAGTGTCATCACTACTAGAATATCTCGAGATAGTGATAAAAAGAAAAACTTGTAAGCGATAAGTTTCATAGTCATCACCTAGATGAAGGAATTAATAATATTGACCTCTAAAATTAAGGTTTGGAGATGTAGAAATCACATCAATTTATTATAAAACTCTTTATCAATTGTGTTTTCTCTCTTTTTACTTTAATGCACTACATCATTCAATATCAATATTCATAATTTTATATATTTGACAGGATAATTTCCCCTAATAATATACTTTTATATATGTATCATATTTATCCATTATCAATATATATGTTTTACCAGTTAATTGACTTATCCTGAATTTTATATATATCAATTATATATTTATCTACTTTATCATATTATCATTTCTCAATTCAATATAGTTTAGATTTTAATTTAGATTTACCTTTAGCATTTTCTTTAAAAAAAATTAAAGATTAATTCACCCCCCACCATTTCCATCTACTCCAAACAATAATAAATATAAGTGGTTTTTTTGTTTTTAGAAAATTTTGTTTCAAAAAAAATAGTAATCTTAATAAATTTAAACGTATAGTTTTTTTAGATGTATTTTGATATTTATTCTCATTATCCGACTTTTGATAGAACCAAATATTCCTATCGGAAAAATTATATGTCATATTTTCTTGGTAGTATTTATAATAACATGATATTATAAAATAACACTACATTATATAAATTAAAATACATTCAACAATGATCTTAAATGAAATATCAAATAATATTATTCTAAAAAGATTTATTTTTTAGTGAACAATGAAAAATAATAATATTTGCAAAAATATCAGTTCTTTTAATTGAAAATTATTATTATGATTTGAATTTGGTAGTATAGTAACATAAGTATAATTTCACTATATATAATATAATTAATTATATAGAAAACAATATTATACTTTATTTTAGTATAAGTTCATTTTTAGGATTAAAAACACATTTTTTTTTAAATATTAAAATTGAAAATTATTTTTTGTTTTACAAATTTATTTTAAATATTATTTATTCTAATTATAGAAATTTAATCAGTAATAATCAAGCCAAAATATTTAATATTAAGTTTCAAATTTGGTAAACAGTTCAAATTTATTTTTTTCATAATTAATTGTAACAATGGTAAATATTTGTCACCTTACTAAGCGGTAATTGGGTAATTAAGGTTAAAAAAATTGATAATTATTTAAAAATATAAATAACACATGAATTATTTATATTTTATAAGTTTAGTTATTCCATCCAAAAAATATATTCTAAAATATAGAATTTTTGTTCCATTTTTTTTGATAAATACCATTATATTATTTTCAGTAAAGGAAAATTCCAAAATGTCACTCTCTTGTTTTTAATTTAACTTAAATGTTCACATAAAGATAAAAGGATGTTATGAAATAAATTTTAAGGTTTATTATTTACATAAGTGTTTTATTTTTATTATTTTAACGTATTTTTAATTTTTAGTGGTGGAATAATTACCTTAAATTCTTACACATCACTAACATAATGCTTGTGTAAGTAGTAGTAAAATAAAGTTAATGGTTTAAAAACACTAGAAGTATTATTTTCTGGGTAAGTTATAGTGTCACATAGATTTTTTGAAAACATATAACATATTTGAGATGTGTTGAAATTTTGTATTCTAATTCCACTACTATCATGATGTTATTAAATTTGAACTATGTAAATAGACATAAAAATGAGTATAATTGTATATTATGTTAAATAGTATTTTAATTAAAAATTAAGGATTTATTAAAATATTGTCTTCATCCAAGTAAATAGGATATATTATTTAATATAAAAAAAATTCATTTATGGGTCACCTTTCTTTTTATAGTAACTTTCACGACCCCTAAAGTGTAAAAACATTAATATCATGGTAATCATCAAAAGGGTTGACGAGGATTAAAATTGATGGGGAAGGGTTAAAACAGAACATACACTTGTCTAAATTTATTTATATTAGAGTATATTAACACATCCTAATACTATTTTTGAAATATGTCATTTTTTACACTTTTATATGAAAATTAATTTATATTAATTTGACACTTTAAGTAATTCCAAGAGTTCTCCTTCCATATTTTTCAAGAAACATTTTAAAAGATATTTTAAATACATTTTAATCTATGTCAACATACTTTTAAGATTCCCATGATCCTATAAGAATATTATTTTATAATTTCATCCATATTATTTCTCTGTATGGTCATAGTTATTATTTTAAATAAATTTTCATGAAACTCATTTCTTTTCTACAGGTAAATCAAGTTATAAAGGAATGAAAGCTATTGTTAAAAGATTAATGATGAAGATGAAAGAATAAATTTATTATATTAATGTATGGTACTTATACAATATTTCTGATAATTGGTGATATTTATATAGCTCATGATGATGGGTGAGACCGACACCGCTTATGTGATGGTTGATTTTGACATACCTTATAAAATTGGTGACCCTAATATTTCTCTCAAATGCATTGGGTAATGTTCCTTATCTTTTAATAAATGAAGGAGGGAGTCATCCAGAGTGGTTTATCCTATGGATTTAAATGGGATATATTTATTTCTCACATTATTAAACAATGGATGATGAATATAATGTTCCAATATACTGACATGTATTCTCTATGATTGCTCTATGTTTTTAATGGTTACTTTGATCAAGATTGACATCACATGACTCAAGATTATTGATTATTATGACTCTTTCCTTTGATAAATATTTATTACATTTAAAAAAATTTGGATCTATGTTTTTATTAGTATGAATTATCGTATGTTACCTATATTCACATGGATTATTTCATCATAACCATATTCTCATCTCATGATAAATTATTCCATTGAATCGTTAATGCTTATGTTTAACAATATAAAGAATTTTAACTCATCCTTCTTACGTTTCTTTTCACAAGGTTATAAATAATTATGTCAAGTAACATATTTCAAGGACGATTTCATGTTTTTGATATGAAGTTATAATGTGGAATATGAAAATCAGGGTATAGTAGGAGAAATGATCACTTGAAAACAAGGGTATTTTTATGTGAGATTTTTCCTAATTATATAAAACACTAAACCTATAAGGTCATTGGGTTGTATGTGATCCAATATTTCCTTTAGATGTTTCATGTTTTGGATGGATAAAATTGGGTCATAGTTATTGATATTAAAACCAAAAATGTAAAGATAATGTTTTTTATCACTGAATATGGGAGTGCGGGTTTAGGTCAGTTATAGTTAGTATCACTGTATGTTTTATATAACTTTTTAGATTAGGATTTATTTAAGTGAGGGTAAGTTAAGAGTTATAGATATCATCAGGGGATTTAATTTAAATTTTGATCATAAGTTCAAAGGCATACACACTCCTTTTTAGTTTTTAAGTGATGGGATTTTGAGGTGATTAACAATATTTTGGGAGATGTTTTGTTGGGTTGATGTATATATAAACCCTAGGTTGTAAGTTAAGAGTTATTTTAGATGAATTTTATTACATTTCTGAGGATGTAAGGTTAAAGGAAAGTGACAACCTTTTAAGTTAAAAAATTATTTAACTTTATTATTATATGGGTTAATTGAGATATAGGGTTATTTATTTGTGGAATAATCTATGTTGAATCATCGGTGTTATTGTTGAATTTTGGAGACTAAAGCATTATTTATTCATATGAAGGTTTATTCATTTTAGTTATTATCTTATCATGGGATAAGAATTTTGGATTTAGTAAAAAAAATAAGATTATATTTTCATCATTTTATAAACCTCATGTTCAATAAGAAATTGATTATTATCCACTAGGAATTATATACTCATACTCATCATTTGGAGTAAAAGATAAGAAAAAGGTTGAAACTAATTTAATATAAGGACCTAGACTTAATCATTACAGATTCTTGTATAATTTGATAGTGATTAAATTTCTTGAAATCCCAAAGATCTTTTTTGTTTATAGTTTTAAATAATTAATCCATCACCCTTACACAAATTAATATTACATTACACAGTGTCACTTTGACATAATATCAATTATTCCCATAAAAACTTTTACGATATAACAAGATTTATTTTCAATAATATCTTCATATTTTTTATCTTAACCTCATCTATGTCCCCAATAATCCTTAAAACCCAATGATCAACATTTTAAAATGTGGGATGATAGAAAAAATCTATATTAAAGGCATAAAAATAATTTAGGTAATAAAATTGTTATTCCATGAATACTTCAAAAAATATTATTTTTCCAAATAAAAATTTGGGGTTAAAAATACACATTTAATTACCCAATAAATGAAATTATCTTCCAAAATATTTTAATAAACCATTTAAAAAGAAATATTAAAGAAAAATATAACTCATAAGGTTTCCTCTCATTCATGAAAACCCCATGAAAACTATTTCACAAAGTTATACTTTTCACCCTTAAAAGTAGAATATAATTTTTATTAAACATAATATGATTATCATACCTTTAAGAATAATAATATTTTCATAAAAATAAATATAAATTAGAGATAAAATATGTTGGTAACTTTGTACATATTTCCATATCACTCTTAAAATCACTATTTCAAATGGAATAACTATACGGCCAACTTTCATACCCAATGCATTTGAGCGATATCAAGGACCCACCCATCCTAAGTTTATAGAATCACCACCCATAATTATTTTATAAAAAATCCACCCATCATTATAATATAACAGAACCAATCATCATCATAATAATTCCCAAGAATGATAATATAATCATAACACATGAAATATTTCAATTTCTAACATTACACTCATAAAAATATCCTTTACACCAATAAAAAAACTTTTCAAAATATTAAAATATCCATTCCATTTTAAAAAAAAATTAAAAAAAACTAGAAATTAGGGAATTAAGGTTTTTATTAAATAAAACATGGAAGTTTATAAAATAATTCAAATATAAAATAATGTTTATAGTGGTGGGAAAATTATTTTTCATCATATATATTAAAATAGAACATTCCTTTTGTGTTTTTGAAAATAAAGTCAAAACTTTTAAAAAATATATTCCTTTTTCAAACCTTTGAGAGAATGTAAAAAGTGACCTAAAATATCCTTTATAATTATGTTATGTCTATATAAATCTTTTTATAATATAATTTTAAAAATATGTACATGGAAGAAAAAGAGTTGCAAGGGGAACATTAAAATAGGTTTTTTAAAAGATATTCACTTACCATGAATATCACATATCACATAAATTATTTATCATCCTGAATAATAAAATTAAATTAATTATTTAATTTATTAATAACCTTTTTCATGTTTATTATTCATTTTATTTTTTCTCTTACCATGATATATTAAACCAGTTAAAATTATTCCAGACGTTTCGATGATATTCGGTTCTTAATCCCAAATGACTCTGATATGTTGACTATGGTCAAAGAGGTCATTAATCCACCATCTATAGAATAATAATCATTAAAAAAATTAGTTTTTATTTATAAATTATAAAACTATGACCAACTATAAAATATGTTTATGAAAAATGAACTATGTTATAATCATGGAGATAGTAAGTTGTACGTATTCTTGAGTAATGTTTCCATTTTTAAATGATAATTATGGAAAGAAGGTAAATATTATTTTATAATAATATAATTAAAATTATATCATAAATAATATATTATTTATTTAAATATACATACATATATCATCCATCTACTCTGTTAATTAAAAATTAATCATATCGCTTCATGGATGTGGTAGTCCACACATACTCACGAACAGCATTATCATTTTTCTGTGAATGGAAATGTAAGAAATTAAATAATATTTTATATTGAAAAAATCATAAATATTTTTAATAATATCATACATATAAATTAATTCCACTATTATAAACATATGTGAGAGATGTTTCTAGAAAACAAATTGCATCAGTTCGTGAGGCAATAGTCTGCCGTACACGCGAATGATGGTTCTGTTTCACATTTTATGGAAGATTAGATGGATATAGGTTCTAAATTCAACATAAAAACACCATAGTGTATGTAATATTATTTTCTTATTATTTAATAATGTTTTAATAATATTTTATGGCGATATATGAAGAAATAAAACAAAAACACTCTTTCAAGAACTATACCACTTCTTCATAAAATCTTCATTTCTATAAACCTTAATACCCTAAGGTTCGTATATAATATAAATAAAATCTCTAGGAAATTTATAGGGATTTAAGGAAGTTTTTTGGGAAGTTTTTTTCTGAGAAAAATATGTCTTTTAATTATTAACAATTGAGAAGAATAGGTGCCTATTTATAAGATAGGGGACGGGCACTCTTTAAATTTCTAAGAATATTAAATTAATATAAATTATTTTGATACGAAAATGGTTAAAAATTATTTTATTATAATATAAGATATTATATGAATAAATAATCTCAACCAATAAAATTTTTATATTTTTGGATCACATTTGTACCCTTATTTTTTTTGTTTTAACCCTTTTTAACGAGTACCGCGATAACAAAGTTTTTAATATTTAGAGTTCAATATAGTTAATATAAATGGATAATTGGCCCTTAAATGGAACACAGTTGATATTTTAAACCTTATCTAAATAATATATCCAAATTTAATATTTTTATGAATTTTAAATCATTTAACAAAATATTAGTTATTATTAAATAACATTAATGTCAATTTTGGAACTATTCATTTAAATTTTCATTTAATACGACAATATAATTAAAATAAAATGCATAAAAACCTTTATAGTATATATTTTTTATCTAAAAAATCATGTAACAGAAAAAAAATAAATCAAACTATATAAATTTTAATATTTTCAAAATCAATTACTTAATTAAATAATTATTGTGACAATATTGCGTAATATTTTAAGGTAATTATTCTATCCCAAAAAAATTAAAATAAATCACTATGATGAAAAAAATTATTTATATATAAAATTAATACCTATAACTGAAAATAACTTATCTATATTAGAAATATTATATTTAATAAAAGCAAGAGTGCAACATTTTTGGATTTATATTCACCTAAATATTATAAAGGACAAAATCATGTACAAATGGAAAAAAATGTCATATTTTGTTAATTTTGGATGATTATGGATGAGATATACTAATAAAATAAAATTAATTAATGTGTTAGGGTCATTTTTTTGTCCTCAACATTTTATTTCTAACCTTAATTACTAAACTTAACTTTTACTATGGTAAAAAATTACTAAAGTTACTATTATTGATGTAAAAAAATAAAAGGGACTTATTTATCAAATTTGAACCCCTATATTTCACATATGAAATCCATTTTTCATGATTCAAAACATATAAGTGAAATAATTTTATTTAAAATTAAACTAGAAAAATGTGATGAAAACGGTTTTTTAGAAAAAAAATACCCTTTTAAGTAAAACAATTATTTTATAATGAATTTAAATATAAAATTAACTTAAAAAATAATTTGGTAATATTAAATTTAATGTAACTAACTAAATTTTAACACTAATCCAAAATATAATTTTACTTTATATATAGTTTTAAAAAATATCATTTTAAATAAAAATCAATATTTTTCCCTAATCATTAAAAATCATTCCTTTCATAAAATTCATACAAATTCATCCTAATATAATTTAAAATGTTTAATAAAGAATAAATTTCATTTTTGAAAATTAAAATCCAATCATTTGGAAATAAATTCATATAATTCCTGAAAATCCACTTTTGTTTGAAATAAGGCTTTTCCCTTTTGACTATAAAATTACATAGTATTATTATAATGAATATAACTCTATAAAATATAACTAATGAATATTAATAAGGAATAAAAATGATTTATTCTAACAATACTTGGGTTACTACATTATTACCCCATTTTTGGAAGTTCATCCTCATACTTTTATCCACTTATTAATCAAGTGAAGATATCTTAACCCCATAGAACTTTCCGGTTCCCATGATTTTTATTCAAACATATGGTTTCAACATAAAACCATAACCTAGTTAATTACATTATTACATAATACTTTCACTCTATGGTCAAGAATCTTAATAAGTTATTCTTCATAATAAAGGTTATCTTCTAACTGAACTAACTTTGGACTCAAAACATGAGTTGAATCTATCACTAATATTCTAAACATAGAAACATAAAAAACATTATGTTATTGGGATAAACTTAGAGGAAAATCTATTAATTCAGTAACTAGTCCAACTATATCAAGGATTTAATATCATCTAATGAACCATGGACTTAACATTCCCTTTTTACCAAAATTCATAACACTTTTTCATGGAGATACATTAAGAAAAACATGTTAACCTAACTCAAATGAAGGATCTTTCCTCTAGTTATATCCATATATTTTATGCCTACTCTAAGTAATTCTCATATGTTGTTGAATTATCTTCACCTTATCAACCATTTACTCTACCAACTTTTGTACCATCAACCTCCTTTCTCCTAATTCATACCAAAAATCTAGAGTCTAACAAAAAAATTCTATAAAATTCATCAAAAGTTACCATATGTATGCTAGAATGAAAAAAAAATTATAAGAAAAATAAACAAATGAAATATTTTGATCCAAACTTCCCTAGTAATCAATTGAATATGTATGAAGAATTCAGTATAATTTTTGAATTGTTTACTCAGACTCTCCATCATATAGAGGATGAAAAATTGTACGGAACATTAATTTAGTACCTAATGACTTTTTAATACCTTTAAAAAACTAGAAGTGTACTTGGGATCACTGTAAAAAAATAATAGAGAGGGGGATTCTATATAACTTGACTATCTTCTTGTGATATAGTCAAGAAAGCTGATCCAAAAACATTATTTCTTGAATGGGAAGGAAATGAACTAATTTAGTAAATCTATCAATAGTAAACTAAATCACATTATTACCTCGAGATGTCATTGGGAATCTCTCCATGAAATGCATGGATATATTTTCTCATTTCCACTCTGATGCTAAAAAAGGGTGATTATTCCCCTTTGGTAATTTTTATTCTGCTTTAACCAGTTGACAAGTCAAACATTTCATGGTTAATTCCTCAATACATATTTTTATTCTATCCCACTAGTAATACTCCCAAAGTTCTTTGTACATATTAGTACTACCGGGACAAATGGAAAACTAGGAACTATGAGTTGTACTCAAAAATTATCTCTTCAGTAAATAATTACAAGGAACACATAATAACTTTTCAAATCTCAAAACATGTTTTTTTCAACATTAAATTTAGGTAACTTATCCTTCTTAACCAATTATACATTTTCTTTTAACTTAAAACCTTCCCTCTAGGATTATTTAATTATCTCTAATAGAGATAATTATAATGACACCTGAAACAAAACATAGGAAGTTCCTTCATGCACAATTTAAAGGCCAAAATTCATCAAATCATTAACCAAGGGGTTTTATTCCCAATGTAACATGTTAAATAAAAAATTATTTTTTTGAGTCAGAGCATTAGATACTTTTCTTTATATGATGATAATGGATCATGTAATTATGCACCTACATCATTTCCATACATATTCTCTACCACATGTTTAACTACTTTTGTGTAAATATATACTCTGAACTTTTATGATCAGTATATATTTCTCACTTTACTCCATATAAATAATGCATCCAAATTTTTAAATCAAAAAACTACAATAGCTAATTCCAGATCAGGTGTAGGATAATTTAACTCATGAGGCCTCAATTTTTGTGAAGCATAAGTAATTACCTGGTCATTATGCATTATGAAAAAAACAATACCCTTCAAAGAATTATCACTATATATGAAAAATTAACCATTTCTATAGGAAAAAGAAAAAAATATAGAATTCTCTAATATACTTTTTAGTTCCTAAAAAAATCATCACATTCATATATCCAAATTATTTTAACTCATTTTCAAGTTGACCTAGTCAATGGGCTAGAAAACCTAGAAAATTTCTAAAAATACCTCTAATGGTATCCTTCCAAAAAAATAAAACAATGAATGTATAAGAAATTTATAAATCAAGGAAAATATTTAACAACATTAGTTTTAGTAGGGTCAATAGTGATTCCATCTTTAGAAATAATATGAAAAAAGAAAATAATTTTTTTTTCAACCAAAAGGCACACTTACTAAAATTTCTATATAGATTATTTCTTTTAAGGTTTGAAAAAAATACTTAGGTTTATTTCACGATCCTCATTAGTTTTAGAATATAAAAATATTTTATCAAAAAAAAAATCAAAAACATTTTTAAATAATCATAAAATCTCTATTAATATAATTCATAAATACAGTTGGTCTATTAGATAACCCAGCGGGAATAACTATAAACTCATAATGCCAATATCTAGTCTGAAATACCATCTTCAAAATTTTATCCTCCACCTTAAAATGATGATACCCTAACTTGATATAAATCTTTAGAAAATATTTCACTCCCTTTAGCTGAACAAATAAATCATTGATATAAGTAATATGGTGCTTATTCTTAAATTTGATGTTACTCAAAGCTCTATAATAAATGCAAATCCTCATGGAACCATATTTATTTTTAACAACAAAATAGGATCACCTGATGGTGAAGTTCTAGGATGAATAAAATGATTATCTATAAGCTATTTAAATTTATTTTTCAATTATAAAAGTTCTATTTGACCCATTTGATAAGGGGGTTTTGAAATAGTATTAAAATCAGGTACCAAGTAAATAATAAAATATACCTATCAATCATGAATAACACCTAGTAAATCATCAAGAAAAACATACATGTATTCATTTACTACTAGTGCATCACTAATCTGGATTGTTTGATTCTTTTCAACAAAATATTCTATGTATCTTTCACAACCATATTTAGTCAATTTCTCAACTTCTTGGTAGGTTATCAAAGTTATAAAATCATTAAATAAAACATTATTGGATCTTCAATCTATCTTAGTGTGATAAACTAAAATCCAATCCATACAAAAAATAATATCAAACTCTAACATGGGAAATTCAACTAGATTTTTAAAAAATACCATTCTACTGATAAAAATAGAAATATTACTATACATATTCAATGATTTAATATTTACACCTAGATTTTTTACCAAATGTTCTATAATACTTTCATGGGGTGATATTATGAATTTAATTTCAAACATTTTTTAAATAAAATTATGTGAAAATATAGAGTCAAATAGGGTATTGTAATAATAACAATTAACCAATTATATACTTTTCATAACTTTATTTGACATCCCAAAATCCACTATAGTAGTTTTAAAGGATTTCACTACACCCTTATGATTATAATATGGCTAATTTTCATCATTCATGTTCTTATTGAAACATGAATTTTCATAGTGACCAATTTCATCAAATTTAAAACCCCATACTATCTACTTTTCAAAAAAAAATCTATCACTACCATGATCTTTTTCTTTTCAGTAATGAACTATATGTCCAAATTTACCTCATTGGTGGAACTTACCAGATTTCATAAGACATTCCCTACTGTAATTTTTACTACAACTATCATAAATTAAAAAATTTATTTTCCTACCATCTAATTTTTTCAATCCATTATTTTTATTTTCTGACCAATTGGATTTCTTTTTCTATTTGTTTTCATTGGACAGCCAATCATCATCAAACTCTATTTCCATCGTATCAACACATAAAACATATTTTTAGTAAATTTTAAATTCATAGTATTCCAATTTTATTTTTTTACTTTCACTTCAATCTAATGGAAAACTGAATAATCATACAATTCAATAAAATATTCATATTTTTACTTCAATTCTAAGAACTATTTCTCCATCTTGAGTTAAACAACCTTATGGGAATAATTCTCAAATAATTGATTCTTAAATGTATCACATTAAATGGAATCAATCCCATATCATTACTTAGTAATATTAACCAATTTATACAATTTATAATATTTACCTTCAAAATGATAGATGGAAAGGGTTTCCTTATGATTTTATGAACACCCCATGACTTCAAATATCATTTACAAGGCATTTATCCATCTATTATCTACCACTAGGTCTAAATATCCACGGAATACTGGAGGATATTATATCATAAAACTATCTATTAATGGATACCACGACCATTAATATCCTACATCAATTAATCTATTACTATAACAAACTATTCGGTTAAAATTCTAGTCATTTTGGGTTGTTGATTTAAACAAATATCATACCAATGGTGACTTCTAACTTAATCTTCCTTGTTTCCTCAATAGAAACCTATTTTGAGTAGACATAGTTAAGATAAATAATATTGGTAGTGTTGAAATTATATATCATTTCAACTTACCATAAATTAATGTCTTTTATGGGTATTCTATTAACATTATATTAAACTCTAAAGTGCCCTAAAACTTTTTATGATACCATCTATAAGGACCCTACCTTAAACATTTCATATTATTATATCTTTAAATAATAATTAAATTTCTTTCAAACCTTAAAAAAATTTATGTGTAGCTTTTTAGAGAATTATTTTATCACCCTTACACAAATAAATTTTACATTACAAATTGGACACTTCCACTGAGTATCAATTTTTCATATAAAACAAAACATTTAAGATATAATTTTTTTTTGTTTTCATGGAATATCTTCATAATTTGAATCTTGAACTCATCCTTGTACCTACTCATTTTTAATTAACTATGAAAATAATTTTAAAACATGGTAAGAGCACAAAATTATTAGTAAGAGACATAAAAAAGAAAAATAAGGAAATAAACCTATTAGTCCAATAATACTGACAACTATTTTCCTTTTTCAAAATAAACTTTAGGTTTCAAAACAATATTTTATTACCCAATAAATAAACTAATCTTCCAAAATACTTTCATAAAAAACTTCATAAGAAATCTTAAGTAAAAATAAAAAACATAAAGGTTTCTCAATAATAATGAAAAACTCATAAATTTTTTCCAAAAGTTATACTATTCTTCATAAAAAAGAAACATATAATTTCATTTAAAAATATTGTCCTTATATTACATTGATAAATCACAACATTTCCATAAAAACCCAAATAAATAATACATAAAACATGTAGTTAACTTGTGTCATCATTTTCAAGTAACTCTTACAATAACTCATTAAAATGTAATAACCATATGGTTGACTTATATACCCAATGCATTATAGGACTATCACAGACCCACCCATCCTTGGTTTATAAAGAAACCACCCATCATTGGTTTATAATGTTACTATCCCCCCTTGTTTTATAACGGATCCACTCATCATTATAAAAAATCCCAAAAACCATAACATAATCATAACACATAAAATCTTTCAATTTCCAACATTACACTCATAAAAATATTCATTATACCCATAAGAAAACATTTTTAGATATTAAAATATATATTAAATTTTAAAACCCTTTCTAAAAATAACTAAATACATAAGGAAGAAGGTATTTTCTTTGAAGAGAACATGGAATCTTATAAAGTAATTCAAATATCAAATAGTGGTTATGATGATGGGAAATTTAAATGTCTCCATATACATAAAAATAGATCATTTTTTCTTTTTGTATAGAAAGTCAGAAAATATCACAAAAAGATTCCTTTTTTAAACCATTGAAAAAAACTAAAAATAGACATAAAATTTTCATTATAATTATTTTATTTCCCTATAAATACATCTATAAAATAATTTTTAAAATATGAACACGGAAGAAAAATAGTTGTAGGGGAAATATTAAAAGAGGATTTTTTTTAAAAATGTATCATAACTTGAGTATGAGACATCATATACATTATTTATATTCATGAATAATAAAATTATGTTAATAATTTACTTTATTAATAACCTATTTCACATTATTATTCTTTTTCTATCTCTTATTGAGTTATATTTAATCAATTAAACTTACATTAGATGTTTTGATGATATTCGGTTAATAAGTCCAAAAATGAATTCGGTATGCTGATTATGGTCAAAGAGGTCATTATTCCACCATCTCTATAATAATATTCATAAAATAAATATAATTTATATACATAAATTATACCTTTATAAAAAAACTATAGTATATGGTTATGAAAAATGAACTACGTTATCATGGAGATTGTAGGTCATATGTACGCTTGAGTAATGTTCCATTGTTCAACGGTCATTATGGAATGAGGGTAAGTATTATTTTATATTTATATAATGACCTATATATCATAAATATCATATAATATCATTAAATTTACTTAAATAACATCCATGTTATGCAGTTATGAAAAATAAATCACATCACGTCATGGTGGTGGTAGTCCACACGTACTCAAAAATGTTGTTATCATTTTTTAATGAATGGAAAGATAAGAAATTGAATGATGTTTTATCATTTTATAATGATATATATTTCATTAATATTATATATATACATTAATTACATCATTGTAACCATCTTTTAGATACGGTGATGGAAAATTAATTACATTGGTTCGTAAGGCGGCAGTCCACCGTACACATGAACGATGGTTTTGTTTCTCATTTGATGGAAGATGAGAAAGATATAGGTTTTTCCAATAACATAAAAACACCTCAGTGTATGTAAGATACCTTTTTATCATCTCATCATGTTTAAATATTATTTTATTTTTTTTCAAGAATAAATAAAACAAAAATGTTTGGTTAAGAACTATACCTCTTCTTCAGACAACCTCTTTTTCTTCACACCATAATACCTTAAAGTTTGGTATTATTCCACAAATAAGGACTCTAGTATGTGTATATGGATATAATAAAGTTATTTGGGAAAATATTGGTTGAACCAAAAGGATTTTGAAGTGTGAATAAGTGATAAGAAGATGTTCCCTTTTATAAGAGAGGGGGGGAACTCTTAGAATTTCTAAAAACATTAAAGTAATATAATTTAATTTTGATTTAAAAATGCATAAAAATTGATTATATTTTCATATAATATTATTATTAGTAAAAATAAGCTCTTATAATAATATTTGAAAAATTTTGAATCAAATTTGTACTCTTATAATCTTTTAACCCTTCATTAACCTTTTTTTATGATTACTGTGATAACAATGTTTTTATAGTTTAGCGGTCAATATAGTAACTATGAAAGGAAAATTATCCCATAAATGGTCCATGGTTTATATTTTAATACTTACCCTTATAAATTTTATAAGGAAAAAATCTTTAGGAATTTTAAATCATTTAATAAAATATTATTTATTATAAAATAACATTAAAATCAGTTTTGAAACTATTCATTTAATTTGTCTTTTAAAACTATAAGAAAACAATTTAATTTTAATAAAATGAATCCAAACCTCTGAATTATTTAATTTTTTCTACAAAAATCATGGAATGAAAAAAATACATAAAATTATATTAATTTTAAAAAAAATTAAATAATTTATTTTATTGAATAATTATTGCACCAGTGTTGCATAAGCTTTTAAGTTAATTATTTCACCACTAAAAAATATAAAACAATAACCATGATATAAAATAATAATTTAGATTTCAAATTAATATTTTTAACCAATCATATTTTTTATTTATCTCTATGGTAAAAATATTATAGTTATTGAAATAAAAAGTGTGACATTTTTTGTTATATATTCCCTTAAATTTTATAATGGTAAAAATCATTATCAAATATAAAAAAATGCCATATATTAAGCATTAATATGATTATTAATGAAATATAATCATTGAATAAAATTAATTCAAGTGTTATGGTAACTTTTTAGTCCTTATCATTTTATGTTTAACCATAATTACCTAATTAACCTTTTACTGTGGTAACAAAATTATTAAATTGTCTATTTATAAAGTCTAAAAATAAAATGGACCTATTTTTCAAATTTTAACCCCAAATTAAAAATATTTAATCCATATTTAAATATTCAAAACCCAGAAGTGATAAAATTAAATTTAAAATTAAACCTAAAAAACGCGATGAAAAACAGTTTTTTAGAAAAATAGACTTGTTAAGTGTAAAATGTTTTTATGCCAAATTTAAGTATAAAATTAATTTAAAACCATAACTTGATTATTTTAAAATAAAATTAAATAATTAAATTTTAAAATTAATCCAAAATAGAATTTTACTTTTATAATACTTTTAAATAAAATACAGTTTTCAATAGAAAAAATTATCTTAACTATTTATTGAAAAATTATTCTTTTTAGAAAATTATCTAGAATTCATCCTAGAATAATTTTTAAATGATTTATTAGAAAAATAAATTTAATTTTTTTAAATTAATATTATTTAATTTAGAAATTAATATTTTAAATAAAACCATACAATTCATGAAAATCCTCTTTGTTTTTAAATAAATATTTTTTCGTTTTGAATAAAAAATTGCATAATGTTATTATAATTAATACAACTCTATAAAATATTACAAATAAATATTAATAATTCATCAAAATTATTTATTATAACAATACATTAGTTGTTAAATTAAAACACGCAACAAAAAAATAAATTGTATTTATCAATTTAAATAAAATCAAGTAAATATATTTCCTTATATTCTTAGTATATATGATAAAGTAATTCCTCAACTCTAAGAAAATGATCTTAAAATAAAAATGACATCCTATTACCTTATTTTTTGATGAATTCATGGTCTTATTAATCCCATTTTTTATGTTTTTGTGTTCATTAACTTTCTCATGACTGCATTATCAGTCACATTCCATCATTTGGACATTAATTTCCACCTCCGTGTACATATTTTCACAACATACTAATTTTATCCTATTTGAGAACCTAGTTATGTATTAGTCTAGATGGCCTTCTTATTTCTATTTTTGTATTTTCAAAAGAATGTTTAATTAACATGTTTTACAATGTGGGTTTTCAAAAAAGGTATTTTCAAATGTTAAACACTTTTTTACCAAGATCAAGATAAAATTGTAAGGATGGAATTTTTTAAAATTGGGGAGAATGTAATACCTTTATATTTTAAAATAATAATATGATCAATATTTTAAAATACACACAACATGGAGCATAAAAAACTAAAAAATAATATTATTTTAAATATGATTATTATAACATTTCTATTCAATTGGAAAGTTTTAATAGAAGTAACCCCGTTATAATGCTCCAGCCCGAGTTCTACTAATCCAGTGCCTCGAGTTGGTTCACCACATAACCTTAGTTTCACCTCCCTATACTCCAAATTATTCCAACTAGAATCTAGGGTCTAATGACACACATGTCGAGACTATACCCTCTTTATAATAATAAGACATGACACATTAAATAAAAAATAAAGGAAACAATATAAACAATAAACATGCATCACAAATAAATTTCCCAAACTTGGTATATGCCCACAACCAATAGTAAATATACCATGTCATGTCTAACAGTTTCATGTGTAAAGGAATACCCAAAATAAAGACAAGATGTAGAATACCCATAATGGTTCATGAAACCATGCCAGGTTCCCTCATCCATGAAAATCACCGAGTCCCCAAATCAACCCTCTATCAAAGGGCCTTTTCCTTTATCTTGACCTACAACAATGAAGTCTTCTTAGGTACCCAATGGTGGACCAAGAAGGGTGTGATTACAACTCACTAGGCCACCACTAATGGTGTTTATAAAATATACTATCTAAAAAATAGTGTATTTAGTAGTATGGAAGGTAATAAGATAAAAAAGATAAACTAAGTTCCATTAATTAATAGGATTCACATTAGCAACTTTCATCATTAGTTCTATGTGTTTCCCATATTCATCAATGATTATTCAGACTAGGTTGGTCAATTAAACAACATACATCTTCAAAATTATGCATAAGGGGAGTCAAGTTCCCTACATCATAGGGAAATTTTATTTCACAAAACAATGTAGATAAAATAAGTTCCATTAATTAATAGGATTCACATTAGCAACTTTCATCATTAGTTATATGTGTTTCCCATATTCATCAACGATGATTAATCCTAGGTTGGTCAACGAAACAACATACATCTTAACAACTATGCATAAGGGGAGTCAATTTCTCTATATCATAGGGAAATTTCATTTCAAAAAATAATGTACATAAACTCACCTCCGAGCCTTAGTCCAGGTAATCACATCATGTGAATTTGTTAAGATCATAGAGCCTCAGTCCTACATCCTAAGCAATTAAATATAGGGTTTGGGAATAGAGCCTTAGTCTAACCTAACCAATGGGAGTAGAGCCTCATTCCAATATGCCACTAAGACCACTTATTCACATGATCATGATTCTTTAACCATTTAACCCATTTACCATTTACATACCATAACTCATTTCACACATTCAAGTTAATCCGAACACCCACTTATTCCATTTTAACAAGTTAAATGAAATTACCATTGTTTTTATTTCATAAACCCATGTTAATATGTTATTCTTACTTATAATTAATTCTACCACATAAACCCTTCAATATATATTCATCAATTCAATTATATTTTTAAGGAGTGGTGTACCTTTTGGATGACCTTTATCCCTATCTAATCAACCTAAAAGGATCTCATGGGGATCATGAGGTGTTCAATTCATAATTGAATTAACCCAATTATCATTTCCTACCAAGGAACCCAACTAGATAGAAAAATATTACCACAGAACAACCACATAAACATAACCAACTTCAATACTATGGGAACTTTTAGACCACCTAACTCAAGTTAGTAGATGAACTCTCACTTAACCTTATCAATACCACTAAACAGGTCAAGGGAAGTTCTTCCCTTTATCAACACTAAATATAAAGCGCTGATAAAGGGTTATTCCTTTATCAGCGCTATCTAAAAGCACTGATAAATTTTAAATTTATCAGCGCTTTTTTTTAGCACTGATAAAGGTAGCACTTTATCAGTGCTAAAAAGCACTGATAAATGAATGTTTTATCAGCGCTGATAAAACATACCTTTATCATCACTTTTAACGAGCATTTATAAAGGTTCCGTCAGTTTTTATTTAATAACTCTAACAGGACATCCTCGCTCGCATGCGGTAAAGCTTTCGCAGAAGCTGAACCGGGCCCCTCGCCGCCGTGAACTCCTCCTCCTCCTCCTCGTCCTCATCCTCCTCGTCCTCCTTGTCCTCCTCCTCCTCATCCCCCTCCTCCTCGTCCCCCTCCTCCACTTCTACCACCACCGCCTCCACCCCCGCTCCAGCTGTCGCGACCACGGCTGCCTCTGCCACCCCCACCCCCGCTGTCGCGACCGCCGCCGTCGTCGCCTCTGCCTCTGCCGCCACCGCCGCTGACAAGGTGGGTGTGGTTAGATGATTTTCTATGTTGTTTCTTCTATTTTTGGTTTCACTTCTGGAAACATGATCAAAGATTGGTTATCTATTGACGTTACCTGTTGAGGTTGAAAATTTTGTTATAGCTAGTGCTCTAAGGATTGTGTTTGTATTTTAGAAAAGATTCGTCCTGATTTTCCTTAGGTTGAGTGCCAAGAGATTAGTAATCAGCACACTCCAAACATTATATAAATGTAGCTTCATGTATGTCTTATGGATCATTTGGATGCTCAGTATAATGGTAGATTATTGAGGGTCATGAGGTTGAAACTTTTGTTATAGCTGGTCATATGCATGTTATGTAGTCTACTATGGCTATTGTGGATTCTTGATCATCTAATGTCAATGGTACAATTCCTATATCATCTACCCTTTATTTTATTTTTTATAAAAGAGAATCACATTCCTTTTTCCACACTTTTTTGTAAATGTTTTAGGCTTGGAGGTGTAAATCTTGGATAGTTATCACTATCAACACACTATTGGTATTATAGTCCAAGAATATCACATGTTGCAAGGAATGATCTCTAGATATTGGTGGTTATCATGTATTTTGTGAACCATCCATGCTTTATATGATAATATTTTATTTCAGTTTTGTTATGGATTAGTTTGTTTTATAACAATCCAAAATCATTTGTTCCCAGATGAGAGTTACCATTTTATCACCAAAATAGACAGGGTTATTTTCACTTAGATGAGAGGAATCTTCTCTCTGGTCATGTAGAACAAATTCAATCTATATTTAATTTTCTCATGTCTCAAATAATCAGGAATATTGTAGATGTTTCTAGAATGTTTTACGATTCATTTTCCAAAATGGTAGTACATTTTTAGGATGTTTTCACTGATGTGGTATAAAATTTACTTCTTAATAAAGAGATAAACTTTATAATCTTGTTAGTTTTGGGAGAAAATTCAGTTTCTTTCACAATTTCTAAAATAGCACCAAAAGTGCATCAGTTGTTTGAATTATAATTTGATGATATAGAATATAATGGTTTCATATGGCATATTACTTTACCATGGGGTTTTATAGTTCTCTAAAATAGATGGTTGATTGGTATTTATTCTTTTGTTGGACTATTGGAGATTGAACCTGATGAGAGTCATGAATCTGTATCCTCATACACGCATTGATAGTCACATTGATCATCTATGAGGTTCTATGATCTTCTCCAAGATAGATTTGACATTAAGATACCATTAGATGAGTTGGACATCGATGGACCTACCATGGACTGCTTTTAGGAGTAGTTATGGCCTGTATGAATTTTTAGCGATGATATTTGGTTTAACTAATGCATTGGTTGTATTAATGGACTTGATTAATAGGATATTTCAACCTTTTTTGGATCAGTTTTTAGGAGTTTTATTCAATTAAATATTATTGTACTCCCAACCCAGAGTTGATCTTGACAAACATCTTATTATCACCTTGATTATATTGAGATAGCATCATATTTATGACAATATAACCAAATGTGGTATCTAGATTGATAAAGTGCACTTCTTGGTCCATGTCATCTTAGAAGCTAGATTACTAGTGGTCCCATAGGAATTTGTAGTTGTGGTAGCATGGTAAAATATCAACAATATATGTGAAATTGCGATATTTCATGGTTTACCATGTTATTATTTGTACTATATCAATTCTTTCTCACAGATCGTAGCACAGATGTTATGGATAACCATAAATGCAGTGATGTTTTTTTTCTCAAATTCATGTTAGTGATCTTTTTAGGTGAACAATGGCAGGTTGACCTCTGCATCTACCCCCACATTACCTATTCTTGGTAAATAATATTATGTGTACTAAATTGCATTAGTAATTAGACTCAAAGTAGTTATGATGCAAGATAATTGGTGGTTATCATTTATTTGAATGCATTGTCTTTTAGAGTTTGTGGGATGTGGCAAATGGTGTACTCGTTTTTAGATTATTTTATTCTCATGGGTTTCTCCTATTTTATGTTTTCTTTTTAGCTGGAAATCTACTCTGTTGTGCGCCTCTCCTCTGCCATGAACGCTCCTCTGTCATGTTCCAGACAACACCTTCGCGGTGGGTTTTCTCATGTTACTCATTAGTTTCCTCTTGTTCGCATGTTATTACTGTTTGACATTGATGGTTATAATGTGAAATGTACGGGCTAAACACCCCACTGAAAATCATGGCCATTGGTGGTCCTTGTTTGCGCACTAAATGAATTGAATGTTGGTTAGTTCTTGTTGAACATTTAAATATATAAATTGGTAATTTACGTATACTTGACTTATGAATGAACACCCCAGGATGATAAAACTTCTGTGATAACCCCTGAATTAACAAACAAAATTTAATAAGTGATTCTTTGTAAAATCTAAAATTTTGATTGTTTGGTTTGTATGGTGTTGTGATTGTGATACCGATTGTGTTTTTGTATAGTGTTGCGGTTGATGGAATAATCTTCTGACTCAAACTTTGAAAAAGTTTCATTTTAATTGTTACATGTCATGTGAACCTAGATCGCACACAATGTATCTCCAAGACATATACTTCAGTATGAAACCATGTACATGCCATGAAATAATGGTATAACCATATGACATGTGTTTTACTTCACTCACACCATGTATAGATTCCATAGAGACTTGATGTGTATAGACTATACGCCCCCAGTGGTCATGTAAGGACTACACACCATGTATTCTACAAAAATGTGATGCATAGCTGGTGAGGTGACTCAATATGTATCTAAAGTACACGCCTTTATCTCATGTTGTTATAAATGTCATGTATTTTCAAAGGGATCATTCAGTCTTTATAATACTAACTTGGAATAAATTTGATATATGTCAGATTAAATCAGGTATCTTATACATACACGATGTTCACTCTACTGGACACACCATGTATATGGATTTCACATGTGTTTAAAGGAATTTGTACCATGATTTGTTTTTATAAAACCCAAACAATGCTACCTAATTAATTAAAACATAATAGTAGGAAAGTTATCAAGATCAAACCCATAAAGACAATGAATATGAATAAAGAATGGATGAATGCCAATCGGTTGACAAAAGATTATGAAGATGACGTGAAAGAGTTTATCAGGTTTTCGGAAGATCATGCATATGACCCTTCTCAAATCCTTTGTCTGTGTTTACGCTGTTGTAATTCAAGACAAATTAGTCTAGAGGAGTTGGAAGAACACCTGATCTGTCACGGAATTGATCAAAGTTATACATGTTGGAATAAACACGAGGGAAAAATGAATGTAGGTAGTGAATCAGAGAACACGACATTTTATAGATCATCTGATATGATTAGAAGCATGAACAGTGAAGATAATGATGATGATGATCGTATTGAGGGTGTGATTACAGATGTGATTGATGATGAAGATCGTATGGAGGAAATGACAAGGATAGTTGAAGATGAACTTTGTGATTACCCAAAATTGTTTGAAAAGTTAAAGAGTTGTGCAAAAACACCATTGTATGCTGGTTGCACTAAATATACATCATTGTCAGCCATATTGAAGCTATATAATTTAAAAACAGGCAACGGGTGGAGTGACGCCAGTTTTACAGAACTACTTGCTCTCCTAAATGACATGCTCCCAGAATATAATGAACTCCCAAGCCGAACATATGATGCCCAACGAATGCTACAATCGATGGGTATGATCTCTGAAAGAATACATTCTTTCCCAAATGACTATATATTGTTTCGCAAGGACCACAAATCACTTAAATAATGCCCAAAGTGTGGTTCTTCCCGATACAAGAAAGATGATTCTAGTCCTGCGAAAGTAGTATGGTACTTTCCAATCATTCCTAGGTTTAGATGCCTATATGGAAGTGAGGATACTGCATGATAATTGAAATGGCATGTAGATACAAGAATTAAAGATGTGAAACTACGTCACCCGATAGACTCTCCTTAGTGGAAGAGAATTGATCATGAGTATCCTGAATTTGGGAACGATCCGAGAAACCTTTGTCTGGCGTTATCTACAGATGGGGTGAATCCTTTTGGTTTTCAAAGTAGCATTCATAGTATATGTCCAATTATGTTGGTAAACTATAACTTACCACTGTGGTTATGCATGAAATGAAAATACATCATGTTATCTATGCTTATATCAGGACCAAAACAACCGGGTAATGATATTGATGTTTATTTGGCCCCATTGATCTAGGATTTGAAAATATTATGGGATTTAGGTGTTACGCTATATGATGCTTACAAAAATGAACATTTCACTTTGAATTCCATGTTGTACGGAACGATAAATGACTTTCCTGCTTATGGAAATTTGTCAGGATATAAAATTAAAGGAACTCCAGGGTGTCCTGTTTGCGAACAAGGTACACAGTCAATTATGTTGAAACATTCATCGAAAACCGTGTTTCTAGGACAGCGCAGATTTCTACCCCAATGACATAAGTACCGATTTTGGATGACATCATTCGACGGAAGTTCAGAGGAATGTACAGCACCGTCTCCACTAATAGGTGATCAATTTTTTGAGAAAGTAAAAGATTTGGACACTACTTTTGGTAAACCGTTTTCTAAAAACCTTAAGAAAACTGGTTGGAAAAAGAGATCAGTTTTTTTTGAATTACCATACTGGAATTTCTATATGTCAAACATTTTCTTGATGATATGCATGTTGAAAAAAATTTATGTGATAGTATCATCGGCACATTGCTAAATGCACCCGGCAAAACAAAGGATAAAATTATGGCTAGATTGGACATGGTTGAGATGGGAATATGAGAAGAGTTGGCACTAGTGAAGGGTGAAAAACGAACATTTCTTCCTCCTGCTGCTTACACTCTTTCAAGGCAGGAGAGATATCAGTTTTTCAATTTCTTGAATGACGTAAAGGTTCTAGAGGGCTATTCATCAAATATCAAGAACATTATGTCAATGGGCGATTTAAAATTAAAGGGTCTGAAATCACATGACTGCAAAACTGCCAACTATCAAGAACATTGTGTCAATCCTCCATACATAAACGAATCTTTGTTTCTTCTTCAAAGCTATATGCCGCAAAGTTATAGACCCAGCAAAACTGCCAACTATGGAAAGAGAAATTGCCATCATATTATGTGAATTGAAAATGTTCTTCCGGCCAACATTTTTCGATAAGATGGTTCATTTAAGGGTTCATTTGGTGAGAGAGATTCGACTATGTGGTCATGTACATTATAGATGGATGTACCCAATTGAACGGTATATGAAGACTTTGAAAGGGTATGTCAAAAACCGAAGTCGGCCAGAGGGTTGTATTGTGAAGAAATATATTGTTGAGCAAGCTGTTGAATTTTGTACCGAATACCTAACTGGTTTGGAAGTTGTTGGCCTACCAAAATCTCATCACACTGAGTGGCTTGAAGGTGATAGAATTTCTAGAAGAGAGGTTGTCACAATCAATATTACAGATCGGGAGTAGTCCCACCTTTACGTTTTTCATAACAGTTTCAACGTTGACCCATATGTTCAAACCCACAAATAAATTCTTAGGCATTTGAATCCTTCTAGAGATGAAAAAATAATATCAGATACACATAATCGACAGTTTATAGGATGGTTTTGAGACCATATTTTTAAGCAGTTAGATGAAAATCCAGACTCAATTTCAGAATGACTTTGATGGCTAGCCAGAGGAGCAAGTGTGTACGTATTATCTTACAATGTTTATGCAGTTAATGGTTATACATTCTATACTAATGAACATGATGAAGACAGTACCATGCAGAATAGTGGGGTTACACTTGTGGCTGAGGCGATGCATGTTTCCGGTGCTAAGGACAAAAATCAAATCTATGCGAGTATGTCATACTTTGGCATCATCAAACGAATATGGGAGTTGGATTATATGAAATTCAAAGTGCTGATTTTTCAATGCAAGTAGGTTAATAACAGGAGTGCTGTTAAAATAGATGAATTAGGATTCGTGAAAGTTTATTTCAGTAAGGAAGGGGAGAAAGACGAACCATTTATAATGGCATCATAGGTAGTACAAGTATTTTATGTTCCAGACGCTGCAAACCGAAATTGGTCAATTGTTCTGTTATCGACCAAAACAACTGAAGGGTTAGATGAAATTTCAACGGAGGTTGACCCTTTTATAGGGAATTCACAATCATTTTGCGGTGGTCCCAATGTAGATGGTGTTTTGTATGTTAGAGGAGATCACAATGAAGGGATTTATATAGTCGATAGAGGTGTCAAATCTATTCATCCTTTAAAGAAAAAAAGAGAGTACAATAATCAGGTTATTTGTTTCTTGTAACATGCATTGTGTTACGTTATGTTATTATCTATTCGTTGTTGTTTTTATGTAATCTAAATTAAATATTAAACCACTTATGCAAATAATGACTTATGCACCTGCTGATGCGCCCAATCCTGAGGCACAAAAGGTCTCTCAACCAGCAGCTGGTAGTCCCACTACAGAGCAACAATAGGTTTCTCAACCAGATGCGGGTGGTCCCAGTGCAGAGCAACAACAGGTTTCTCAACATGTTGTTGCTGGTCTCAGTGCTGAGGTACAACAAGTTTCTCAACCTGTTTCTGCTGGTCCCATTGACGATGCTAGCGCTCTGGGGGAAGATATTGATGCTACTTTTGAGGAAATGGTAGGAAATGAAACCCTAAAAGAGAAAAAAACAAGATCATCGTAGCCTAATAGTGTTAGCCAAAATCCTTAAGGCAAAATCAAAAGGCATCAAATTTTAGGTGGGATGGAATAAGCGAGGCCAACATGTTAACCCCAATAGAGCCATCTTTAGTAGCTACATTGGAATTATCACTCAGCAACGCATGCCAATTGATGTATAGTTGTGGCACCATGTTGTCATCGGGCTGAAGACACTAATGTGGGAAGAGATTACGGTAACATTATGATATCATTTTTTTAATTTATCAAAATAAAATAAAATACCAAAACATTGACTTACTCTTCATCATCCATTACAGAGTGCATTTATAGTAGATGCCTCGCACAAGGAATATGTATTAAGAGTCGCAGGAAGGATTCATAGAGGTTTCCGCACAATTTTAACAAAATATCATCTTAAAGATGCAGAAGGAAAAATCAAGCCACACCCACCTCCTCTTTACGCACACTTGATATCCCAAGGAGTGTGGGATGCGTTTAGCAACCGTTGTGGGGAGCAGAATTTTCAGGTACATTATGTGGGGTAATACATTTTTTGAAGTTTTCTTGTATTCATCAATCTGATTGATAGTTTTTTATTTATAAAACAGCTACGGAGTGCTGAAAATAAAAAACGCGCAACAGAACTAGTGTACCCCTACCGTAAAGCAAGGATGGGGTACACTGAACTTGAGAAAAAATTGGTACGTCTTTTAAATCTACCCTAATACTAGTATGTGACATAAAACAACACCATAACCATGTTTCTCTGTTTATATGTAGATTGATGAATCGAAATCGAAAGCCATATGCATCCCACACCATGTGCTATGGAAGGAGGCTCGTGTAAATAAAGAGGGGATACTGATAGATGAAAACACACAAAAAGTGTGGGAAACATGTGTAAGTATGACATAATATAAATTTGATTTTCTTTAAATCGCTATTACATTACAATAACTACTTATTTTTCTATATTTTCTATCTTACATAGTCACAAGAATCAACAACAACCACACTAGATGCAGACATACTTTCAGTAGCCTTAAAGCAGCCAGAATAGTATGGTCGCGTCAGAGGTGCGGGTTTTGGGGTGACACCCCGAACATATTTTCAAAAACAAAAACAAATGGAGGATCAAAATGAAAAAATGGAAAAGCTGCAAGAACAATTATCTATTTTTAAAGAATAATTAAAATACCAGAGAGAGATGATAGAAAAATTGATGGGGGAGAGGCAAAGAGAAGAAACAAGTCAACAACAACCCGTGCGTGACGATCTTGCCCCACCCCCCACCAGTTTTGAGGTGAGCCATTCCCCTAAAAAACCTGACTTAGATGAGGTAATCAGTGTTTTAATAATTGTTTCTATGAAATGTGATTTACATAGACATTGATACCATTCTTGTACTAATATTCCACAGGGTGAAAATGACTGTGATTTATATTTATCAACTCCCACCTATCGCCTTGTAGCGAGGGCTACGGTGTTCAATACGCAAAACGACATGCTACACAATAGACAGCTTCCAAAAGATCATCTTAGAGTGTCAATTAATGTAGCTAATGAGCTGAGTGTCGATATACATGTTCCAAATGATGATGAAGACATTCATACGGTTGAACAAGCTGTTGGAACATTCATCGCATGGCCAACAGTTCTTGTAAAAAAACATGTCGACAAAAAGGTATTCATTTCCAATTTATTTTTCAAGATGGACCTTTAAAATTTAATGAATAAAGGTATGAACTGATGAATGTTATTACAGAATTACAAAGACTGTGGGGTGAAACAAAATATCAGCTCAAAACTATCTCAAGGATTAACCAATCGATTGAACGGTCTACTAAGAGCACCTTCACCTCGCCCGTTCTATATCTACAGTTAATATCATTACAGGCTCATGTGGATACAAAGTTAAAAGACGGCAGTACTCACATAGTTGATTTCAAAAAATATATGTATGGAGAGGAAACATCATATTTCATTAGTGATGAAAATGTAAATGAACTCCTCAAGTATGAATGGCTAGGTGCCTTAGTTGTAAATGTATACATGAGGTAAGTTTTCATGATTTGATTTTACAAAAGCATATATACTCTGATAATTATGACTAAATACATTTTATATTTTTCACAAACGTATATATGAAAAACAATTGAAGGGATTTCCCCATGAACAAAAATTTGGACTCGTTAGTCCTCACACCACCTCTTTAAAAGATGAAATAGATTATGATAAAGAGGCTGCAATAATGTCATCCCTGCTCAAATCGTTTGAAAACAAAATTACAAATGACAGACTCTTTTTAATACCAACGATGCAAGGGTAAAACTCTAAAATTTAATCATATAAACTATATTTTCAGTTCTTTCTTTACTTATTCCTTTATGTATTTTTAGGGAGCCTTGGATGCTGATTTCAGTCAATTTGGATACTCCAAAGATTTATTTTCTGGATTCAACGCATGGATATCCAACAAACCGACCAAGCATGATGGAATTTGTTAATTTGTAATACACTAGATCCAACATTTTAAAACTAAACATCTATTTATATAATTTATGTTATATTTTAATAAGGATTCTGTTATGATAGGGCGGTGCATCAATATCGTCTAATGCATGGAATGAATCCAAGTCATAAGGATGAGAACGCCTACAAGATCTAAAACTGGAAAAGTATCCGGGTATATGTAATAACATTGCACTATCCAAACACATATCAAAAAAAATTACTTATTGTTTTCGATGATTCTGCTGTGTCCAAAACAAACAAACAGAACGTACTGTGGTTATTATGTTTGTAAATTTATGAAAGAGATCATATTTCATCAACAAAATATCATCCCTGATGAGGTGTTTTTGAAAATAATTATTATTTCATTTAAAATATTTATTAATCCTTTGTGTATTTATATTTTTTCAGTACTACCATGACTGTCACAAAAACTCATATTCAGAAGATGATATACATGTGTTTAGAAATGAATGGGAAACATACCTGATGGAAAATTGTACATAAATAGGATGAAGGTGAATTCCTATTACTTATGGTATCTATATATGATCATTGATTATCCTCCAACCTTCTTTGGTGAATTGAGAATGCTCCGATGTATTGAAATCTTAATTTATTACTCAATGTTTTCTATCCCCGAATTCATATTATTGATCTTTGAACAAATCAATATTAAAGTAAGGCATGATGGTGTGCAGTGCGTGTGGGGTGAATGACAAAACCACCGAGGATCAACAAAATCCATTTTCCAACAAACGATGGATGGAAACAACAAATATGGTTTATTTCCTCCGTTTTCAGTTAGATATAGGGCCTAAATATAAATATTGATGAAATTAAAGTAGAGGGATCAGATTCAACATTCAGAGATAGTATTTGAGAACATGTGTACCCCTTGGTTCATTTTTAAGAAATTTCAATGTTCTGTATCTCATTTGTTTGAACTTGTATTTGAGCACATGTGTTGTTGTTTGACTTGCGCAATTATTTCTAGGTAGATGCATGAGATAATCGGTATTGTTGAAGGATTTTTTGGAACAAAAATATGTGTCCCAGGATAATTCATGTAAGGGAAAGGTTGGTTGAGATGAAATCCAAGATCAAACGACAAGTACATCATCAAAAGAATCACCCATGTGATGCACCATCATTTAGAATCTAGTCCTCGTGATGTTTTGAGGTGTTTTTGGAAGGTATGGGGAGTCTGATGAGCCCCATGGACACAAAAAATAATGTTTACAGAAATCTCCACATGTTTTTTGTGCTTCATGCCTCTTTACAAGGATCACACCATTCACATGGTCCATCTTAGCACGTATGTCCAATTCATCCCATTGCTACTCTTGCAAGAACCTGGGAATCTGACAATGCATAAGCCCCACAAAACCCATACTCATCCAACCAAGAGTATTCCTAGTGTGAAGGGAAGCTAACCATGGGTAATACCCACACTATACCTCTTTTAAATATATGGGTTTTGATCCTTGTATTCTAAATAGGGTATGTAGGAAGCCTCCTTGAGGTGAAATCCCAACCAATGGTAAACCATGGTGACCCCCTCACTGGGGTACACCTTCACTTATTTTCCCTCCTGTATTTCCCTTAGTGGTGTCCAAATAAGTCTTCAAAAATAGAAACCTTGCCTTTATGGGATGCACCGCACTTGGGTCAGACCTCATTGGGATTTTTGATCCATCTATCAGGTAAACATTCCAGATTCTCCCTCCTAGAGATGTACCTACCTGGTCCACCTTTATAAGTGTTTTGATCCACCCATTACATCTCTATAAGACATTAAATCAAGACCCTCTATCCTTGGGGGATGTTAAACTCATGGAATACCACAAGTTAAACATGGGATTCCATTAATATATTCAATATTAATGTTTAATCAGTCCTTATTAAGGTGTTGTGGAGGTGTGGTTTTATGTTTTCCAGAAGATTTCAAAATATTCCAAGCTTTATGTAGGTGATTCCAAGCTTTTACATTATATGATGATTTTATTATGCTGTATTTTCTTTCTAAGTGTACTATATGAAATGTTTGTGTGGTTAAAAATGTGTTATCAAAGAAATTTGGGGTGTTTATAGACTTGAAAGTTATTTTTAAAATGAATGCGGTTGTATTTCTTGTGGATTTTCATGCTTAAGTCCTCTAAATGTGTTTGAAGAAATGAGAAAGTTGTGTGAAGGGTGTTTTCAAATGGATTTAATGTGTTTGTGAATTTTAAAGAGGGTTTTCTTATGAGATTTAGAGAGTCTATATATGTGTATTTACATTGAATGAAAGTACATGAGAATGTGTTGATATATATGATGTGTATAATGTAAATTGAGCACAATTTCCATACAAGATATCTAGGTGGGTAGACTATGACATGTACACCAGTTTATTTGGAAGTGTCTTAATCCATATTAATCATCATGGATTTATGATTACAGCACTAAAAAAATTATGATGACGATTGGATACTGCTAGAAAATTAGATGAATTCCTCTCTAGTGGCTCATGCACGAAAACATTGAGGGTTACGGTTGTTGTACAATGATTCACGGGTATATCAGGATCCTAATGCCTCAATAGTTCTTGTACAATTTGGGATTTCCTATGGTGCTCTATTGATGCTTCTCATACCATTGGCATATGAGGGACCTTAATCATATGATAATTATAAATGATTATTTCATGAAATACATTTTATTATGTTTTTGGGTTAAAAATGATTCCATGATCTTTCATATAATATGCATAGTCAATATTATTCTAATGATATGGCATAAAATCCCTCTTTTGGGTGTCATCCTACTGTCCTCTCACTCATACCCTACATACAGCTTTGTGGGTATGTAGATTTTGTTATGTATGTCCAAGATAAAGGAAATATGTAACATGGTGATAAAGGTGGATCCAAATGTTTGTGTTCTATTTCTTTTAGATGTTGGTGTTGGTGGCTTGAGGATGATTGTCCTCTTATTATAGGCAGTTTTTAGGATATTTTCCTTGTTCCCATACAATTGTATTAATTTTGGGTTTTTTTTTATGTTTTCAACCTTGAAAATGAAAAATGGTGTTCTTTTTTTGGTTATGTTTATTCAGTTTATGTGATTTTTATTAATTTTTTCTATTTGTGATTATATAAATGGGTAATATCATTAAAAACCCACCTTGTTAATAGCCATTCAATATTTTCCATCTCGTGGTTATTGGGAACACCCATTGGGCAATGTTTTGAACCCAACTTGATGTCGAGTTATAATAAATCCCATATTGGTTTGTGAAAATTAACATGCTCCATAAACATAAATGGATACAATCATATAGGTATGATAGAAAAGCTACATTAAAAAAGATGTGAACCATTTATATATATCTCTAAATAGATCGATCCATGATCTATATGAATCAACCAAGTATGTTGATGTACATGCAAAGCTACATCAGCTTCCACAAATCTACCTATCTTTGGAAAGATAAAGCAAATTCCAATATATCAATGATAAATGAAATAAAAAATTTATAAAGTCCAAAAATGAATAACTAGAGATATCGCATCAGATACCTATCAATTGATGAAAATATGAGTGGCAATGGGAAATAGGTCTCTAGGGTACCCTTGTAATAATTATAAAGAAAATACCTATCCAAGGATATCAGCACGGTTATTGTATTATTTTAACTTAGGAAATACCACTATATAACTCATAACATTGGTGTACCACATAAAAATGAATCTTTTCAATAAAATAAGAAGTCTAGAATAACCCATTTCATAGTCAGACTAGAATCCCCATCATTGGTATCCAATAGCATCATGATGCTATGGAATGGAGACCAAAATCCCTAATAGTTGAAACCAAATTTAGGGGAAGAATGAGAAGAATATAGAGGAGGACAATAGGGTTGAAGATATTCCACCACTATTTTAATGTAACTGATAATATTTTATTTATCTCAAAAGTAAGGGAGATATCCCATGGGAGAAGGGGGAAGGAGGAGAATGCGTGTAAAGGATTTTGTTGAGTGGAATGAGGGATATACGAGGGTAACCCGCTTTAATGGTTGATAGTGAAAATTTGTTAATTCCAATCATTAATTAGGTGAATTATTATGTATAAGGGTAAAATAAATCATTTTACAACCATGTGGGAATCAATATACACACACTTCTAATCCGTATAGTTTCATTGAGTGGCTTACAATCTATTATTCAACCATATAGAGATACTTCCCCAAAAACTCATACCTTACACAAGTTCATCACATTATTTGAAAAACTATTAACCATCAATGTGAGACCATCATAACCATAGAACCAAACTGTAGGTTTATCTATTTCCCCTCAAATCATTAAATAGCCCATGTTCTACTAAACATTGGGCCATATGATTATTATAGATGATTATCCCTAACCATGCACCAATTTTGTTAATTGGTTATTTTATGTTTTGTGCCTCACTTGTATAATTCCATTTAGCAACCTCATTCTTTATTTCATTATTGTATTACTAACATAATATTTGTTTTATTATGTAGGTGAAATCTTTTTCTTCATTTTGAATGCTTTGTTCGGAAATTGCGGCCATGGACGACAATTTTTTAGAGCGGATGGATGAAAAAAGGATGGAACATCATTGTTTTTGAACTGTATGTTGGATAAATGTAATTATAAATAAATTAAACATTGTTTGAAATGTATATAGCAGTGTGTTGTTTTGTATTCATGATTTCAGGTAAATGTATGTATCATTTTTGTTCTTATGTGCTTTGTGTGTGGGTGTTGTTTGTGCTGTGTGCAGGTGTTGTTTGTGCTCTGTGCAGGTGTTGTAATGTGTGTAGGTGTTGGGCAGGTTCTGTGCAGCTTCTAGTTTTTGCACAGGATCTTTGGCCTTTATCAGTGGTATTTAAGCGTTGATAGATGGATAATATATCAGCGCTATTTTGAGCGCTGATAAAGGTAGTTTTTATCAGCGCTCAAAATAGCACTGATAAAGGTAGTGTTTATCAGCACTATTTTTAGCGATGATATATTATACATTTAGCAGTGCTGAAAATAGCGCTGATAAAAACTACATTTATCAGCACTATTATTTAGCGCTGATAAAGGGGACCCCTATCTTTGCCAATATTAACAGCGCTTTTTAGCACTGTTAAAGGCTGTTTT
This sequence comes from Viscum album, assembly GCA_963277665.1. Lineage (NCBI taxonomy): Eukaryota > Viridiplantae > Streptophyta > Magnoliopsida > Santalales > Viscaceae > Viscum > Viscum album. The sequence goes on along the minus strand of OY728133.1, from coordinate 398,966,023 downwards.
TAGCGCTATTATAATCCATATTTGTAGTAGTGTATCCCATGATTTAAACTCAAAAAAAATTCAAATCCCCATCATATAATCTTCTATAAAAATAGGATTTTGGGATTTGGAAAGAGAAGAATAATTATATAAGTCCTCTTCCAAAAAAATAAAGGAGATATGAGTGTTAGACTCACCCGAATCTTCAATCTATACCCAAGCACACTCTAAATGGATAGGAATCAAGGGAGAATCATCCCTTGGAATCTTGGGGGGAAATGGTTCATCATCTAGATGTTGTAGGGTGAAATGAGGGTGAAAATCAAGTGATAACCATTAATGACTAAGGGGGTTAATGGTAATATTCCCCCTTTTAATGGGAGCATGGTTTGGCCGCATGGTTGGAAAAAACATGTGACGACTGTGTGACTCCTTATTTCCAAGAGAGGTATAGGTTGCACAATATCCTAGAGGAACCCTTATAGTTTGAAAAACCATGTTTTGTCCATGAACAAGCCTCTATATAAGAGGAATCCTAACCACGGAGTTTTCTATGGAGGTCAACACAGTTATAAAACATGTGAGTACCATTCCCTCAGTTTTCTCCATGACACCACACCCCCACACGATTATGGTACATAGTTAAACTAATCATTAATCAACTGTGAACCTACACTGGATAGACATTTTCTCCCACTTTTTCATCATGAACCCCCATAGAAACCCCTTGGCACCACATGTTCTTGAAAATATGTTTGTTTACTCTTTTAAATAATGTTAAACCAAAATTGAAACATTAAAACACCTCCTTGAAAGTTTTTGATCTTACAATCTCTCCACCTTATAATAGATCATCGTTGATCTATCTTCCCAAGCATCGTTAGGATTAAAATGAAAAGATATTGGGCCACTAGGCCCACACATATGAATACTACTCCCATGTTTCCTCATGAATGTAACCATGCTCCCACAACACTCAGAACAATAATATAGTCTTACCCCATAACACTTTCTCACTATGATCTATAATACAAACTAGATTCTCCTCAAAAGACACATCAGCCTAAAGCTAAACATCATCAAATTAAATCACATAAGAAGGGTCATGGTGATACTTTAAAATATGTGACACGTGAAAAACATTTTTCATTCTACTATACCACTATGGAAGAGATTATCAGTATTCCACCAGTCTGATCCTCTCTATAATCTCAAACGGCCCTATGTACGTGGGTTCCATCTTACCCAATTTCCAAATACAATGGTGACCCAAACTTAGGGAAACCAAAAGGAACACAAGATATCCCACTATAAACTCAAGAGGTATATGACATTAATCATCATATGACTTCTACCTGCTCTGATTCATATTCCTACATTTCCAAATCAACAGAAGTTGATATGATGTCTCTTGCATGATACTTGTCCCCAAAAACTCTTATTCTCTAGCATCCATCCAACAAAAAAAATATCTACATGGCCTACCATACATTGAATCACATGGTTCCATATGAATAGTCACCTAATAACTATTTTTATAGGTGAATTCCACAAGTGTTAACTGTTTCTCCCAAGATCCAACAAAGTATAGAACATGTTCCCTCAACATGTCCTCTAGAACCTGTATAGTACGTTCCAACTTCCCATCTAGGTGGAGATAAAAGGTCGTACAGGGAAACACATGGGTTCCAAGAACCTTTTTTATTACTTTAAATAAGATTTACGTAGAATTTGGATCATGTTATGAAATAATACTCCATGTTACCCCTTAAAATCTATTATCTTCTGAACATACATGTCACCCAACTATTCAATTGTAAAAGTTTCTCTAATCAGTGAGAAATCTGCTACCTTGGTCAACTGATACACAGTCACCCATATCACATCATTAATCTAAAGTATATTTGGAAGAATTTCCCAAAGGTATATGGTAAAATCATCCCACTTCCATTCTAGAATGGTAAATGATTGTAGAAAACCACTCTTTCACTGATGCTCAACCTTCACCATTTGACATGTGTAGTATCATGTCACAAAACATACAACCTCTTTCTTCATTCCTAGCCACCAATACTACCTATGAAGATCATGATACATTTTAGTTAAACCAATATGAACTACCCATTTTGAGGCACTAAACTCACTCATCATCTCTTTTCGCATACGTGTGGGCACAAAATCATGTCCATGAATATAAAGGATGTCATCATCATAAATAGTCTTGTAATAAGGTGACTCCCCGCCTTCAAGGATTTCCCTCAAAGTCAGACACTCTAGATCCCAAAACTAAACTCCTTGATCTACCTAATAAGTGTGGACTCAGCTGACAAATATACAAGGTTCATATATCCTTGGACCTCCTAAACCTCTATATGCAACTCAGAAAACAAGGCCATTATCATCAACTTAGAAATAGACTCCAAAACTTTATAAGCCTTTGTATTCCAACTCAATGAATTTCCAATACTGTTTCACTTCCCAAGTGTATAAGCTAGCTCAAATTCAACCGACTATATATACTCAACCCATCCCCGATGTCATAGTTTCAAATCTCGTTGTGAAAATATGTACTTTAATCTTTTGGGATAAATATACACAGTATAATTTTTCCCAATAGGTAATGTTACCAACACTTTAAGGCACAAACCACCACAGTTAGCTTGAGATCAGTCATAGGGTAATTATTTTCATGTGGCCTCAACTTTCATTACCAATATGAAAAAACTTGATCACCCTACATCAACAATACTCAAATTCTGGATCCAGATGCATTGAAAAACACGGTATGCTCTTTACCCAACATAAGTAGGATCAAAATTGGTGCAGTAGTAAAATGATTCTTCAACTCCAAGAAAGTATTCTCAGATACTCCAAACCACTATAACTTGACACCATTCTTAATTAATCCCTAAAGTGGTTCTTCCAAGTGATAAAACACCTTAATGAACCTTTATAATATCCCATTAAAACCAAAGAGCTTTTAATATTAAAAAATTCTTCGAATTATCTTAAGAAAAAACTTCTAGAACAATCTATGGGTCCACTCATACACCTTCCTTAGAGATGATATGACCCAGTAAATGTACCATGTCGATCCAGAATTCAAACTTAGATATCTTGGTGTATAGACAATGCTCTCTAAGTATACTCATGGTGATAGTAAGATGTTGTTAATGATCGATAAGAGTCTTGGAGTACACCAAGATGTCATCCACAAAAACAACTACAAACTAATCTAGGTATAGATGGATGATTCAATTCATTGAGGCCATAAACACAATAGGATCATTTTTCAACCCAAAAGTAATTACAACGAACTCATATAACACATACCTACTTCTGAAAGCAGAACCTGATATATCAAAAGGTCTCTCCCTCAGCTGATGATGCCCTAACCTCAAATACATTTTAGAGAACATAGAAGGACCTTTTAGTTAGTCCAAAATATCTTCTATATAAAGAATACAATATCGATTCTTAACTATTATCTGATTAAAATTACGGTAATCTACACAAAATCATAATGTCTCACTAGTCTTATTAGAAAAAAAAACTAAAAATCCCTAAGGTGATGTAATTGGATAAATAAACCCTTTGTTCTCCAATTAATCCAACTGAGTATTAAGTTCTTGATGTTCTTCTAGTTCCGTTTTATATAGAAGAATAGAAATCAAATCATCCTTGGGCATCAGGTCAAATGTGAACTCAACCTCTCTCTCAGGTGGTAACCCTAAGAAGTTCTCAGGAAACACATCTTGGAACTAACCCACCACATGAGGAAAGACATCCTTCTCCACTCCCCCATCATCAAGAAAAAGACATTCCACTTGGTATATGAGATCACTTAACTACTGATGAATTGGTCCTAGGTATAATTCTTGGATATCCCTTCCCCTTTGTGAACATAATTGTCACCCTCAAGTGATGTGAACATTACCCTTAAGTTATAAGATTCAATATTATCTTGATACAACACCATCCCATCCATCTGCGATATCAGTTCAAAACCGGATATCTCAAACCCAAAAGAATCCCAGAGGAAATTTTACCCCCAGCCTCAAGATAAAACTCTCTAAATTGTTTTATATTTTATTTTAATACCCATAATAATTTTTTAATTGAAATAACCCCACAGATACATTCCACCATTAAGCCCAACACATTCTCAAATAGAGTATGTATAAGAAATGTGAGGACCCTATATCAAATAAAGTATTAGAAAGTATGGAATCTAAAAAAATTGTACCTCGAATCATTGATGGTTTATCCCCCCCCCCCCCCCCACCTGGTGTAGGCTAAATAGCATGAAGCTAACCCACCTCTCTAACCTAGACCCCAGTCTAAACTTATTGTGTTTCACTTACTTGCAAATATGAATGTTATTATTTGAGATTACCACATCCACTACCTCGATCAGTATATCCAGTGGAACTAAAATAGTATTCCTGGTATGTAATAGTAGACCCCCTTCCTATACACAGGATTGGTCTTGACCCTAAATCACTACCCAGCTACGGAGGGTCCTTGAAAAACCTTTGTACATGTCCATATTGTCTAACTATTGGCACTCAAATGGTAGTCAGTGACACATACGACAAATGTGTCCGGGCCTTCTGTACTGATAATAGAATACTTTATCGCCACCCTGATATATCAATCCTCTTCCTTAGATACTCATTAAACCACTTTTTAGGTAAAAACCCTCAAAACATTGTTTCCTATTATCCTAATTCAAACCACTAAACTAGTAAAATGAAACCACATGTCCAACACCAGAATCCTCCTATAAGTTCTCTTCTGAAATGAGAGCATGATCTGCCACCTCAACAAACCTATTCAAAAGGAATATATTTACCAATTTCTTGATCACATATCCAAGTATATCATGAAAATGTTTCGTTATAGCTGCCTCATCCCATAAAAACACTGGAACAAAGTGTTGCAAGTCTGTGAAGTGGCTAGCAAAATCCATCATGGCCATAGTCCCATGAGTCAACCTCATAAGACCTGCAACTTTCTCTTATCTCATAGTCTATGAATATAATTGTTCTATAAAAATTTCTTGTAAATGTTTCTATATAATACCATATAATGGTTCTGTCTTAACCGGGATATCCAACTAACGCTTCACCACTACTTGCAACATGTAAGTTTCCAAATTGAATCTCTTCTCATGAGGAGTCTCTATATGATATAGAATTGTCTAGATAGACTCTATCTAAAACTTTTCTACCTTAGGTCCACCCACTCTAGTGAGAATTGGAGGGTGCGGTAATTTAAACTCTCTAGTCATGTCAAACATACTCGGCACTACCCACTTGGGTCTCATTTCATCATATTCATAAAATGAGCAAAGCTCAAATATAATTTCTTCACCCCTCTATTATGCAGAATCAATAGGGGTACTTTCCCCACCACTAGAAAGGAATTCTCAATGATTTCCTCATATCGCCCAACCGGTAAGCATCATTGTGGTGTAAAATCTCAATGATTCCAAACATTCATCTCAAAACACATAGTATAAAGTGTCAATTGTTTACACAAAATAGGTATCACTACTAGATATAAACAACCGATTCGAAATACACTATCCCAACTAGCATGATTACATCTCTATCATTACCCTCAACCATCCCTATAATGTTCATGGCTAACATAGGGAATCGAAAATCTCATATTTCAACTTCTCACTATAAACCAAACAAACCCTTTTCATTTTGAATCCTTTCATTCCTTAAATAGTTATAACATTATCATCTGGCACTATTTTTTACCAGTAAATAACATTTTTCAAATCTTTATACAATTAGAAAATCTTTATTTGTTACATATTCCTTAAAATGAAAATAGAATTGAAATGAATTTCCAATTCTCATACCCTACCACAACATGTTTCCCCATTTTTTCCTAACATGATGCATATTAAAAATATACCTAAGTGAAAAAAATTATGCATGTATGTACAATATTGAACCATTTTGGACCAGAAGTAAAATTCAATAAAATAGTAACACCACACATCAAGTGCATCACCCAAGGTGAAATAATATTCAATTGTAACAATGAATATCATGATCAACAAGAATTTTTTCTCCCCGCCTCTGAGCGGCTTCTCAAACTCCTTACGGCGGCTAGGGTTTCTTCCTCGGCCTATCTCCCTTCCCCCTCCGGTGCGATTTGGTCTCAACATCGGCCCTCTGGTTCTTCTCGGAGATGGTGTAGCTCGGTGTCGGTGTGGCTCGTGGGGCTGCGATGTGGCTCGGCGTTGTCTCCAGGTCCTCGACGACGATGAGGCTTATTGTGGCTCTGGATGCTGGCTCGGATTGGCGTGGCTCGACTTCTCTTCTTGAAGATTTTCTCAGTGTGGCTCTGACGTTTCGGCTCGGTTCAGTGTGGCTGGCATCTCGGTCTCAGCAACATCGTGCCCCAGCATTTCTTTGCTTCTCGGCACGAATTGGCATGGCTTAGTGACATCTCCGATGTGGTTCTGGTGTGGTCGGTGACGGATCTGGAGTAGCTCGGAGGGGGGAGGTACTGGATGTCTTACGTGAATGTTTTTACTGGTTTCTTGTTTGATGATGTGCATGATTTACCCGAATGGTGTTGAAAGAGGGTTTATGCTCAGATGGTGTTGAGATTGGTACTTTGATGGCTGGTAAAGTTTTTTTGTGCATTGATGATGGGTTTCATGTTCTTGAGGTGAATCTGCTGTGTTCTTGAGGTGAATCTTCTGTGCAAGTCTGATTGTTTCTGTTTGGGTGATGAGTTCTATTGTGCGGTCAGAGGTCCAAGGGTCTATGCTTCCATTTCTACTTCAGGGGTTGTTCCAGATGAGGTTTAGAGCTGAGTTTTCATCTGATCATGGCTATTTGGAATCAGAAGTTTGAGAGGGTATGGACTTTTCCATCAGTACCAGGCCAGTGTATCTTTGCATAGGACATCTAGCCAAGTAGTGATGAGAAGGTGGAAGCTGGAACGTTTGTTTTATGCTGGGAGGGGCTGCCCTTATTGTTTGGATTTGGTTTTATGGATTTTGTTCTTTTGAGGCACAGTTTTATGTATTGATTCCTTTAAGTCTTGTTAGGTTCCCCTTTATCCTTAAAAGGGGTTTATGATATAATAAAAAAAATCCAGTCAATATCACGATCAACAATCCCACCCTGGGTAATCAGATTTTCCCCCTACATGGGTTAGCTAATCCCATTCACAAGCCCATTAAAAAGGCCTGAAACATCCAAATCTCATATCTATATTACCAAAGTAAAGTAAATAATCGAAAATAAGCTGTTATGATACCACTTTGTAATTCTCCAACTCGAGTGCCGCAAATCTGGAGCCCCGAGCCTGTTCTCCTTATGACCTCAGGCACACCTCCTTATATTCCATAGGCTACTGACTATTAGCGAGGGTCTAATGAGACATGTGGGGATACTATACACCATTTATCATAGTAATCCACAAAACATGAAATAATAACTAAAGGAAATAGTATTATCATTAAACATGGATCATAAATAATTTTCCCAAAACTGGGTACATGCCCAAAACAAACATTAAATATTCCATGTCATGTATTACCATTATAATTATCAAGGAAAAAACAAAATAAATAAAAGTTCAAGAATCCCCAAAATGTGTCCTAACACCAAGTAGGGTTCCCTCATCCATTAATATCCCTAATCCCACAAATCAACCCTCTAGAATAGGTTATTTTTCCTTGTCCTGACCTGTAACCATGAAGACTACTCGAGTACCCAATGATAGCCACAGTAAGGTGTGAGTACAACTAAATAGGCTACCACCAAAAGTGTCTATAAAATATTTAGTCTAACAAAATAGTTTATGCAAGATTATGGTAAACAATAAAATAAAAAATATAACATGAGTTCCATTAATTAATAGGATTTACATTGGCCACTTTCCTCATTAGATCCATGTGTTACCCATATTTAGCAAACATGTTTCGGCCTATGTTAGTCAACTAAACAACATTATTCTTCTAAAATATGAATAAGGGAATTCAAGTTTCATACATCACAGGGACATTTAATTTAAAAAATTTATATCAACTTACCTCAGATCCTTAGTCTAGTTAACCACATCATATGTATTACATAGGAGGATAGAGCTTCAGTCTGACATCCTAAGCCATGCAATACAGTGGTGGGTCCTAGATCCTTAGTCTAACCTGACCTATAGGAGTAGATATTCAATAAAATACCCCAATAAATCCACTTATTCACATGATCATGCTTCTTTAACAATTTTACTCATTTACCATTTACATATCCTATCTCATTTAACACATTCACATTTGGCCAAATAACCCCTTATGATATGTTGACAAGATAAAAAAAATTATCATTGGTTTAATTTTATAAACCCATTTTGACATGTTAAAAATAATTATCATTTGTTCTATCACTTAAACCCTTCAATTTTTAGTTACCAATTCAATTCCTGGTTCAAGGAGTGGAACACCCCATGGGTGGCCTTTATCCCAGTCTACCCAACCTTATTCAATGCCATAGGAATCATGAGGGGCTTAATTTATCATTAAATTAACCTAATTATTATTTCCTACAAATTAGACCAAATGAACAAAAAATTGTACCATAAAAAACCACATACACATAACAAACTTCAATACTATGGGATATAACTTGTAAACTACCTACCTCATGTGTGTAGATGAATGCTCTCTTAACCTTAGCCCTTGATTCGAACTCATACATTTTTAAAATCACAAATATATAATCTAATAGTGAAAAAAGTATTTAGATTTTTGGGAGGATAATATGATTATACAAGGCCTCTTTCATAAAATAGAGGAAGTGGGAGTGCTAGACTCACCCGGATCTTCGATCTTCACCCAAAAGCTCTCTAAACAGGAAAGAATCGAGGGAGAATTGTCCATTGGATGGTTGGGAGGAAATATTTCGTCACCTACCTGTTTTAGGGTGAAATGAGGGTGAAAATAATGTAAGAACCTTTAAATCTTGTGGGGGGAAATTGGAATTTTCCTCTTTTAATGGGAGCATGGTTTGGCCACACGGTTGGCCAAACCATGCACCAACCATGTGGATCCCTCTACCCAAGAGGGGGACAGGTTGAACGATTTGTTGGGGGGTACCTTCATGGTTTAAAAAATAGTGTGGTGCCCATGTGCCAGCCTCTTTTAAAGGGGATCTCAGATACACGTTTGTCTAGGGAGGCCAGCACGGTTTTCAAACTATGCTAGGTTCATTCCCTCAATTCTGTCTGGAACACCACAACCCTGCACGATTATAGTGCATGGTTAAACAAACCATGAACCCACATTGGATGGCTATTTTCTTCCTTTTTTTCATCCCAAACCCCTGTGACATCCCCCTAGGTCCCTCATGTTCTCAGAAAGAACTTTATATACCCTATTAAAAAATTTTAAACCAAAATTTCAACAAATACACACCTACTCAAAAGGTCAGGATATTAAACCCATTATGAAATATATAAATAAATATATATAAAGTTTCTACTCAATACAAATTTAATGATTAATCCTTATTAAATAAACACTCAATTTTTAGTAAATTCATTTTATTCTTCAAATATATGTTTTCCTAAAAAATGGTTTTATTTATTTTTATGAGTTAATATTTTAATTAATTTATAATGAATTAATAAATTATGTTTAATAAAAATGGCACTAGTTTTGGAAATAATAATATCTAAATTAGTTAAGGGTGAATATTTTTTATTTTTCTATAAATATATAGTTTTCAATGAGTATTGAAAAATATCAATTTTTTGTAAAACTGTAATTTGTTTTCATTTAAAAGTATCATTATTCTTTCAATTTAATCTTATAGTAACATAGGTATAGTTTAATTAGATATAATGTAATGAAATACAAAGTAATCTATAATATACTATATTTTGGTATATATTTACTTTTGGGATTAAAAAATATTTTTCTTAAAACTGTTTTTCATTGCGTTTTACACATTTATATTATAAATGATTTATTGCACTTCTAGAAACTGAATCTTGAAAGAATTATTCCATATTTGGAATATAGATTTTCAAATTTGGTATATTTTTTAACTTTATTTTGGATCATAATGAATAGTAACCATGGTTAATATTTGTCACCTCAATAAGGGTAAATCCGGTAATTAAGATTAAAAATATTATGATATAGCTTTCAAAATATCACTAAAACCTAAATTATTTCTATTTGATGTGTTTATTTTATCCCCCATCACAATATATTCAAAAATATGGAATTTTGGCACCAATTTTCTTTGATAAAGTCCTTTATATTATTTTAAGTAAAGGAACATTCCAAAATGTCACTCTCTTACTTTTAATTTAACTTATATGTTCACATAAGGATAATAAGATGTTATCAAAGAATATAAAAATTTTATTTTTATCATGATTTATTTATTTTTATGATGGAATTTTTTTTAATTTTTATTGGTGGTATAATTACCTTAAATTATTACACAATGCTAACATCGTGCTTGATTATACTATAGAAAAAACATGTAAATTATTTTAAAAACAATAAAAGTAATATATTATTGTTGAGTTATAGTGTCCTAGTAATTTTTTTGATACATATAACATATTATTTATGTGTTAAAAATTATATTCTAATTCTGTTACTATATTTATTTTATTAATGTTAATCTATTTAAATAGTCCCAAAAATGACTATAATTGTATACTATGATAAATAATATTTTATTTAATGATTTAAAATTCATAAAAATATTATTCTACAATAATTCAGTGTAATATGGTTTATAATATCAAAAGAAAATATTTATGGGTCACTTGTACATATATAGTAACTTTTTTAACCCCTAATGTGCAAAAAAATCATTGATATCGTGATAATTATCCAAAGAATTAATGGGTGGTGAAAACTTAGAAATAAGGCTTATAACATCAAAAAAAATTGTTTAAATATTATTTTATGAGAGTATTTATAATAATAATCATCCAATATTTAAAATATATTAATTTTTTTAGGTTTTATATGAGAAGTTAATTTATATTAATTTAATACTTTACATAATTCTAAGACTACCTCTCCCCTCACTTATAAAAGGGAACCAAATATCCTATCTTATTCACACATTTTGAGCATTACAGTTTAGAAAAAACCTACAAAACTTTCTCCCCAAAATCCCTTACCATGTCCTACAGGTATTATTTTTTAAAAAATACCAAAATTAGGAGTATTAAGTTGTTTTCCAAAGTAGTTGTCTGGGGAAAATGTATAATTCCAAACTGAACTATTTAAAGTTTATTTCTTCTTATAATTAATTAAAATATTCATAACTCATGATGATATAATAAAATAAATATCTCCAATATAATATAATTTTATTATAACTATGTTAAAACCCTTTTTCATGTCATTTTCTATCTAATGGGGAACAAAAACATCGTGTGGGGGTGTACTTTTGGACTACCACCTCTATAAATAGATGAATTTTTTCCATAACCACCTCTCATGGATATTTATAATGAATTATTTAATGAATATATATGATAATAATGACATAATTATCTTTATTAAAGATAATATACCATATATTTTCTAACCTTCCCATCTATTGTAAAATGGTAATGTCGTTCATGTGTATATGTGGAATAGCACTTCCACGAAATGATGTTATTATTATTCATGTACACCATTCATGTATGGTTATAAAATTGTATTTAATGTATATAAATGAATATTTTATCATTTTTATTATTATGGAGATGACATTTTAGTTATCTTTTTTACCACGTTCAATATCCTGAAGTCATTTTGCAACTACGAACCGAATGTCCTCAAAACTTCTGATGTAAGCATAACCAAATAAGTAATTAGATATTTAATTCAAATAAATGAAAAAATAATTTAATTATAAATTAATAAAACTATAAAAGGTTCTTAAATAATTAAATAATTTATATAAGTATAGTATACATGAGTTAAAGGATATATATGGCTAGTATGGACTCGAGATAAGGGGTTTCTTAACTCAATTTCCTTTTATTGGTTTATAATTATACTTCATTGAATATGTTATTTCAATATTATGTGAGGAATTAAATATGATAATATTATTTTTTATTTACAATTTTTTTATTTTAAATTTCTTCTTAGAATCGCTTCATTGATTAATTCTTACTTCAATGATATGATCTTCTTTAGAATTATTAATCTCAAAATTGTTTCATTGAGGCATTCCTTATAATATTCACCTACTTCCTTTTATAAGGTGTATATGATGCCTATTGAGATATTATTCCATGAATAAATATTTAATAAATACCTATAAATTTAATTTCATGTTTTCTCTTTTATGAGATATTAATTTAGATATAAAAAATTTTGAAAGGGTTTTATGGTCTCAATTTCGATTCTTTGAGAAATAATTCATGTTATTCACCGTGATTTATTTTATATGGTGAAATTATTACCCCGGGAATTTTTTTTAAATATTATTTCATGGAAATTTTTTATTTTTCATAATCATTTTCATGTTCCGTCATTAAATGTCTTTTTTACTTAAGAAACACCCAAGTTGCAAGGGTCTCTAATTTCAAAGATCCTTCTTTGATTGATTTTTTGATTAGTTCTCCTATATTCATTTGCATGGTGTATACACTTACTCATGAAAAATAATACCATGACTCTTTTTATATTCATGGTATTTTATATTCCTTCTTATGTTCATTCTTTCAAATGGTTTTTGGTTTTAAAATTCCTTAAAACGTTTTTTATTTAAAAAATATATTTAATTTTTTAAACACTTTTAACCTACCCTTCCTCCATGTTATTTATATTTTTTTATAAATTTTATTTTCTAAACAAAAAGTATTTCCTAAATTTATTTTCCATATCTTTTAGCTTTTTTAAAATGTTTTTATAAAATAAATTTTTTAATGTTTTCTATACGGGTCACTTTTCACTCTCTTTACAAAATTTAGAAAAGAATGTTCATTTTTAACATTTATGAAATTAACATATTTTTATTCCATTATAACTTTATTTTTTTGAAAATTAATTTACAAGTCACTGTGATTATTTTAAAAGACAATAAATTTTTCAATATTTTTCAGAATTTTATGTATTTAAAGGTACCATGAGAAAAGGGTATTTTCCCCTATTTCATAATAAACATTTTAAATATTCTTTTAATGTTAATTTAATCTATGTTAATATATTTTAATGATTCCTCTTATTCATTGAGAATATGGTCTTATGATACTAACCATGTTCTCCCTTTGAATGGTTTATGAGGAACTTTTAAAGCAATTTTCCTGAAACTCATTTTTTTCTATGGGTAAATCATGTTATAATGTAATGAAAGTTGTTCTTAAAATATTGATGATAAAAATTAAATTTATCATGTGTTATATTCATCTATGGTTCATGTATAATTTTAATCATGATGATGGGTGATCTTGATATGTCTCATGATGATGGGTGATCTCGATACAACTTATGTTATGGGTGATCCCGATATATCTTATATGATGAGTGATCCTAGTATAGCTCTTCGATGTGTTGGGTAATGTTAATTTTATTTAAATGAAAGAATTAGGTAGTAAACTGGGGAGGTTTATTCTCTGGATTTAACTGGGATCCAGTTATTTAGAAAATGAGTGAACTCAATTGATGAATATTATGTTCAAATATAATGAAATATAATTTATATTTACTATGAGTTATTAATGGTTCCTTTGATCAATATAAACATAACATGACTCAAGATTATTGATTATTATGGCCCTAGAATTTATTAAAGATATATATTATTTCACTTTTTTTTGTTCCAGGTTTTTATTGGTATGAATTATCTTATGTTATGTTCATAAATTTTGATTATTTTATAATACCCTTAGTCTAATATTATGATTAGTGATAGAATTAGATTTATAATTCTTATGTGTACCCTTGATGAGCATTTAACCTCACCCTTATTATGTTTCTTTTCTCTAGGCTATAAACAATGATGATATTTAAGATATTTCTAGAAATTTTTCATGTGGGTTATAATGAAGATATAATTTGGAATAATAAAATAATATTATTGTATAAAAATGATCACTTGAAGATATGGGTATTGTTATGTAAGAGTTTTTTTAATTATATAATACTTTAAACCTAAAAATTCCTTGGGGATGAAGCTGGTCTAATTTTTTATTCTGGTCTCATAATTGTTTATGGCTAAAATTGGGTCATGTTTATCAATATAAAATCCATAAATGAAAATATTATTTTTTTTTAGTACCAGGTCTAGGAGTATCGGTTTGAATCTATTATAGTATTGGTTGCCCTTTTTGGAAAATAGTAATTTGTGACTACGTTCCAACTAAAGAATATAAATAAAAATGTACCTTCAATGATGTTAATAACTTTAAACTTAATAAGAAATCTATAAATTCCTTACATTATGGTCTTAATAGTGATGATTTTAATTTTTTTATACATGAAAAATGGATTATGAAATATGGAAATTATTATAAGTCATGAAAAAATTCATGAATAAAGTAGAACCTAGATTGGATATGTAACATCAAGATTTTTAATGCTTCTCTATACATCCTAAAGAATGTATTACTAGTATGTTTATGTGGTTTATTGAAATTTTCAATGGTATAAAGTATATCAATGATGGTTTATCTATAGAATTCTTAGTTAAAAAGATACTCTAGGTTTAACCAATATATTGGATACCCAAATTCATGACCATTCAAGAAGAAAATTATGTAGAAAAAGTGTTTTTTAAGGAACTCATCGAATCTCTAATGACATATGAAATTACTATGAATTGAAAAGTGAAGAATGGGGCCACTAAAGACAAAGATGTAAAGAAAAACATTACTTCCAAATATACCAATAATGATTCATATGAAGTTGAAGATCAAGATATTTCTCAAAATTCCAAGAACATGAACAATTTATTCAGGAAGAATAAATATTTCAATTGATACAAGAAGGTAAATCAAGAAACTGAACCACAAGTGACATGCTATGAATGAAAAAAAATAATGTCACATAAAATCAGCATACCCAGTCTACAAAAAGAAGTTAAAAGAAAATAAAAAAATGTAATATGGTTTTCAAAGATATAATGTAGAGTTTAAGTTAAGACTCTATGGACTCAACACCCTCAACCTCTTCATGTTTCTAAATACCTAAGTTCCTTATGGAACATTTTGATGAAGATGTAGAAGTTAGTAACACTCTTCCTATTTTATCCTCTTCCTCTTATAATAATTATTCCCTTTTCTCTTCTTCTTTTTGCTTCATAATTCACCTTAATTATAAATACCTAAAATATTTTCACTGAATGACCAGAATTATAGTTAACTTCAAGAAAAATTATTTATTTATAACCACATTAAAAACTAGTAAAGTAGTAGATAGTGGTCAATCCATATGGAATAACTTTCAATATGTGTGTGTGACTAAGAATAAAAAATTAAATATCAATAAAAACTCAAGAAAATAATAGAGAAATGGAATAGTGGTTATGAGAGTGATGGTGACTAGTGATGATAACTATTAACTTAGGAAGAATAGAAAAGGGAAAATGAGAGAGAGACCAAATCATAGAACAAACAATGAACATTCTAGATTCAAAGTAGTAGAATTAGATTGGATTGTTTTTATTTTTTTATATTTTCATTCATTCTTTATATGAGAAAAACAATCATTGGATATGTTGGAATGAAGCTAACCTTTCCTCTGAAATTACCAACCTATGGGTGAATGTATCCTATAGTTCATCCATTATAATATCCATTAATCCACACAATGATGATACTAGTTTTTCATTAGAATCAACTTATCAGTTAATTATAATGGGATACACTTGATTATTTTTCCACTTCTCATATATATTATTATATGATTAATTAGTTATAGAAATGCAACCAAGAATAGTTTTCACTGGTTCCTGACATTTCAAAAAAACTACTTATATAATGAAAATTAAGGTAGTGGTCATCAATACACTACACATGAATGAAGTAATATTAATAAAAAACACAATCTCATTACCCTATTTCAATTTTATCTTATGATCATGAATATATTATCAAAATATTCTAGTAAAGTGGAATAGATATTGCAATAGAGGGGTCAAAGAAACAATGATATATAAGAAGTTCTCATTGGGAGAGCTCCAAACTTCCCCCAAAAATCTCCACTGATGGTATGGTACTTTCCACTCTAATGTTCTCTCCTATAGATACTATAGTGATTCCCCTCTCATCATCTCATTTAGTTTCCCTCTTGAAGTCTTATCTAGTGTATATATTCTCACCCATCAGACTATTCAAGGAATTATTTGATAAATAATAGTGTCCTCTTAATTCCCCAAAATGTGCTCACCATTATATATCTAATATTTTTGCTTTGGCCACTATATAGAACTTCCATGCTTCATGTTTATCCACACTAATGAAACAGTCCAATTTCCATAACTAAATGTGACTCTTTCAATATTTTTATGCTCAACAGTAACCCTGATAAAAATATTAGATGGTCTCCACATGACACTTTGAAGGGTCATGATAAACATAAGTGGGGTGATCAAGTCTTCCTTTCCTAATTCAGTTCACATGATCTCTTTTTCTTGTGAACTTTTTTCATGATCATCTTACCTGATTCAACAATGTAAAAAAATATATGAATGTTTACCATGAGGAAAGAAGATCAACTATGATAAAAAAATCTATATAATATATCAGACCTTTACATAAGTTTTAGGTACAATTTATGAATACTTATGAATCCCAAATTAGTGTGGCCCAAAAAAATAATTGGTAGCCCAGTTGACCCATAATTATGAATTTTACATAGTGTCTTTTACTTTGGATTCATCTTAGAATAGCTTCAACTCAAAGAATTATCTTGATGAATCTAATTATGAGTGGTCTCATTCTTGATGCAAGATTTTATGAGAAATAATTATTCGAATTATTCCAACCTTGAAATAAACCCCATTCCAACACCTCCATCCACTATTAGTAGACTTTGAAACATGGGATAAATTTGGATGGTTCTCAAATATAGTTTTGGAATCCTTGTTTCATCAACTCATCAACTTTGGGCTTCACAATTTTATTTGACTTTAAAGAAGATAAAATTTAAGATCCTTCAGTGTTTTTCTCAACCTCAATCCATATTTGTATGTTTTTTCTCAATTTTCGTGTTACCTCAGCCATTCTCATCATTGGAGTCTCTTCAATTCAATAGGAATCGGTTCATCTTGATAGTATTGAACATTGAGCTCACATCCCCAATTTCTTTTTGTCCAAAGGTCAATCACTTGGCATGCAACTATCCATGACCTCGTAGCCAAAGTGTTAGAATATATTAGAGGCCTCTGTCATCTTCAAAATTTAAATCATGTAAAAAAAATTACAACTATTGATACAAGCATCCAATCTCTATGCTCTGATTGAGTTCTTACAATTTTATTGTGCCCCAAATCTCCAAATTCCATCATAATTAAACTTTGGTTAAGTGTATTCAATTTCATTGTAGATTTATTATCAACTATTAATTTCCCTAATTTGAGTTTTTATAATTTAAATTGATCCATTCAAGCTAAAATAATCATCTCAATATTGATCTTTTTTCAACTACAAACAATTGATACCAATCATCTTTGACTCCAATCATCTTCAAATTAAATATTTAGTTGAGCTCAAATGATTCCAATGGAATGAAAAAATTCCATATTATTTTTTACAATCATTGAGATAAACCTTTAATGGTAATAATTATTACTCAACATGATCCATCATCTTCTATTCTTATTGATGAATTCAATGAGCATTGGACTTCCCATTTTGATAGGAAATCGGCATCAGATTTCATCCAGGATCAGTAAAAAAATCCATCACCGACTCTGTATACTTCAATATGGATCATCTACCATTCATATATGATCAGAATCCTACCATTCTCCCAACATGGTAACTTGGATCAATACCCTATGGTCAATTGAAATACTACATTTGGTCAGTTTTGGTTTTCCTTTTAGTATTTTTAATTTTTGGCTTGGTAAGTTGAGATTGTAAAACGCTCATGTGGTAACCAAAGTGATTGTGAGGAATCCATTTGGTATCTTGAGAAGAGGATATCATGTTATATTAATCTTTTCTCATGGTCACATAATCATTTCACACTTACGGTCAGTTATATGGGAGGGAACAAAGGGTTAAAATGTAGTCTTACGGTCACTTTTTTTATACGGTGTGGTCACTATAGTGATAGTGAAGTGGATTGTGGTCACTTATGTGACTATAGATATAGAATATTCAATTGGAACTTAATTTTTTTGTTTATTATAATACTCAAGATACTTTAACATGGCCACATGGGATATTCACTTTCAGTAATTATAATGACCGTGAGAGTGACAAGAAACCACTTCTTGTGGTAAGTTTCCTTTTCATAATTTATTTAAAAAGTCTTAAAAAAATAGAATTAAGAATTAATTGAAAATAAAATATTCAAATTAAAATTCAATCATACAAAAATCTCTATATTTTCAAATACATAAATTATAAAAAATGTTTTTAATTGAAAATATGGAATTATGGAATAATTAATTCTAAAACTCAAAACATCAGTAAATTCACTTAAAAAAATATTTTAAATGAATATTTACAAAAAATGATGTTCATTAAATATATGATAAATTAAAGAAATAAATTTTTATGTTTCAAACAATCAAAAATAATTTACACTAAAAATAATCTAAAATTCAAGAAACAAATCTACTATTAATTGATATAAAAAATTACATAAATAAATTTTATCAGTTAAGAACATAAAATAGACCTTTTTATTAAAATATTCAATGAATTTAGAGTTTAATAAAATTTATGAAACATTAATTAATTTCTCATTTAAGGAACAGTTTCAATCACTATATACTCAATAAATCCCTATAAAAGATGTGAAAAATT